>CM035101.1:16243774-16843774 GCA_020205505.1 Panax japonicus | reverse complement strand
CTTAGCAGACGACGATACTGTGATACGTGTAAGTGAGAATTCAGGTCCTACTAAGTGGAAGAGTGGGACAAACAAATCACTCACAATCCCAATAATTCAACTCAAGGGAACGATAATCCTTTGAAAGTGGCAGCTCCTGAGCCAATCAACTTGCCGTACAGAGCACAATATCCTATTGTTAGCTTGAGCAAAGTTTCGTGGAATTATGGAGAAGGTGAAGGATCCACCTCACATACAACTGCTACAGTGTCGAAGGAAAATCCACTGTATCTTCCCCAACTGGTGATGAAGTCTACCATCAAATCAAAGGGGAAAATACCCATGGAGAAGATTGAAAAATTCCTCCGCACTATGGGTAATCACGAAGCCATGATGGTTTTAAGCTTAAAAGAAGCTCCAAAACAGATATCAATTTTGGACTTGGTCCTAACTTCCGAGAATCACCGAAAGGTCTTGTTGAAGGTTTTAGAAGAAGCCTATCTACCAACATTAGTTGATACAGAAAAATTTCAACATCTGGTTGATCACATTTTTAACAACAGTGTGATATCCTTCACTGATGATGACATACCGCCCGAGGGGAACGGTCATTGGAAGCCATTGCACATTGCAGTCTTGTCCTCTGGATACATGCTAGCTGGAGTCTTAATAGATGGAAGTTCATCTCTAAATATCTGTCCATACGCTACCTTGGTGAAGATGAATATCAATCTCAACCAAATTCGGAGTAGCCATACTATCATCAAAGTTTTTTATGGAGCCCGTCGGAATTCGGTCGGAGTAATTGAACTGCCAATCAAAATTGGTCCTCATACATTATGCGTATCTTTCTATGTACCCAAGATAGATTCGGGATACAACCTGCTCTTGGGACGACCATGGATCCATATGGCTGGGGCAGTCCCCTCCACTCTTCACCAACAGTTGAAATACATTATCAACAATAGCCTGGTCATGGTCAACACTGAACCAGAGTGTCCTCAACAAGGGGACATACCATTCAACAATGACAATGCAGATGTTGAACTGGTCAGTTTCCATGCCTTGGAAGTAAGCAATACCCAATACCATGCTATTGGAATGCCATTACCCGAACCTAAGATTTCTGCCGAGGTAATGTCGGCTACTCAAGAAATGATTTCATTAGGTCATAAACCGGGACAAGGGCTGGGTAAAGATCACCAGGGTATCAAGTACCCAATTCAATTAGCCAGGCAGACTGGAACAGCTGGAGTAGGCTATTTTGTCAGTTCTAGTCACAGGAATCCTCATAAGCATCAGCAGATTCTTTCAGCTTCAATCATGTGGCGTTTATCTTCGCCTTCAAACTCTGAGTCCGCACAACCTCATGTAAAGGTGCCAGCCAATGTAATGGCTATGTTATTTCCCAAGACAGTACCGGTAAAGGAGAAAAAAGTCTTTGTTCCAAATCCCACAGTGGAAGAAGAGGAACAAAGAATCAATCAGGACGTCATCCAAATGATGTCAGGCATACACATCATCGTTCATGATGAACATAGCAATAGATACACCCCAGACGATGATTGCCCATATGTAATAGCCATTATTCGGGATAGGGAGGATGATGACAATCCCTCCATCACTGCGGTCCACCCGGACTTTGCCCTAGCCAATTGGAACATCACTCATTGCATTGGTCGTCAAGGGTAAAGCGGGCAGAAACTCTTTTTGCCCTGTAGATATAATATCTGCTTACTTTTTTATACAATATTAGCAGTTTATTTTGCCAGTATATGCTAAAAATGTGTATAATCAACACATTTCATATATACTAAGTGAAAGTATATTTTGTTTCAGGACTCTGAATTTAGATGTGCCTGTACTTACTGATACGGTGCCTCTTCTGCACAAGGATTGTACCTTTAATGTAGAGATGAATTCATCCTTGATGGATATACATGATGACATTGAGGTGCCTCCAAAAATTTAAGAATGGGTTAAAGACAAGTCTAAACCCAACCTTGATCAAACCACTTCTTTCAATCTCGAAACCTTAGAAAGCCCTAAGTTAATCCAAATTGGTTCAGACCTTACCCCAAACTAAAGGAATGATATGGTTATACTATTAACCCAATTCCAGGATGTGTTTGCATGGTCTCATGAAGACATGGTGGGTTTGTCCACTAACATTGTCCTTCATCGCCTTCCCATCAAAGAGGGATTTAAGCCAGTCAAGCAAAAGCTCAGGCGATTAAAACCTGAGTGGACTTTAAAGGTAAAAGAAGAAATTGTGAAACAATTTCAAGCTGGCATCATCATGGTGTCCATATATCCTGAGTTGATATCCAACATTGTGCCCGTGCCTAAACCAGGAGGGAAGGTGCGAGTTTGCGTGGATTACCGGGTCTTGAACAAAGCTTGTTTAAAAGATAGCTTTCCTGTGCCATTTATCCACATTCGTATTGATAATACTGCGCAATACGACATGTACTCCTTTGCTGATTGCTTTGCGGGGTACCATCAGATCATGGTTATTGAGGAAGATCGTGAGAAAACTGCTTTCATCACGCCTTGGGGAACCTTTTGCTATAGACGGTTGTTATTCGGCCTCATCAATGCCGGATCCACCTATCAACGAGCTATGATGGCTCTTTCCATGACTTAATGCACAAAGAGATCGAGATCTACGTGGATGACATCATTGTCAAATCTCAGAAGGAGGATGACCACTTGGACCATCTCAAGAAGCTATTTAATAGGTTGCATAAGTACAACTTGAAGTTGAATCCAGCCAAGTGCGCCTTTGGTGTTAAATCATGCAAGTTGCTAGGATTTCTAATTAGCCACAAGGGGATTGAGCTGGATCCTGCCAAAATCTAAGCCATCACAGAAATGCCCATTCCTCAGACAGAAAAGGAAATATGGGGATTTTTGGGAAGAATCAACTTCATTAGCAGGTTTATCTTTCAACTCACAGCAACCTGTGAGCCAATCTTCAAGTTATTAAAGAAGAACTCCTCCACGAAATGGAATGATGAGTGTCAAAATGCCTTCCTCACAATCAAGAAACAGCTAGTCAAAGCTCTCGTTTTGGTACCACCCAGGGATGATGTTCCCCTGTTCATGTACCTGTCCATAAGTGACAACGCCATGGGCTGCATACTGGGACAGAAGGACGATAGAGGCCAAGAATGAGCTATCTATTACCTTAACAAAAGGTTCAGTAGCAGTGAACACAAGTACACTCTGATCAAAAAGACGTGTTGTGCTTTAGCATGGGCTTCCATGAGGTTACAACATTACCTCCATGGTCACACAACCCATCTCATATCCCGCGTGGATCCTCTCAAATACGTGTTCAATAAACCCATGTTAAATTGCAGGCTGTCCAGATGACAGTTGATCCTACAACAATTTGACATCGTATATGTGACTCAAAAGTCCATCAAAGGTCAAGAAATTGCGGATCAACTGGCCGCCGCACCTTCAGGGGATTTCAAACACTTGGAAACATATTTTCCCGATGAAGGAGTAATGACAGTTTAGCAACACCATCAGTACGATACGCGCCAATCATGGAAGATGTATTTTGATGGAGCTGTTAATATGGAAGGTTCTGGAGCTGGAGCAGTTCTAGTATTTGGTACGGGG
The DNA here is from genome assembly GCA_020205505.1 of Panax japonicus. NCBI lineage: Eukaryota > Viridiplantae > Streptophyta > Magnoliopsida > Apiales > Araliaceae > Panax > Panax japonicus. The sequence continues at coordinate 16,840,162 of CM035101.1, read as the reverse complement.
TAGCAGTATCCTGTCTTCGTCAAATTACAGTTTGTCAGCACCAACAACACAGCTGAGTATGAAGGCTGTCTCATGGGGCAAAAACTTGCCCGTTCGATGGGCATCAGACGTTTAACTGTGTTTGGAGATTTAGAGTTGGTAATCAGACAGTCCGTTGGAATCTATCAAACCAAGGAACTACATTTGCTTCCTTACCATCGACAGGTTTTGAAGATGGCTTTGGAGTTCGAAGAAATCTCCTTTCTACACATTCCTCATAATAAGAATGACTTTGCGGACGCGTTAGCAACCTTGGCCTCCTTGATTCGCATATCAGATAAGGAACACTTACAAAGCATCACAATCTCCCTGCACAAGGCCCCAGCCTATGGGAATTACGTTGGAGAAGTATCGGATGAGCTACCTCCCATCCAACATCCTTGGTATCAGCACATCAAGGAATATCTACGAGATGGATCTACACCCGCGGAAGCGAGCCCGACTGAGAAAAGACGGATCCATCGACTTTCTATGAAATTCTATCTGAGTGGAGATGCGCTCTATAAAAGAGATGCAAGACTAGGTCTCCTCAAATGTTTAGACAAAGATCAAGCCAAAAGGCTTATGGATGAAATCCATGGCTGAGTCTGTGGTCCCCACATGAGTGGCCCCCTCCTTGTCAAGAAAGTCCTCAGGACAGGATATTATTGGCTATCTCTCAAAGCTGATTGCAATGACCACGTTAAAAGATGTTATCAGTGCCAGATTCATGGGAATGCTATACACGCCCCTCCACGGGAACTCCACAATATAAGTTCACCTTGGCCCTTCTCAATGTGGGGAATGGACGTTATCAGGCCCATTGAGCCTAAAGCCAGTAATGGACATCGATTTATCTTCACCATGATCGACTACTTCACCAAGTGGGTAGAGGCAGCCTCCTTCCCCAGGGTTACTAAAGAAGTCATCATTGCTTTCATCAGAAACAATGTCATTTATCGATATGGACTGTGACACCCCCAAATCCGGGTACTTTGATTCCACGGGATCTGGTGTTCGCTGTACAAATATCATCTATCTATCTACCCATAATAAATGCAAACCATGCAATAGATAGAATAAAAATCTTCCCCTTAAGGGTTATAACATCCAAATAATAATAATACAATCCCAGGTTAAACTAACCTTAAACATCTGTGCGGAATCATAAATAAATAAGTCTTAAATTACATCATTAACTCAAGCCTTAAACATAAATACATCATCTAATAAAAATAACAAGTCTTCATCACTTGCTAACTTTGCCCTTGCCTTTACTAGTGGAAGGTTCATCGGTTCTTTCGTTCTTAACTTCAATGTTATTATAAAGCAAGAGTGAGCACTATTGCCCACAAGTATAACAATGAAATAACAGTATAATAACATGCGAGTGAATTAAAGACATCTGAATAAAAGTTTAACTTTTGAATCAAGAATGAATAACAAGAATCAAAAGAATTTTGAGGGTCATAAGACCTTGAACTATGTCCTAGGTTAACAAGGGTTATACTTGAAACCTTTAACAGTCATAAGACTATGGACCTTTCTTCTCGTATATAGGGGGATCAGCCCTTAGTACCATACTGTGCACAATATCTTAACGCTAACGCATAAGTAAATCCCTTTAGAGGATTGTTCATCTCAGTTTGACATTCGAATCCGCACCAAAGGAAGTTTGGTTTGGATAATTCAATAAGGGTTCTGAAATTTAGAACATTCATCAACTAAGGACTAGTTGAATCAATAAAGTTCACTAGTCTAATAAGGTTCAACAATAATGATATTCAATTCGAATAATAATCTCAAGAAGTATACAATAAAACAATTATTGTATAACTGAATCATGCTTTGAAAAGATAATAAATCTTTAATATAACATTCGAACTTGAATAATAGTAATGATAATTCACTTGAGGTAAATAATAAACTTGAACAATAATGACAAGTAGGGTTAGAAAACTTGCCTCGTGCGTAGGCTAAACGATTACTACTTTCGTTCACCACAAATCCTACACACATACCATATGTATTCACGACATTCATTAGTTACATTTTCACTTAAGTATTTAGTATAAACTCTACTTTATTTGACAAATTATTACCCTTCTAATTTAATTACTTAATTAAATTAGAATATTTTCATTCTCTTACTATTATTACACTCGAATAAATGATTTCATAATAATTTCCATCGAATATTTATTTTATTCCATAAACATCTCAATTAAAATATTTACTTTATTTTATAAATATTTTAATAATAATTTTTATCGAATATTTATTTTATTCCATAAATATCTCAATTAAAATATTTAATTTATTTTATAAATATTTTAATAATAATTTTCATCAAATATTTATTTTATTCCATAATATCTCAATTAAAATATTTAATTTATTTTATAAATATTTTAATAATAATTTTCATCGAATATTTATTTTATTCCATAAATATCTCAATTAAAATATTTAATTTATTTTATAAATATTTTAATAATAATTTTCATCGAATATTTATTTTTTATTTTTATTTATTTATTTATTTATTTTTGACCGCCGGGGCGGGGTAATGTAGTTTGGTAACGCCCGCCGGGGGCGGGGTTACCCAGGCTCATTTTCTGCAGTTCTGCAGTTCGCGAACATAACAAGGCCAAATTAGGCCAAAAATCAATCACAGGTAAAATTATACATGAATATGGCCATAACTTCCAATTAGTTATTTTTACACGAATTTAGACTTACCCAATCATTGTAATACATATATAATCATTACTTAACCCATCTAGCATGATTTTTAACAAGTTACAACACATAATTTGCAAAATCAACACATTTACTTCCACTGTTCTTGATGTTCTTGAAGGTTTTAAAAATAAAACATGAAAATTGTCACTACGAATTCGTTATAACACCGAATCCGTTTATTTAAATTTTGGTCTCTTCGTATCAACATGCATGTGACAACCCCAAAATAGGTCCATTCCATCCAACCCATTCTGAGTCGCCAAATACATGGTACAGAAAACAACTACAACTTTATTACAACAATTGTCGTGCAAAATACAACAACACATATGCTGTGAGTTTGTATACAAATATATATCAACTATGACTCATGTCCTAACCGTGGACAGCACCTCATACTGACACCTTATATAAAGGTATAGTCGAAAACTGTTTTAGAAATTAGAATCTTTGGGAAGTGCTCAAGGAAACCTTCGTACATAGGAGGCCATGCGTCTAGGTTATTATAGATATCATATGGCCACAGAAATATACTTGGTTGACCCAATAGACTCCAAAGAAAAACAAGAAGATTACTATCATATTCTTCCCAATGGCAAGTCTTCTCCTGACATATCATTATCTCCACTGTCTCTAATTGAGAGTTATATTTCAAATAGACTCCAAGATCATATAGATAGTGCTGGTAGATATACTCAGCAAGTGGATGAGCACATCCATGTCTTATGATGACACGAGATGGTATGTCATTAGACATCTTGTATGACAGTGACAAAACACCCTTCCAAGTTAAATTCACCTCTCCCTCAACATCTATAGACCACCGTTCTATTCCCTTGTTATTCCCCCGCTCGACCCAGCTACACTCGTATTACCTGAAAGGAATTGTGAAGCAAAAGGGTGAGCACAACTAGCTCAGTAAAGAATGTCATGACTAAAGATAAATAAATTATCGATAGCCTTCAACAGTAATAAATCAGAGATTTAGAACATATGGTATATGATAAAAAATTTCAACCATAGTTGCAGCGGAACGAGCAATCCATTAGAAGAGTCAAATAAACTATAAAGTCTATTATCTTCTCCATGTTAAAAGTCCATCAACAATGTTTTATCCCTATAACATCAATCAACAATTCCTGTCCACAATCACATGTATAACTCATAATCGTAATTGTTGTTCTAAATTCCTTCTCATCCAGGACAAAGATAATTTTTATCACCTGAAACATCAAAGATCATGGTTATACCAAATCACAGTTCATGTTCATAATCATACTAATAAATTTATCTTTGCACTACGGCCAAAGATATACATCAATAAGTCATCTTTGCACTACAACCCAAAGATATTCATCAACAATTCATCTTTGCACTACATGCCAAAGATATTCATCAACAATTCATCTTTGCACTACAGGCCAAAGATATTCATATCTCAAAGAAATACATAATCATTTCAGAATTTATATAAACAATAATTATAACCATGTTGATCAATTCACCTTTGCACTTAAGCTAAAGATATTCAATTATAAATTCAATGGTCATGATCATACCAGTCACAATTCAACTTTTCACTACTGGCAAAAGAGAACCCTAGTCATGATCATACCAATAATCTACCCATTTTTACACTCCAGTGAAAGAGAATTTCAACATCAGGGTTATAAAAATGTTATATATGATAATAAAATCAATATAATCAATATATAGTTTTAATCTCCAGAGTAATATTCATAAATCAACTATAATTTGGTTAGAAAAAGAAACCAATTTTGTCATGAATAGTAACTCATGAATAGTAACTCGTGAATAGTAACTCATGAATAGTAACTCATGAATAGTAACTCATCCGACATGAAAAAGTTCCAAATTTGATAAAAAGTTCCAACCAATATTTCAGCATAATGATATTGAAGAAATAATATCATTTGAGAAGAAAATAACATCCCTTACTATCCCTTACCTCAAAAGAGCAGTACCTCTGACAGGAATAACGCTGAACGAACTTGCACCGTATAGCAATACTCAAAGTATACTCAAAATACTCACAAGAATACGCTCGATAATATAGAGAGAGAAAACTTCAGTTTCTGGTGTGATTTTCAATTCTAACCTAAGCACCTATTTATAGGAAATTGCTTAGAACACCAAAGCAGAAAATTTATTATATTATTATTATTATTTCTACAACTTCCTACGCCAACCTAGAATCTGAAATCAGTCACTGAACACATGCTCCCTTCTAGAAAAATAATTATAAAACGTTTTTATTATTAAAAATATTTTAAACTTCCAAAAATCAATTATTTCGGAACTGCGGAACTTCAATAATTCATAATAAATAGCCCTTTTGCCAGAAAATTCGAATCTCGCGAGTTTTTATAGGAAATTCAATTCTGTACAACTTTGCAGAAGAAAGTTTTTCCAAATTCCAAACAAAAATTGGCCGAAATCCACAAACGGGCGATTTTTACAGGCTATAATCAAATTTCGGTCAATAATTGTGTCCACCAACACACAAAATATGTGTTAAACATTTAATGCCACAAAAATACACTTCCTCCTCATATACTCACATATTCCACATTTATTATAAAATATCACCATTAATATATTATTAAAATAATATATTTAAATGAATTATTTTATCAGAAAAAGATAAAATTTTAATTTTCAACAATTGTCACATTAAAAATTTTCTCCATCTATATCCATATAAAATCAATATTTTCCTCATCATATGAATCAATAATTAATTATTCACAAATGATATTACAGAATCACAATATTGACAACCAGGCAGTTCCCAGGAAAGAGAGGGCTTTCCAATAAGAATTTCTCCTTACTGGCGCGCAATTAGGTGAACAAACCTCTCCTTAGACAGAACTTTCTAGACATTATCAATAATGTTATCTAATAATATTATTCAGATAATATGAATTATTGCTTCGATAATGAAAAATACTGTGTAGTGACAATTATTGAAACAACAGTAATATAAAATATCAATGCAGCAATTATTGAATCAAAAATAAAATATTGAACAGTAATTACTGTAACCATTATTGAGTAGTGCCTTCTTACGTAAGAATCAATAATTGGTGCAATACCGTGTCCTATTGTGCAACAACGCATATTACTTTACTTTACCCACCGGGTATTCTAACAGTGTTAACAGTAACGATTACGCCGTTATTTATAAAAAAAATTTAATTTGTCATTTTCTTCATCCGACAGTTATTTTGTTACGGGGCCCACAAAAGGCTGCACCGTCGTACGAATATTCCCCGACAGAAAGAATATTCTACGACCAAACGAATATTCCCCGACAACAATGAGTATTTTATAACCACTTGCGTATTTTGAAAAAAAATTCATATGTCACCCTTAACTTTAACCTTCTATCAATTTAACCATTTACTGAATTGTAATTATAAGAAAAATTGAATACTTTTATTTCATAAAATTCGGGGTCTTACAATGCATAACAACATACAAGTGTAAAATTTAGGGATAATATACGATCAATACATAAAATACCACGTATAAGGCCATATGGCCAAAACCCAAACTCTATAAATTTTGAAATAGCAAGTCATCGTATTATGAAACTTATGATATGGTTTACAAAGTATATATAATTAAATACGATGTGATGTGCCATAACACATACAAAACCCATAATCATTACTCCTATCTCAATTACAGAGGCTTTACAGTATGAATGAAAGCCATTTTCATAAAACTCAAATAACGTAAAAATAGAATTTGATTTGGAGAAATTACCCAGAGTATAGATTAAGAAGAGGTGATCCAAGATGATCTTTTCACAATTACCTGATGATTACACACTTACAATATCTCTAATTCTCAAAAATTTTCTCTGATAAATTCTCAATCTCTCTCCTTCTCTGCTCTTCCAGACTTAGAATAATAAAAGAAAAGAAAAGAGAACGTCGTATTATAAGAACTCGACTGACGCGCAATAATGGTCAGTTAACCCAGTAATGGGTAACTGCTAGTAACCCCCACTAAGGCCATGTTTGGCAAACATAATAGATTTCAAAACTCCTTTAATTTAATAAAGCTTTATCATATAGTTTAATTCATGTCACACCCACTTGCACAATAATTTATATATCTTATTTAATATAAATAAAATATAATAACTTCTCATAAATTCACATAGTCATATATTTAATTTTCTCATTAATTAATTATATTAAATTATTAAATCTCTAATTAATAAATAAATTAATTAGAATAACATCATGCTTAATTAAACAATTCATTTAATTCAATAAGCTGACATAATTACATACTTGAATAATAAATATTCTCCATATTAATTTAATAAATATAACACATATAATTAAATTAATCTACCACAATTGCGTCAATTAATTATTTAATCTAATAATTAAATCATCGAAAAATATTTATTTAATTCGATAAATATTAAAATTAATTACAAAATTCTCGTTCGTCACATGGACAACCAGAGGTGATTTTGTCTGACAATGCTAAGAACCTCAACAACAAAATGATGGAGGAATTATGCAGTAAATTCCATATCAAACATCTTAACTTTGTCATCTATCGTCCAAAGTTGAACGGTGCTGTTGAAGCGGCTAACAAAAACATTAAGAAGATTATGCAAAAAATGTCCGCCAACAACAAATATTGGCCTGACCTATTGCCTCTTACTCTGTTAGCCTACAGAACCTCAATGCGCACTTCCACTGGGGCAACCCCCTACGCTTTAACCTATGGGATGGAAGTAGTGCTCCCCATAGAAGTTGAAATGGAATCCCTCAGAGTGTTGATAGACGCTCAACTGGATGAAGACCAATGGGTACAAAATAGGTATCATCAATTGTCTCAAATAGACGAAAGGCAAACCGCGGCTATCTTCCATGGTCAGTTATATCAACAAAGGATCGCCAGATCCTACAAAAAAATAGTCCGGCTACGGCAGTTTAAACAACATGACTTGGTTTTGAAGAAGATCCTTGACTACCAAGATCAATCTAAGGAAAATTCGCTCTTAACTGGGAAGGCCCGTTTATTGTCAAGGAGGTATTGACAGGAGGCGCTCTTAGATTGTAAGAAATTGACGGCGATGAATTTCCACAACTCATCAACTCAGACACTGTGAAATGATACTATGTCTAAAGTTGCCGTCAAGCAAACACCCTGATGTTGGACCATCAGATCACCAGTCATTCCTGTTCTTTAACCCTTTACCACATACAACTCTTCCACACTTTACCCCTCAGGGAAACATACCTTTCAAGCTAGCAGCCTGTCTCCTTTACGTTCCTACGACTTAGGTCATCCCACTACGGATTGAACCTCTCGCGTTTGCAGTTTGGCTACCCATACATGGGATCAAACTTCTCCTACCTACAGTTTATCCTTAACCTAGGATTAAACTTTCTCCTCCCCGCACTCTGACCTGCACATGGGATCACACTTTTCCACTCGCCCTGAGGGGCGAACTACGTCGACCTGATCTCCTCTTCAATAGGAGTACGTAGGCAACCATTTCATATGGCCCGGTCGCAATAAAATATAAACAAAGAAAACATTTCTACCCTTACAAAAACAAAAACAACCAAAAAATTCCTACACCATATCTACCATATACAGCGTTGAACCTCTTATACCAGGTTCGAACTACGCAGACCTGATCTCCTCTTCAATAGGAGTACGTAGGCAGCCATTTATGGTTCAGTCTCACCCCCTACCAAAACACAAACCCTTGTCAACTAGTACTGGGATCATCCTTCAATCTACTACATTTTATTCGGCTTCAGACTAAAGGGATGGAATTACCTGAACTCCTCCCAAATAGGAGATTCGGCGACCATCTAAGCTGCGGTCATACCTTAAAGAGCAACACCAATCCATAAGAGATGGAATTAACTAGGCTTCCCTTAAATAGAAGTACTGGCGACCATCTGTGGTGCGGTTAATCTCAGAGAGGAAAGCCACACTCCTCTCCACATTTTCATACAGAAACCAGTCCCAAGACACCAAAAATGGTAGGGATACATACAGATTGATGATCCATTCTGAACTATCCAGAGACAACTCAATGTTCATCCACCCAGGAGGAATTCAGAATACATCAGGATCACAAGCCCTAAAGCAGCAGGCAAAATATCTAGCAAGTAGCAAAGCATATCTAAAAGGGAAGTGATCCAAAAATATATTTTCCTGTCATATATATAATGCTGTTTGATATATATAATGTAAACTGTACATGACAAAATGGCTAAGCTAGTCTGTGCAGGTAAATACAAGCTCATCTACAAGTTAGGGTATATGTGAGCTAACAAGCCTAACATGGCGTCCCTCTCAGAAGAAGGAGGCGAAGCTGTGGTCTTTTATACGAGAATATCCACACGACCCAATAGATCTGCAGCCATTTACATGGTGACCATATGATCATCAATATATGCGCTCATCTCTGCAATCATGCCAGTGGTAAAGGACCTCACAGAAGTACTATCTGTGACAGCTACATCCCAGGCAGATATGGCACTATCCCGCTCAACTATCACTGCGTCTCTGGATGATCTAGCCTCATTTCGCTAAACAACAGCGACATCTCTACGAACTAATGCCTCGTCTCTCTCTAATAGAGTTGCGTCCCTCCCATCAAGGGAAGTCAACATCATAGATCGAGCCTGATCTCTCTCAAAGGTCATCAGATGAAGACTCTGCTCAAAGTACTGTGTTGAGTGCTGAATCAAAACAGTACTGATACTGGGAGAATCCTGAGGAAATGCTGGCAACCCAGCAGCGGGCTCCTCCTCGATGTAGGAATCAATGTCCTCCATGGGCTCTACATCATCTGACTCACTATTCGGTACTGTGGATACTATTACAGCCGATAAAATCTCTGTCTCCATCCATGCGAAATACTCTGCAGAACAACCCGGATGGCTCATAGAAAAAGTAGCTATCTACCGCTGATCCCAACAAGCATACACACAGGATCGCTCCTCTACTGAGAGATATCGAGAAGCTGGACACTGACCTATCTCCCCCTCGAAAGGATGAAAATCCTGAAACTGGTCAAACTGCGACATCACGGCCAGTGGGTGGTAAGTAGTCACACCCCTCAAACCAGCCAGAGGGAGGTAGTCCATGCCCAAAACATGAGTAATGAAGCTGTATGGTGAGCTAATCCCCGAACACGAAAATATGCTAAATGGATCTCTGATATTTACCAAAAATGTGGACCAAGACAGAGCACCTATACACTCCGATGGCTGAAAGGAGTATGTCATGGCTACATAATGGGAGAACCAATACCCATGCCGTCTAAGAGTGCCAATCGGTCTCAAGTGTGATATAAACCACACCTACAGCATGACCGAACTACCCATGAACACTCCTGTTAGATAAGTGCAGCAGTAGGATGCTGATCACAGGGTCTTTACTACAATCATAGATATAATGGTTCAGCCCTCCCTAAGAGCTCTCACGGCCATGATGACACCAATATCTATCTCATCCATGTATCGTGGCATATAGACATATGACAGTACGCATAATAGTAGTACATCAACCCTGGCCAAACGCCAATGATCCTCCAGTGCGGTGAAATTCCCAGAATGTCGTGAATAGCTATCCTCAGAGCCAAATCTGTCATACAAAAAATGCTGGGATATCACGTGGCCAGACGTCAGTTCATCCTGTACCACTCTGCGCCACAATCCAGTGAGAGTCATGAACCGTCTACTCATGTCTCCCAAAGCCATATGCACGCAAGGTCTGTCTAATGGCAACATCGTCAATCGTGCATACTCCTCCAGAGTAGGAGTCAACTCATTGGTCCCGAATCAGAAGACCTGCCTATACGATACCCAATGCTCTAGCATCCTGTCCACAAACCCTACGGGAACCTGAAATGTCAATAAGGTTATGGTATGCTGCAGCAAATGATCTACAGTCACCCTGTCTAGTGGTGACATGCTATCATACCATGATCGCATACACAATGCCACCAGTGATGGTGGGGTATGATCTATACGACTAACTGTCGAAGAAGACATCTGTGCGGGTCGTGTCATAAGACCATCCAGGGGTCAATGCCGAATATCTCTGGACATACATATATATGCATAACATGATACATGCATAGCAGATAATAGATGGCAATATAATATAGTGAATGAAAAACTGTGCATACATTCTTAAGTATATCATCATCTAATACATCATCTCTATACAGCTACAAATATAGGGAAATGGGGAACATACGCCCTACTACTAATAGAGGCCTATCAAAAGATATAGCGAGAATGGGGTACAACCACCTAATATTTAACAGAGGCCTATCAAAAGATATAACGAGAATACACATCAGAAGAAGACAATGGTGTCGATGTCCACATCATCAATCCTGTCCACCTGATGTAACTCCTCCTGAGTCATTGGATCTCTATCAATAGGATATCAGGCCTATATAAAGGAGGATCTGTACCAGCAAAACTGAATGGGTCATCTGAGGGGCCAGCGCCTGAGCTGGAAGGATCAAATGAAGCTGCCTCTGCCGGATCTCTGCCCAAATGCTGGATAAATATATGTGCTTGGTCCAACAGCTGGGTTAGACTATCAATCTGTGTCATATGAGTCGGATCTCGAACATAAGCTATCCAATCCGTCATCATTACGGATCCTGGAACCATACCCCCCATAAACTGTGTGGCGCGGGACTGGGCTCCGATAGTACGAGGGAACCACCAACGCTGGAACGTCTCCTGAGTGCAAGGACCCTCTGATAATGTAAAGCCGTCGAAACCCAACAATGGGATATCAGTGACGGGTGACTGTGATATATGCCAATGACGCCTGACAGGAGGCAAGATCGGTATACGAATCTCCCCTGTGGTGCTCCTAATAGCACGCTCTCCTAAATAGAGCTCCCAGCCTCCATCTGTGAAGAGAGGAACTCTCCTGGTGGAAATCACGTACTCGACTCCAGTCGGGTATCCATCCTCAAAGCTGATGGTAAAGTGTTCCCCTGAATAGGGAATCCATGGGATGGTATCAGCTGTCAACAACTCCAGCTGCATACGATAATGAGTGAAGTCCTCAGCTACAGGGACCTCCGGCAAAATGGAATGATGCCATCATTGTCCTTGTGGATAGGTATTTAAACCTAACACACTCACAGGACGCAAGCATGAGAGCCTCTCATAGGCCCAGAACTGCCAACACAATGGCAAAACATCTGCTATCAGTAAACACTCTTAACCTATAAATGGGAAATGACAAGAGAAATACTCACCATCAGAAATGGGTAGAAGTCTAGCCAAGCCTCGGTCAAACCCTGTGAGCGCATACGCATGCCCTGAAAGAAATAGGCAAAGGTGTAGGAACCTTAATCATACTCTCCAATACGGTCCATATGATGCGTGGCGCTGATCAAAGCAAAAGACACTGTAGAAGAGTTATCTGCTATGAAGCAGCCTCTAATGATCACCAGGAACAATCACCGAAGAATGCGATCCCTGATTCTGATGACATCAGGCATGGGCTCACTCAAATGCCCACTCATAGCAGCTACGCTCAAAGGACCTGAACGGACAGTCCTGCCTTTGAGCTCCTCCACCGGAACTCCTAACAAGGATATGACGGCAGTGGGGGTAATATTCGCCATGCAAGGCACTGGCTCCCCTCCAAACTCTATACCTGTGATAAATTGTCAATCCATCGGTGTCATCATCACCTCGCAATCCAGCAGATGAAGTGACTGAGTCTGATGAAACCATCGCTCGGACAATGCCCTGAGATAACCCCAGGGACAACGACGGGGAAGGATGGAGAAGAATGCCCCAAATCCCCAGTCATGCACTACAGCTCGGTAATCAGGATGAAGATCCTGATACATGGAGTGAATGCTAAACCAGTTCCCTCGAGGATGTGTAAAACCGGGAACCTGTATGAAATGCAGATCAACATTAAAGCCCTTTGCTCTTCATCAATAGGAAAGAAGGAAGATCAAAGTTTAACGCCATACCTCGTTAGTATGCAAGTACATCGATGGATGTCTGCTTAAATAACCCAGAAGCTTTGGGTTTTCCACTTGAATACAAGGTACCTCCCTACGGGAAACATGTGCAGTAGGAGCGGGATCCTCAATCCGAATATCCTCCACCTCGTCCTCAACGTCTGGCACGTCTGCCCGGACTAGACGAATCACAGCCTCCACCAATCGACGAGGCTGTCTGATAGAACGGGGTCGAGGCACTTCAGAAGCCCTCCTCCGTATACCAGAAATGGTCCTAAGGGAACTGCTCGGCTGATCCGAATCCATAATATCTGGACAACAAGTCTCCAAATCACCTCAGAAAGGGTGTGGTATTTCCTTACCTGGAGCTTTCTAGAATGCATTTTATGACTATATGCATGCATGCATTTACTTTAACATACAATAGAGTTAAAATGCATGACTACCCAATGCCTATATTTTGAAATTTTTTGCCATAGTCCCCTTTGAAAATAGGACTATCCACATGCACATAGGCATGTCTAGGTGGCCATTCAGTAACACACCTGCCCCAAAGTCATATACATAATATATGCATTAAAAATCAAAATCATCCATGCATAAGGTTAACCTCAATATCAGGAGTACTTTGCCTTTCTACCTTTTGCTCATTGGACCTCAAATAGGACAAAAAATAGCAGAAAAAGGTGCCAATTTGACTGTCTCAAAAGTCAAATTTTTTCACATCATTATGTTCAGTATGGTTTAATACTAACATTTACTATGTTGAATATTTTTTAGCAAGTCATTTGTGCATGCATAATCACTACTATGTGTTTAGATGCATTTCATGCTATAACTCAAAATCCAATGGATAAAAATTGGAAAAAATACATGCATACGTTACCGAGATAGTGTAGAACACTTGTACGATGACAGAATTTGCAGAAAATAACCCGAACTCAGCAGATCTGAAGGAGGCTCTAGGATTTCTCTTTGCAAAACAAGTTGAAAGTGACTTGTGTTACCAACCTGCTGGAATATATAATCCACGGTCGGCCGCAGGCTCATCTGTGGCTGAAGCAGGTGTACCTGCAGTACCCCTATATGGGCCCCACCCCTCCGACTCGGTCTAGTTCGAGTTGCAAAGGAGTTCTTGCGAACTAGAAAGGTCAAATCGGGAATAAAAATGCCACGCGATTGAACAAAACAGCATACAATCCTGGTCTTCTCAGATGAAACTTTGAGTCTATACATCGCTCATTGGTAGTCAGCCGAACATGAGGTATACCCTGTCAATGATCTGATTTGTCATGAATCACATCCGGCAATACCTTGTACAGGTCCGATGCCGCCAACTCCGGGTCATTACTCTTAAAGATCAACGTGAGTCCCCGACGGGGGTTACAACGCGAGTCCTTGATGGGGGTTACAACGTGAGTCCCCGATGGGGGTTACAACGTGAGTCCCCGACGGGGGTTACAACGTGAGTCCCCGATGGGGGTTACAACGTAGATCCCCAATGGGGGTTACAACGTAGATCCCCGACGGGGGTTACAACGTTGATCCCCAACGGGGGTTATAACGTGAAGCCCCGGCAGGGGATTACAACGAAAATTCAAGCCGTTGACACACATATCAACGAAGGTCAAGTAGCCTTGACTTTATTTCTGCCGATAGCGATTAAACCTATCAAAGCTCTTGAGCTATTCGAGGATTTCATGCTCGATTACTCATATTCCCCAGTGGATCCCCGACGGGGGTCACAACGCAATGTTCCGTTGATTCACATGTCAGCAAAGGTCAAGCAACCTTGACAATTTACCCAAAGAGTATCAGCCATTGATTCACACGTCAGAGAAGGTCAAGCAACCTTGACAAGATATCCCACATGATTTTCAGCCGTTGATTCACATGTCGGTGAAGTACACGTCAGCGAAGGTCAGGCATCCCTGACAGCACTTGTTGTTGGCAGTAAATCCAACACAATCTTGACATATCCTAGCGATACCAACCAGGAAAGGTCAATGTTATCAAAGAGGATAGATGATGGAATATGTTATACACATCCTCAAACAGACCAAGCTTTATCCCCACAGATCACTTACACATAAGAGGTACATCTTCAGGATTAAGTCGTTACCAAGGACATAGGAATTTGGTGATAACGCCAACATCAACATTCTAACAGATTCGGATTACACATCAAATCTGGTCATCATTGCCAATCCCCAGTTGAAGCAACAGGGAGCCAACAATCATCCCCAGTGTGTTGAGCTACAACCCCGTACACATGCATCATACATTTGCATCGTGTTGCTACATATAGTACCATGTTTGTCTTGTTGCGTTTCAAGTGTCTAGGAATCTTTATCCGACCCATGCATCACCATGCATGAGTATGATAAAGAAGGGCATCTGTAGACACTCAAAATTTTCTGTACTATTGTCACTAACATTACAGGAGGACATATTCGTCTTTTAAGAGGGAACCCTGAAAGACAATCCATATCCATACCGGATACTACCGAAATTTAGCATCAACCCCGGAACACACACTGGGAGTAACAAATCCAACCTTGGAGATAACCCCGAGGCGTGCAGATCCAATATCGGAACACACATTGGAGAAGACCGATTAATCTCGGAGATAACCCCGAGGTATCCAGTCTTAGTTCCAACTATGGGAATAGCCACCAACCTTGGTGATAACCTCAAGGAATGCAGTTTCAGCGATAACCCCGAAAATGCTTGTTTCAAATGCGACCAACTTCAATCTCGGCGCTCACGACGAAATACTCTGTACCAACCCGGAGATAACACCGGGAGGATAGGCACACCTCAAAGATGACATTGAGGACCTTCAACACTTGCAGCAGTCCAATCTCAATGAAGCACTGAGCAACGTCTGCTTTATCATCCCAAATCGGCGATAACACCGGTGAAGGGAAACATCGTCAATTCGCCAACACGATGCCACGCCACATCATCTCAATATTTCATACACATCTCTACGCAACGACGTCCCACAAGAATCAAGGATAATCAATCCCGAGTGACTATTGTGCGAGGTAACGGATATAATTTGAAGCTTGAAGACCGGAGGGCATCGTCCCATCTTCAATGACTTTGTAAAAGCTCTAATCCTATGTCATTGTACAACTCTTGACAACGGCGGTCCGAAATAGGTCCTGTATACCTCAATCAGATGCCCGGATTACACTTCTGAAAGTTCGAGTGGACATTACAGTGAACGTACTACGAGATGACCCGACCCGAGATGTGACTCCCCTAAATCTTGGTACTTCGATTCCACGGGATTTGGTGTTCACTGTATAAATATCATCTATCTATCTACCCATAATAAATGCAAACCATGCAATAGATAGAAATAAAATCTTCCCCTTAAGGGTTACAAAATCCAAATAATAATACAATCCTAGGTTAAACTAACCTTACACATCTGTGCGGAAATATACACAATAAGTCTTAAACAACATCTGTGACAACCCGAGAAATTAGACAATTTATGAAAATCTTAAATGATTGATTTAAGGTTAAATAATAGACCTAGACAGAAAATAAGTGTATGCGTTTGATGTTATTGGGATTGAATTTTGAGGATTTCAAAATTCGGTGAAGGATATAAGTGAATTATTCAGGATTAAGGATTTATGTGACTATGTGCTGTGAATATGGTTATGTATGTGTACTAAATGTGGTTAAGGGTCAAGGGTTGACCAAATTAATTATATCTATAACAAACCCTAGGTATATATTAAGAACGACAACGTTCAGTTAGAAAACTCTAACGTCTAATAAGAAACCCTAGAAATCGGTTCTGGAAACCCTAGTTTCAGTTCCGGGAAATCCGAAACCCTAAATCGGATATTGAAAACCCTAGATTGGGAATACAATGTTATATACAAGGTTAAACGCCAATAATTTTTATTAATTAGGGAAAACCCTAATGAATTACTGGAAATTCTAGTTGATTATTTGAAAACCCTAATACCAGATCTGAAAACCCTAATTTCAGATTCTGATAAAATGAAACCCTAATCTGGGAATATAACAGAGAATTTTAATGCTTAAGTGCTATTAATTAAGTATTAATTATGGTAAATGTTAATTAATTAACAAACCCTAATTTCTAATTTTTGGAACCCTAATTGTTCCGTCAGAAACCCTAATGCTCAATTGTGGATTTAATTGCTAAAATTAGCAATGCTAATTAGGAAACCCTAATCCTAATTATTTCAATTTATGAGTAATTAGAAAACTCTAATCTAATTACGAAATCTAAATTCTAATTTAGAAAATCAAAATTTTCTATTAGAAACCCTAATTTTTGGGTTATAAACCCTAAATCCGCGATTTTGACCCTAATTGCTTTATTAGCAATTTTAATTAGGAAATAGTAATCCTAAATTGTGTTAGCCCTACTATGATTAGGAAATTGTAATGTAATTAAAGAATTCTAATTATGATTTAAAATTGTTAATTTTCTATTTCGAGAACTTTAATCCGAAAATCCTAGAAAATTGAATTATAGAACATTAGGTTTTAAACCCTAAAAGGTTAAAACCTAAACCCTAAATTGTCCAAACCCTAAACCCTAAGGGTTTCAACAAATGCAAATTCTAGAAATTTAAGGAAATGACTAATATGCCCTTTTGTGTATTATTTGAGGTAGCTTGCAATCTTGCCAAATCTTGGAGTGGTTAACCAACTTTTGACTTTGTATGGCCTATATATCCAGCAAATCAGCCTACATTGCAAGAAAATCAGCAACATGCATTGAATCACATCATTTAATTGGATTAAAAGAGAGAGAAATGACTACTTTCATTTTCATTTTTCTCCAAGCCATTCTCTCTCTTCTACTTCGAAATTAAGAGTGGGAATGAGAGAGATGCTAAGCTATTATCACCTTTTTGCTTAACAATAACAGATTCAGGGAACCAAATTCAAAAATCAAAGCTTAATAGGTATAAACCCTAAACTTAGAAATCTTTTGATTTGATGTTAAATGTTGTAATTGATTGGTTAAATATGTGTTATAGGGTGTCAATTGATGATCTGGGTTGATAAATCATGAACCCATAACATCAAAGTGCACGAATTTAAAGATTTCTCAAAACCGAAAATCTGGGTTTGGCTCAAGAACACCTATAGCGACGGATCTGTCGCTATAGGGCCCTTTAGCGACACTTATTTTCAGAAAATGCAGAAAATTAATAAAAAATAGAAAAAATTGGTTTTTAATTATTAAAAATACAAAATAAATTATGAAAAGTTATTTTAAAGTCTGAAAATAGTTTTTAACTATTTTGAGTATATTTCAAAAATATTTAGTATTTTTGGAATGTAAAAGGTATTTATTTATTTAATTACAATATTAAATAAATTATTAAAAAATAGTTTTAATTCATGAAAAATCATGAAAAACAATATTATGGTATAAGAAAATATTTTAAGTTATTTTTGATGACTTTTAATATTTTGGGATGAATTTTATTTATTAATCAATATTAATGGTAATTAGTTTATTTAATAGATATATTAAATAAATTATGGAAAAATAGAATAAATGATTTATGAATCATATAAAAATGATTTAAATGATATAAAAATATTTTAAGTTATAAATTATAACTTTTGATATTTTGGCATGAAAATATTAATATTTTAGTATTAATATTAATTATCGGATAATGGATTTAAGTGTTTAAAAATCATATAATTATGATTTTAAGGTATTAAAAATACTTTGATATATTATAATTATATTATAATATTATGTTATGATTTTTATTTATATTTTATATTAAATGAATATTAATGATTAAGGTATTAAGTGGTATTTAATTTATTTAAATACGGTTTTAAGGATTGAAAAATGTTGATAAATGGTAATAATTATCCGAAAATTATTACGAGCCTAGGAAAAATGTTTTGTCTGATATGAAATTATCTGTGATAATGGTTAAGTGGTTAGACAGAGTTTAATTAAACTTAAACTCGATTTTTGTCTGACTAGGCCGTCGGGATGTTAGAATTGTGTCGGGTTCAACTCAGACTGCAATAGTTTGACTTGATACATAGTCTTATTTGTGTTATAGACTGATAGGCTTATGTGGTAATGTGTTTAGGTTATTCTGTGGATATAAATATAACAGTATATTACTGTGATGATATTATTCTAATTATTGGAGATCTATATTATTAATATCAGGTCTTCGTGGTAAAGCGTTATAAATTGCGTGCGGTAATCAACGGTTCAGACAAGTTTTCTTATACTTAACTCTAATAAGAGTAGTTTCTTCAAGCTTATGGTTAATCATTGCTGATTGCCACGAAAATTATATTCTGTACATCTTGCATGTATAAGTCAGGTATGAAAGGCTGATCACCTTCATTACCAGTTGGTTCAGAAAAGTTTGTTCATGTATAATACTTGTTCAGTCAAAAATTTATTCGTGCTAGTTCTCAATTATATTGATGAATTATAGCAAGCCCTTTATTCCTACTCTTCAATCATGATATATCGTTATATTATTGTATATAAACTTGCTGGGCAACTTTCATGCTCACCCTTGCTAATCATGATAAAACATTGCAGATAAGGCGAATACGTTCGGATACAAGAAACGATTAAAGCCAAGTTCAGCTTGGGATATAAAGTGCAGCTAGTTTGTAATAGCGTATTTTGATAAATGTGTTGTATTTTAGATAGTTTATGAATTGTGTATAAGTTAAGGTTACTCGATTTTGGGGATATGTGTGTAAAGTTTAATGTATATACAATTTATGTTTATATCTTCCGCAAACAGTTATAGAAATAGTATACCGGATCCGAGGTGATTTAGGGCCTGGATTCGGGGCTACTATAGTTGGTATCAGAGCTGTTGGTTATGAAGCTTAGGTAGGAATACCTGAGACCAATAACCGCAGTGATTAGGATAAGATATAACTCACATAGAGTTAGTTGGTCGGTAAGATTCAAAGATGAAACTCGGCGAGTGTAAAGATACAGAGTTCCCTAACTCTGATAATAAAGTTGAACAGTAATGGTGAATAGATCGAGTCTAAAAGACTGAAAGTGCAGGTATAGGAGATCGTAAAGCAAAACGATCATAGGCATAGAAATAAATCGTAATATATACGATAAGATCACCCCGTGATCTGATAAGGTTATGGCAGTCAGAAAGAATCAATCTTGTGATTGAAAAGTTTACAACAAGATGCTGTATGTAAGTTGTACTATGAAATGGTACTATGAAAACTCATGAAAGAGTTATGGATTATGAATACGAATTGAATTCGTATTGAAAAAGGGGGTTAAGATTATGTGGGGATTTCAATGAGGACTCGTGTCAGCAACTGAGTTGTATGGTTCCTTGTATGGGCGGGGAATTGTGCTTGGTGTAAAAACTACTTAGTTGGTGGCATTGGTAATAATTGAAATGTTGTGTCACGCTAGTTATTATATACAGATAAATAGGTCATAGGTAGAGAATATAGGATTAAGTACGAGTTCTTAGAACTCATACTTATGTGACATTCTTGACTCATAGTTATATGAAATGTTTATGAGCCCCTCAGCGAACGGACGCCAAAGGTCAGACTAGAGTAAGTTCGTAAACTCATATAATTGTGGCCAGGTTATGAACTCATAAGTGTGGTTTTATGAACTGGGTATAGTTATGTGTGAATGGAGTGTTAAGGATTATAGGAACAGATAGATTGTTAAGCATGTGATCATTAGTGGAGATTTAGGTTTTTCTTAAAACCCTAGCTTTGCTAAACCTCAATTTTTGACATCAAGCTAAATACGCACTATGTGCCTTTTAAAAAAAAGAAAAAGAAAATTGTTTTTATTTATCACTTATGTACCATGTGACCTGGTGCAGAGATGATAAAAAAATGATGGAGTTATCAATGCAGAATTACTTGGTGTTGGATGTGATCTAAGGATCGTCAGTCCACTATAGTATGATGTAGTATAACAAAGTCACAAAATGACGAAATCCTCAACGAACTGTTAAATACAATGCGACATCATGACGTCATTCTCAAAAATGTTTATTGAAAGAATTTTCCCAAACCAAATTGTTTTGCTGCAGAATCAAATAAGACTGAGGTAGAATTTTTGTGCCTTTGGCAGTGATGGGAAAATAGATAAAATCAGTACTTGGCCAGTACAGGGCATATTGGGCTGATCACCCTTTGTGTCTGTAAGTTATGACGGTTTGCGGATGAATTTCCATAAAACCTTTGCGAAAATGAAAAACAAATAGTCTATACGATTCCTCAGCACAATTTTAAAATTTTTACCCTTGTGAGTGGTGTATTGGGTAGTATGTGAAATATGAGTGAACGATGTAAGCTGTATGGTGTAAGCTGTAAGGTGAATTTCGGGGACGAAATTCTTATAAGGAGGGGTGAATGTGACAACCCGAGAAATTAGACAATTTATGAAAATCTTAAATGATTGATTTAAGGTTAAATAATAGACCTAGACAGAAAATAAGTGTATGCGTTTGATGTTATTGGGATTGAATTTTGAGGATTTCAAAATTCGGTGAAGGATATAAGTGAATTATTCAGGATTAAGGATTTATGTGACTATGTGCTGTGAATATGGTTATGTATGTGTACTAAATGTGGTTAAGGGTTAAGGGTTAAGGGTTAAAGGTTGACCAGATTAATTATATCTGTAACAAACCCTAGGTATATATTAAGAACGACAACGTTCAGTTAGAAAACTCTAACGTCTAATAAGAAACCCTAGAAATCGGTTCTGAAAACCCTAGTTTCAATTTCGAGAAATCCAAAACCCTAAATCGGATATTAAAAACCCTAGATTGGGAATGCAATGTTATATACAAGGTTAAACGCCAATAATTTTTATTAATTAAGGAAAACCCTAATGAATTACTGGAAATTCTAGTTGATTATTTGAAAACCCTAATACCAGATCTGAAAACCCTAATTTCAGATTCTGATAAAATGAAACCCTAATTCGGGAATATAACGGAGAATTTTAATGCTTAAGTGCTACTAATTAAGTATTAATTAGGGTAAATGTTAATTAATTAACAAACCCTAATTTTAATTTTTGGAACCCTAATTGTTCTGCCAGAAACCCTAATGCTCAATTGTGGATTTAATTGCTAAAATTAGCAATGCTAATTAGGAAACCCTAATCCTAATTATTTCAATTTATGAGTAATTAGAAAACTCTAATCTAATTACGAAATCTAAATTCTAATTTAGAAAATCAAAATTTTCTATTAGAAACCCTAATTTTTGGGTTATAAACCCTAAATCCGCGATTTTGACCCTAATTGCTTTATTAGCAATTTTAATTAGGAAATTGTAATCCTAAATTGTGTTAGCTCTACTATGATTAGGAAATTGTAATGTAATTAAAGAATTCTAATTATGATTTAAAATTGTTAATTTTCTATTTCGAGAACTTTAATCCGAAAATCCTAGAAAATTGAATTATGGAACATTAGGTTTTAAACCCTAAAAGGTTAAAACCTAAACCCTAAATTGTCCAAACTCTAAACCCTAAGGGTTTTAACAAATGCAAATTCTAGAAATTTAAGGAAATGACTAATATGCCCTTTTGTGTATTATTTGAGGTAGCTTGCAATCTTGCCAAATCTTGGAGTGGTTAACCAACTTTTGACTTTGTATGACCTATATATCCAGCAAATCAGCCTACATTGCTAGAAAATCAGCAACATGCATTGAATCACATCATTTTATTGGATTAAAAGAGAGAGAAATGACTACTTTCATTTTCATTTTTCTCCAAGCCATTCTCTCTCTTCAACATCGAAATTGAGAGTGGGAATGAGAGAGATGCTAAGCTATTATCACCTTTTTGCTTAACAATAACAGATTCAGGGAACCAGATTCAAAAATCAAAGCTTAATAGGTATAAACCCTAAACTTAGAAATCTTTTGATTTGATGTTAAATGTTGTAATTGATTGGTTAAATATGTGTTATAGGGTGTCAATTGATGATCTGGGTTGATAAATCATGAACCCATAACATCAAAGTGCACGAATTTAAAGATTTCTCAAAACTGGAAATCTGGAAAAATGTTGACTGACAAGCAAATGGCAGGGCTTCTAGATCCGTGTGTGTTAAGTGTTATGTGTGTTTTATGTTATGGATCTATAGTATGCTATGTGTTCTTTATTCTTCAACTTAAATCAACCCTATAGCATGTTTAGATCGTAAGTTACAGGCGGTCAAAGATCGTTGACCGGTCACATTTTCTGAATTTCTGGACAAACCCAGAAACTCAGATCGTCTGACAAGCTTTTCTGTGCTTCAGATCTTCCTGTGTTTTGGTGTTTAGTTTAAGTTGTTGTTTGTTTATTGTATTCTGGTATGTATACTACATGTTTAAGTTACCAGATCCCTTAGATCATAAATGTAATGGCAGGAAATTAAGGTCAAACATGCGTTGATAGTCTGTTTTGAAGAATTCTGGGAAAACCCAGAATTCGGCCAAGAACAGTCCTAGCCTACCCTTTGACCGACTTAAATATTGAGATGGTGATGTTGTTAGACTAATCTGATGTTCTGAAATTATACTCTGACATCAAGACTATAAGTGTGAATCTTTATCTCACACAAACGATAAATAGTCTGCAAGTTATAAGGACCCAAACTAGATATCTACAAAATCTGGAAACCCAGAAAGACGAAGAACAGGTCTAACAACGTTTTCTGCAGCATAGATCTTGCTGTTATGTTGTGTTTTGGCTAGGATATTGGTTGATGATTGTAGTATTACACTTATACTACAACTTCAATACATAAGATTTCCCAGAAACCTTAGGATCAAGAATTTATGAGTGGTCAAACGTAGCCTCTCGAACTCTGACCGAAAATCTGGGTTTGGCTCAAGAACACCTATAGCGACGGATTTGTCGCTATAGGGCCCTTTAGCGACACTTATTTTTAGAAAATGCAGAAAATTAATAAAAAATAGAAAAAATTGGTTTTTAATTATTAAAAATACAAAATAAAATATGAAAAATTATTTTAAAGTCTGAAAAATAGTTTTTAACTATTTTGAGTATATTTCAAAAATATTTAGTATTTTTGGAATGTAAAAGGTATTTATTTATTTAATTACAATATTAAATAAATTATTTAAAAATGGTTTTAATTCATTAAAAATCATGCAAAATAATATTATGGTATAAGAAAATATTTTAAGTTATTTTTGATGACTTTTAATATTTTGGGATGAATTTCATTTATTAATCAATATTAATGGTAATTAGTTTATTTAATAGATATATTAAATAAATTATAGAAAAATAGAATAAATGATTTATGAATCATATAAAAATGATTTAAGTGATATAAAAATATTTTAAGTTAAAAATTATAACTTTTAATATTTTGGCATGAAAATATTAATATTTTAATATTAATATTAATTATCGAATAATGGATTTAAGTGTTTAAAAATCATATAATTATGATTTTAAGGTATTAAAAATACTTTGATATATTATAATTATATTATAATATTATGTTATGATTTTTATTAATATTTTATATTAAATGAATATTAATGATTAAGGTATTAAGTGGTATTTAATTTATTTAAATACGGTTTTAAGGATTGAAAAATGTTGATAAATGGTAATAATTATCCGAAAATTATTACGAGCCTAGGAAAAATGTTTTATCTGATATAAAATTATCTGTGATAATGGTTAAGTGGTTAGACATAGTTTAATTGAACTTAAACTCTATTTTTGTCCGACTAGACCGTCGGGATGTTAGAATTGTGTCGGGTTCAACTCAGACTGCAATAGTTTGACTTGATACCTAGTCTTATTTGTGTTATAGACTGATAGGCTTATGTGGTAATGTGTTTAGGTTATTCTGTGGATATAAATATAACAATATATTACTGTGATGATATTATTCTAATTATTGGAGATCTATATTATTAATATTAGGTCTTCGTGGTAAAGCGTTATAAATTGCGTGCGGTAATCAACGGTTCAGGCAAGTTTTCTTATACTTAACTCTAATAAGAGTAGTTTCTTCAAGCTTATGGTTAATCATTGCTGATTGCCACGAAAATTGTATTCTGTACATCTTGCATGTATAAGTCAGGTATGAAAGGCTGATCACCTTCATTACCAGTTGGTTCAGAAATGTTTGTTCATGTATAATACTTGTTCAGTCAAAAATTTGTTCGTGCTAGTTCTCAATTATATTGATGAATTATAGCAAGCCCTTTATTCCTACTCTTCAATCATGATATATCGTTATATTATTGTATATAAACTTGCTGGGCAACTTTCATGCTCACCCTTGCTATATCATGATAAAACATTGTAGATAAGGCGAATGCGTTCGGATACAGGAAACGATTAAAGCCAAGTTCAGCTTGGGATATAAAGTGCAGCTAGTTTGTAATAGCGTATTTTGATAAATGTGTTGTATTTTAGATAGTTTATGAATTGTGTATAAGTTAAGGTTACTCGATTTTGGGGATATGTGTGTAAAGTTTAATGTATAAACAATTTATGTTTATATCTTCCGCAAACAATTATAGAAATAGTATACTGGATCCGAGGTGATTTAGGGCCTGGATTCGGGCCTACTACAACATCAATTATAATTATCATTACATAACCACATACATAATCAATCTTCATTACTTGCTAAGCTTACCCTTGCCTTTACTAGTGGAAGGTTCGTATGCTCTTTCGTTCTTAACTGTAATGTTATTAATACGCATGAGTGAGCATGATCGCCCACAGGTATAACAATATAACAATGAATAATAACATGATAGAGAAATAATAACTTCTGAAATAAAAGCTCAACTTTTGAATCAAGAATGAATAGCAAGAATCAAAAGATTTCTGAGGGTCATAAGACCTTGAACTATGTCCTAGGTTGAAACCTTTAACAGTCATAAGACTATGGACCTTCTACTCATACTTAGGGGGATCAGCCCTTAGTACCATACTGTGTACAACATCTTAACGCTAACACATAAGTAAATCCCTTTGCAGGGTTGTTCATCTCAGTTTGACATTCGAGTTCGCACCAAAGGAAGTTTGGTTTGGATAATTCAATAAGAGTTTTGAAATTTAGAACTTTCATCAACTATGGACTAGTGGAATCAATAAGGTTCACTAGTCTAACAAGGTTCAACAATAATGATATTTAAATTGAATAATAATCTCAAGTATACAACCGAACAAATATTGTATAGCAGTTTTATATTTTGAAAAGATAATAAATCTTTAATATAAAAATTCGAATTTGAATAATAGTAATAAGGATTTACTCAAGGTAAATAATAAACTTGAACAATGATAACAAGTAGGGGTAGGAAACTTACCTCGTGCGTAGATTATACGTTAATTAAACTCGTTCCTTGATTTAAATCCTACATATCATTTCCATTCACAACTATAGTTAATTATAATGTAACTAGTCATCATAAGCTCATTTTCTTTGTCTAACTTTGATTATGACTATACTTAGTCAGTTTATCACATTCATTGTCACATAAATTACACTTCACAAATAACAAACTAATTATGTATTTAATAATTCCATCCACATGCAATTATGTTATTGATATGATAATAATCTGTTTCAACATCTTACTCTACTTCTAATATTTTCTTGTGTTCATTAAATTAGATTAATATCACATTCATGGACTTAAACACTTCAAAATTTTCGTTTCTGAACTTTCTGGAGAGTGGCGCTGCGGCGCCACTGATGTATTGATTCCCGGCGCCGCGGCCTGGTCAATGGCGCTGCGGCATGGCTCGCGCTGTGGCGCGACTCTTATGCCTATAGTCGATGCTGCGGCGCGGCGTACCAGACACACAAATGGCAGTTCGCGAAAATCGCAGAACATGCCAATTTCTTCCAATTTTCTTATTTCTACACGAATTTAGAATTACCCATACACATATAATCACTACTTAACCTTCTAGCATGACTTTAACATGTTAAAACACATAACTAACATAATTAAAACATGTAAATTTTCACTGTTCTTTGTGTTCTTGAAGATTTTGAACAAAACGTAAAAATTAACACTACGGATTCGTTATAACACCGAATCCGTTCGTTTAAGGTTTGTTCTCTTCGTATCAACATGCATAATAAAATAAGGGTGTAAATTTTAAGAAAACATTTATGTTTGACATACTAAAATCATGTATAAGGCCATATGGCCATAACCCAAACTCTATAATTTTGCATCAATCATATACGTTATGTTTTCATGAATTTGATGATATGGTTTGTAAAATATATAATCAAATACGATGTGATATGTCATAACACATACACAACCCATAATCATTACTCCTATCCCAATTGTAGGGGTTCACAGAAAGAATGAAAGCCATATTCATGAAACTTTTAAAGATGTAAAATAAACATTTAGGTTGAAGAGAATTACCCAAGCGTAGATGAAAAGGATGACAATTATTCTCTAATCTTTCTCAAAGATTTCTCAAACTCTCTCTGAAATCTCTCTGGCTCTCAATTAACTAAAATGAAAAATACGTAAGTGAAACTCAACTGAGCCTTTAAGCGCAGAGTTGAGGTCAGTTATTCCTTTCATGGTTTAACTGCCCCCAACTCCTCCTAAGGCCACATTTGGCTAGCAAACTAGGTTCAAAGCTCTTTATTTTAATAAAACTTTTTATCATATAGTTAAAATAATGTCACACTCCTTTATAAATTAAATTCAATATTTTATTTAATTAAATTTAAATAAAAATATAATAATTTCTCATAAATAAATAATATCAACTTATTAACTCTCTAATTAATAATTAAATTAATTAAAATACCAATAGGCTTATTAAATATTTCTTTTAATACAATAAGTTCACATAATCACATACATCGATAATAAAAATTCTCCACATTAATTTAATAAATGAAATAAATATAATTAAATTAATCTACCACCTTTTGCATCAATTAATTATTTAATCTAATAATTAAATCATCAAAAATATTTATTTAATCCAATAAATATTTAAAATTAAATTACAAAAATCTCGTTCGTCACATCTTTCCCCCTTAAAAGAATTCTATCCCCAGAATCACGACTCAATAAATTTGACCCGTTACATTCTCCCCCCTTACAAAGATTCTGTCCCCAGAATCGCTTACACATAAATTAAGTAAATAAATATTGGTAATTCTTCATCATATTCTCTTCGAGTTCCCACATAGCTTCTTCAGCATTGTGGTTCCTCCAAATTACCTTAACAGAAGGTATTACTTTATTTCTCAGAACTTGTTCTTTTCTGTCAACAATTTGAACAAGAATTTCTTCGTAAGATAAGTCTTTTTCAAAATGTAGGGGTTCGTATTCAATTACATGCTTGTAATCGGGTTTGTATGGTCGTAAAACAGAAACATGGAAGATGTTATGGACATTCACTAGTGCTGGTGGTAGGGCTACCTCGTACGCAACTTGTCCAATTCTTCTCAGTACTTCAAATGGTCCAATGAATCTTGGGCTTAATTTCCCTTTCTTTCTGAACCTGATCTTTCCCTTCCAAGGAGAGACCTTCAAGAAAACATAACTACCTGACTCGAATTTGATATTTTTACGATATAGATCAGTATATTTCTTTTGTCTATCTTGAGCTGCTACCAGTCGTGCTCGGATAACTTTGACTATTTTTGCTATCTGTTGTACCAATTCTGGCCCTAGCAATTGCCTTTCACCAACTTTATCCCAGTAAAGCGGAGTTATGCACTTTCTATCGTATAACGCTTCGTAAGGCGGCATTACCTATACTAGCGTGGTAACTATTGTTGTAACTGAACTCTACGAACGGTATATGATCATCCCAATTTCCTTTAAAGTCCATTATACAAGCTCTTAACATATCTTCCAATGTCTGGATTGTTCTTTCACTCTGTCCATCTATTTGAGGGTGATATGCCATACTCATTCACAACTGTGTACCCATGCATTCTTGAAGACGTTTCCAGAAATTCGATGTGAAACACAGATCTCTATCAAAA
Source organism: Panax japonicus (assembly GCA_020205505.1). NCBI lineage: Eukaryota > Viridiplantae > Streptophyta > Magnoliopsida > Apiales > Araliaceae > Panax > Panax japonicus. Next base: position 16,811,293 of record CM035101.1, on the reverse strand, counting down.
ATAATTGACACCGGAACTCCGTGCCTCAAAATAATCTCTTTTATGTATAACCTCGCCAATTGATCTAAGTTGAATTTGATTTTGATCGAAAGGAAGTGTGCGGATTTCGTCAGTCGGTCAACGATAACCCATACTGCGTCGTAGCCTTTCTGAGTCATCGGAAGGCCAACCACGAAGTCCATTGTAATATGTTCCATTTCCATTCTGGGATCTCCAACGGTTGTAGCAATCCACTTGGTCTCTGATGTTATGCTTTTACTTTCTGACAGGTCAGACACTTGGCAACACATTCTGCAAAATCAAGTTTCAAATTTGGCTACCAGAAATGTTGTCGAAGATCTTGGTACATCTTGGTACTACCAGGGTGAATCGAATATCGTGAACTATGAACCTCACTCAAATTATCTTCCTTAATTTCTGGTACTGGCGGTACCCAAATTCTGCCCTCAAATCACAGTATTCCTTCCTTATCCATCTTGAACCTCGATTCAGATCCTTTAGATATCTTCTTTGTCACCTTTTTTCATTCCTCGTCATGAAGTTGAGCCTCCATAACTTTATCCAGTAGGGTTGTACCAGATTGCATCTGAAATAGCTTCTCATCAATCTCCATAGGATACTTCACTTCCACCTCCAGTTTCTCCATTTCTGCAATTAGCTCATCCTGAGCAGTCAACATCATCAATTTTTCACGACCCTTTCTACTTAAGGCGTCGGCAACCACATTTGCTTTCCCCGGATGGTATAAAATCTCACAATCGTATTCCTTAATTAATTCCAACCATCTTCTTTAATGCATATTCAAATCCTTCTGTGTAAAAATATATTTCAGACTCTTGTGGTCCGTATATATTTCACACTTCTCCCCGTAAAGATAGTGTCTCCAAATTTTTAAAGCAAAAACAAATGCAGCTAACTTCAAGTCGTGGGTCGGATATCCCTTCTCATAATCCTTTAATTGTCGTGATGCATACGCAATGACTTTACCATTTTGCATCAGCACACAGCCAAGTCCTTTATACTACACATCACTATAAACAACAAAATTTCATGTATCATCTGGAAGAGATAACACAGCTGTCATACTCAACCTCTTCTTTAATTCTTGAAAACTTTCCTCACACTTACTCGTCCAAACAAATTTCACAGCTTTTTGAGTTAAATTCGTTAGCGGAGTTACGATCTTGGAAAAATCTTGAATGAATCTTCTATAATACCCTGCCAATCCAAGAAAACTTCGTACTTCCGATGGCGTCCTCGGCTGATCCCAGTTGATCACGGCTTCGACTTTGGATGGATCTACCGAAATTCCGTTTTTATCGATCACGTGCCCAAGAAATTGTACTTTTTAAATCCAAAATTCGCATTTCAAAAACTTGGCATACAACTTTTCTCTTCTCAATACTTCCAATGTTAATCTCAAATGCTCTTCATGTTCTTCCTTGGTTTTCGAATAGACCAAAATGTTATCTATAAATACCACTACGAACTTATCCAAAAACAGCTTGAACACACCATTCATTAGTCCCATAAATGCTGCAGGAGCATTTGTAAGACCAAACGACATTACTAAAAATTTATAGTGACCATATCGCATTCTGAATGCTGTCTTCGGTACATCCTCTGGCCTCACCTTCAATTGATGATAACCGCTTCTCAGGTCTATCTTGGAAAAGTATCTCGCTCCCTTCAATTGATCAAATAGGTTGTCGATCCTCTGTAATGGATATCTGTTCTTAATCGTGACCTTATTCAGTTCTCTATAGTCAATGCAGAGCCGCATCGATCCGTCCTTTTTTTTCACAGATAACACTGGTGCTCCCCACGACGATACGCTCGGTTGAATGTACTTCTTGTCCAACAATTCTTGTAGTTGTACCATTAGTTCTTTCATCTCTACTGGTGCAATTCGGTATGGTGCCTTCGATATTGGAGCAGTTCCAGGCGCCAAATCGATCACGAAATCTACTTCTCTATCTGGTGGAAGTCCTGCCAAATCGTCTAGAAATACGTCGATGAAATCCCTCACAATCGGTATCTCTTCTACCTTAGGATTCTCTTTTCGACTATCGACTATGTAAGCTAAGTATCCTATACAGCTTTGTCTTAACTACTTCTTGGCCTACATCATCGTCAGACAACTCGCTTGTCTAGGCGACTTGCTACCATAAAACACAACCTTTGACGGAGTCATAAGGTTAATACGCTTCTTTTAGCAATCAATTACAGCCCCATAATTGAATAACCAGTCCATTGCCTAAATAACGTCAAATTCTCGAAGTCGAATAGGGATAAGATCTACGTTCATGATATTACCCTTAATATCCACTCTACAGTTCTTATACACGTACTTAGCATGGATTATTTCTCTATTCGTAATTTCTATGTTCATGGGGTAATCCAATTCAGCCTTAGGTAAATCTAAATTCTTGGTAAAGTCATCGGATATAAAGGAACAAGTAGCAACCGAATCAAATAAAACATAAGCATTAATTTTATTGATCGGAATGATACCTGACACCACATCACGAGATTTAACTGCATCCTGCATTGTCATATTGAAAGTCCTGGCAGTCGGTCGGTTTGTTGCGGTTGGTCCAGTGATAGTTAAGGCATTTCCACTATTGTTTCCCCAGTTTCCTCCTGATCCTGACCCTCCCGATCCCTTCTTAGGACAGTCTCTTGCCAGATGGTCCTTTGAACCACAAGTGAAATAAGCACCCTTCTTTGGGTTTGGACAGTTTGGTGCTATGTGGCTTTCCTGACCACAATTGTAGCACACTTGCTTCCCTTTCATGCAAACTCCCAAATGAGCTTTTCCGCAGTTTGAGCACGCTTTGATCTTCTTATTCTGCCCTCCTTGTTGACTTCCACCTGACGAGTTATCCGTCCACTTCCTTTTCTGATTATGACTACCCCCATTGCTACTCCCACCAGTCTTGTTATTACCTTCATTCTGATTCTTCTTCTTCTTCTTCTTATTCTTCTTCTTCTTCTTCTGTTCTTGATTATACTTGGTCACCGCATTGCTTCCACCTTCAGCGAGGTTGGCCTTTTCCAATACTCCGGCAAATGTGTTTATCTGAAACATTGATACTTTACTATATACCCAAGGCTTTAGTCCTTGTTCGAATCTTCTAGCTTTTCTCTCCTTCGTGTGTACTTGATACAGGGCGAACCTCGCTAACTCATTGAATCTAGCTGCATAATCAAGTACGCTCATATTTCCCTACTTCAATTCCAGAAATTGAACCTCCATCTGGTTCTGTGAGCTGGTTGGGAAGTACATCTCGAAAAACATTTCTTTAAATCTCTCCCAAATAATTACACCATCACCTCCACGAACTTTATTTGCTTGCCACCAATAGCTAGCTTCAGACTTCAACATAAATGTTGCAAAAGCGGTCTTCTGGTCTTCTCTAACCCTAGCAACGTCGAAAACCTTCTCCATTTCCATAACCCACGTTTGAGCCTCGATCAGGTTCATGGAACCTTTAAATTTTGGCGGTCCCACCGCCTTGAAATCTTTAAACGTAGTATTTGGTGGAGCTTGAGGTTGATTATTCATTGCTCCAGCTAGCAAGTTAACCAATTACCGAACAGGATTAGCATTGGTGTTATTATTATTGGTAGACTCTTCCTGAGCTGGTTGACGTTGTTGTCATCTTCGTGGCGGCATATTTCTGTTAAAAAGATATATACTTATTAAATCTCTATTAAATTCTTTAAATATTTAAGACTTAACTCAACAATTTAATATAATCATTTAACACATCATCTCAAACAACTTAATATATTTAATTCAAACTAAAAGTTTTACATAACACGATAGCATAACTACTATTTACATCCACCATCCTGAGATAAAGAATCCACAGGATTTAAATATTAAAATATTCCTTCGTTCATATATATATATATATATATATCATAATTTACATATAAAAACTAACTAAGTCTTTCACATAATTAAACAGATTATATCACTACCTGTCAAGGTGCCGAATAGCCTTGCCACGCTCCTCTTCCATGATACGAGACATCGTCCTGCGATCCAGCATGTACGATGGAAGTCCTTCGAACTGGATGGGGTACCTCAAAACTCGATCCTGGGCCTCATCCATTGCATGATTAAGTGTAGAGTATGTCTCTCCAAGCTTTGCCTTCTTTGCACGACCATCCTCATCTGTAAGATTAGCACAACGTGACTCTCTTACCCAGCCCTCCTCTACTATGGCAAGCCTCTCTGAACTCTCTTTCAGATCCTTCTTCAACTTTTCTATCTCTGCGGTCTTATCTTCGGTTTGACCTTTCTCATGGACTAAATCCCATTCTACATTTCCCAGTCGTGAGTGAAGAGTTGAAATCCCCCTCTCCTTCTGCTCGAGAGTAATCTGCTGAATAATAGCTCGTGTTAGTTCCTAGTAGGCACAAGTTATCTAGAAGGGGGGTTGAATAGATATTTGAAAATCTTTTCATTTTAACTTGTTCTTAGATAATGATTACAACTTTGTGAAATTAGTATTTATTTTAATCTTCTTTGCCAAGCAGTGGAGTTATAAGCAAGTAAGGCAGATATAGCAGATATAACAGTTATAGCATGAATATAAACGACACAGTTATTTTTAAGTGGTTCAAAGCACTCAAAGCTCCTAGTCCACTCTTCTACTCAACGAGTAGGATATCCACTAAGGATGTCTTTTACAATCTTCTTAATCACACAGATTCCTTCTAGACCAGCAGTCTAGGAACTTCTCTAGTTCACTCTAGAAATCTTCAAGTCCAGCAGACTTTGCTTTTCTTACAGTTAACCACGAACTCTTCAAGTCTAGCAGACTTGGTATTCTTCTTCAGTTGGTTGATAGTTGTTGAGTTCTTAATGATTGCTACTCAGTCGATGTGTAAGAACTTGTTCTAAAGAACTGAGTAGCTGAGCAAGCTTTGCAATATCTTAGATCGTAGAGTTGAGCTTGAGAGAGATGTTCACATTGTTTGTTTAAGGCTTGCTTGATTTCTCTCTCATCTGTCTGATCTGTATATATGTGATGTTGAAAACTATCCGTTGGATCCATCCGTTGTGGCATTAAATGCATCTGAACTTTCTATACTGTGATGGAGACCTTTCTTTACATCATCTGAATTCTGCATTCTGGCCCACTGACACTGCATGCTGCTTTCTCACCTACCACCTGAAAAGGTGTTTTGTCCCTCTTACCCATAGTACTATCCTTAGCTTCTTCACTACGCTTCTTTGTTGCATACTGTGACAACCCGAGAATTTAGACAATTTATGAAAATCTTAAATGATTGATTTAAGGTCAAATAATAGACCTAGACAGGAAATAAGTGTATGGAATTGGCAGTTATGTAATGAAATTCCAAGAATTTCAAAAGTTTTGGATAAGACTTGAATTATGTGATAGACTGTAAGTGATAGTCTAGTAATGAGGTATAAGATTATGGTAGATTTAAAATTATTTAGAAGAATTATCAGGGATAAGTATCGAAGTGAATACTAGTCGGTATATTTGGTTACATATGTGAAACATAATGATTTAAGATCAAGGATTGATCAGATAAGTTATAACTTTAGCAAAACCCTAAAGTTATGTTAATCATACGTTTATCAAGTTAGAAAAATCTAACGAATTGTTAGAAACCCTAACGATACGCTCAGAAACTTTAATTTTAGTTTCGGGAATCCGAAACTCTAAATTCATGATATGAATATGGTGATTAAGTTAGAAAACTCTAACGATATGTTCAGAAACCCTAATTTTAGTATCGAGAATTTGAAACCCTAATTTGGGAATCCTAATGCGAAGTATTAAACCCTAAGGGTTAAAATGTTGTGTGTAAGGAATATGGACATTATGTGATGGTTTATATTTGTTTATTATATAAACAAACAAAAGAAACTAGTGTAATCCTAATTATATATTAGGAATGAAGGATTTAATAACTTAAGGGTTATGGGAAAAGAGAATTGTGGTATTTAGATTACTTACTAATTCTAGGAGATTTGTTTTATATATCTCAAATGATTAATTTTATAACCTAATTATAGCAAGTCTAATTGGGTTAAGGAAATAGATGTGAATGAACAAGGATTTGTGTTTTAATTGAGGAAGTAAAAACCCTAAGTAAATGATTTGGGTTGGATAAGAATTTAAGGAATTTGATTATGTATATTTTATAGCCCAAGTGTTGGCCAAAGAAATTAGTTAGAGACCAAGCAATACATTAAAGGAATGACTCAATTTTTAGCCCAAGTGGGAGAGGAATTTTTGGACATTTGTTAACTCAAATAAGAGGTAAAATAGAAAGCAAAGTGGGACATTTTTTTTAGGCCACATGGCTGGCCAAAAGAGATGGAATAAGGGGGAATGAATGTTGTATTAATTGGCTCACTTTAGTGGTTGAGCAACTCTCAACAACCCCTTCCCATGTGTCATTTTTTTTATGGTCCAACATATTAACATTTCTTGCAAGAAAGCTTGGTAATTGAAAAGAAAGAAAGAGAGTTTGTGGGATCAAAAAGCTAAGGCCATATGGCCGGTTATTGCTCTAGAAGAAAAGGAGATTGGGAGATATCAAAATATATCTATAGATTCTCCAACACTTAGATCATATTTTTTTTCCTTTCATCACTTTTATTATTCTTACTAGAACACAAGAAAAAGAGAGAGGGAGAGAGAAGTGGAAGCCATGTTCGGCCATCCTAAGAGGAGAAGGAGGAGATTTTGATGTTCATACAATCAAGATCCACCTACATCTTTGAAGGAGAAGAAGATAAAGCTAAGGTATAAATCCTTTTTGTTTAGTTTATTTTTTTTTGATGGTTGTAAATCAAAACTTGGAGTTCTTGATCTTCAAAACTCTAGATCTACATGATTTAGAGTGTTTTATGTATGGATCTATCCATTTTAAGTTTCAAAAGTTAGATCTATAGCATGAATTGGAGGATAGGTTTTCAAAAGATAGAAAACCTAATTTTTTTCTTAAGATTTGATTGTGTTGGATGCTTGTTTGAGGAACTAAGAAACTTTGTTTATAAACTCAAAAGCCATGTATATACATGTTGATGAGTGTATCATGTTTAGATCTAAACATATTGGGTGTTGGTATTGGTTGAAATCAAAGGAATAGAAGAATGGAAATTTCCGGGAAAGTTAAACTTTTAAAGTATGAGCTAGGTTGTGATTTTTTTTGAAATCAATGATGGATATTTGTGATTTATATTTTTGGGATGCTAGATATATGTGTTAAGGGTAAAATCCCTTTGGAATTACTCAAATAGGTTGTAAAATGAACAAGTTATGAGATTTCTCCCAAACTACACAAAGTTAAGAAAAAACTGTTAAAAGGACAGATTTGAACAGTCACTTCCGGGCTAAATTACGGGAGCTAAACATGTCAAATTTTGATTGTGATATATGAAAACTATAATTCGGAAAGATACAAACCCAACAAAATTGACGGATCATTAATCGGAGTTACAGAACTTGTTTTATATAAGTTTTAGAAAAGGACTCCAAAACAGCCAAACGTCAAAAAGTTTCTGGCCAAAATTTTCCGAGGGCTGTTTCGGACATTTAGTTAATGAGAAAAATTCCAGGCTTTTGGGAAATGAAAATATATGGTAATATGTAGCTCGTGTCCAAAAATGAGCTGATTCCGAGTTAAAACAACCAAGTTATGACCATTACAATTTTTGTGATTTTCCGACGGAAATCGCTATAAACGGAGTTCTACAACTCCGATTGCCACGAAATTTAAAATGGAGCATCACGTTAACATATATAAGGTTATGCCAAAAGATGGGCATTACTGGAGTTAAGCAAGAGGTAGCTAATTTCTTAAGCTACGCACTAGAAATTAATTTTTGAAAAATACCAAAGGATGTTGGAAAATTATGGAAAAATACTTTTTATGCATGAAATACATGTATATGTGTTTGACCAAAGGATAGAAAAATAATAAGTTGAATTGGAATTTTCGTGAAGAAGAATAGTGAATTCAGGTTGCTGAAATGGAATCCAGGTTGCTGGATTAGTATTTGACTTACTAGGTGTTAACGAATAACTTATGAAATGAAAAAGAGTGTTAAATCATATAATATGACTCTATGGCATGGTTAAGCGCTGAGGTAGAGTTTAATTGAACTTAAACTCGATATTTGTCCGACTAGATCGTCGGGATGATAAATTGCGTCGGTATCAACTCAAACTTAATATTCTAACCTGATACTAAGTTTTATGCGCTGAATAGACTTATAATATTATGTAATAATTTTCATTAATATTTTATATTAAATGAATATTAATGATTAAGGAATTATGTTGTATTTAATTCATTTAAATACGGTTTTAAAATGGTGATATATGGTAATAATTATCAAAAAAATTATTACAAGACTAGAAAATATGTTTTGACTGATAAGAAAATTATCTGTGATGATATTATTCTAATATTGGAGATCTATATTATTAATATTAGGTCTTCGGGTAAAACGTTATTAATTGCGTTGCGGTAATCAACGGTGCAGGCAAGTTTTTCAGTTCTATTATGTTCGTGGATGGAATGTGTTATGTGTTAAATTACATATCATGCTCTATGAATGGTTAAAAGTCAAAATATGACTATGTTAATTGGGTTATGGAACTCAATCAATATGTGATTACATGTTGTATGATGTAACTCGATAAATTAGAAATGTATAATGCATGAATTAATGTTTTGTAAGAAATTATTGATGCATGTAGGTTATGCATAGTAAAGAATATATGATGCATGTAGATATGCATGTTAAAGGAATTGTAGTGCATATAGAATTGTGTGCTATGTGAAACATGATAGACTGTTAAATTTGTTGGGCTGTCGAGCTCAATCTTGCAAACATAAACTTTTTGCAGGTTAATGATGTTAGACAATATTATTTACTATACGGATGATGAAGATTGAACGATGCACAAAATGAATACATTTTTTTTTAATTAGAAATGGTATAATTTATGATTGATAGTTTTATCAATTGTAATTTTCAGCTATATACAGTTTGAAATGTTGTATAGATAAAGAAGATTATTTTGAAACGAGAATAGATAAGATTCTTAAACAAATGAATTATCAATAGGAAAAGATTAAAGCCAAGTTCAGCTTGGGATATAAAGTGCGACTAGTTTGTAATAATGTATTTGATAAATATTGTTGTGTAACAGATATTTTATGAAATGTGTATTAAGTTAAGGTTACTCGACCTTGGGGAATAGTGTGTAATGTATTGTATAAACAATATATGTTTATATCTTCCGCAAATAGTGAAAGAATTAGTGTATCGAGTCCGCGGCGATTCGGGGCCCGGATTTGGGGCTATCACAGTTGGTATCAGAGCTGTTGGTTATGAAGCTTAGGTAGTAATATCTGAGACCAATAACCGCAGTGATTAGGATTAAGTATTAACTCAAATAGAGTTAGTGTGTCGGTAAGATTCAAAGAAGAATCTCGGAGAGTTATAAGAGATACGGAGTTCCCTAACTCTGATAAAGAAGTTAAGAATCGAAAAGTTATATTTAAGTATGGTACCATTGTACTCTTTAATAGTTGATGTATGGTATCTGGGCTAAACGATTCCTTCATAGAGCAGAGGTATATACGAACTAGCAACTCGGAACCTAGTTTGTTGGTTGTTTGTGGGAAACCACTCAGCGTGCCATACTAAAAACTGTTAGAGACTCGATGTGTACCAAGTATAGGAAGTGGATAGATAGAGTCTAGAAGATTACAAGTGTAAGGATAAGAGATCGTAAAACAAAACGATCACAGAATAACAATGAATCGTATTATATACGATAAGATCACCCCGTGATCTGATAAGGTTATGATGTGGGAAAAGAATCAATCTAATGATTGAAAAGTTTACAGCAAGATGCTGTGTCTATGTTGTACTATGAAATTGTACTATGAAAACTCATGAAAGAGTTATGGATTAAGAATACGGACTAAATAAAATTCGTATTGAGAAAGGGGTTAAGTATTAGGTGGGGATTCAATTGAGGACTCATGTCGGCAGCTGAGTTGTATGATTCCTTGTATGGGCGGGGAATTTGTACTTGGTTTTAGAATCACTTAGCTTCCTGGTCGATGTAGTGGTTAGGTTGACCAATTCTTTGTATGGGCGGAGAATTGTCCGCTTAGCTTCCTATATTGATTAGTGGCCGAGTTTGGTTTGACAACTACTTAGTTTCTGGCACTGATAATCATTGAAATGTTTGCGTCGCGCTATTTTCTATATACGTGTTAAGAGGGTGATTCCTTTCTCATGTGTATGACAGATAGATAGGTCATAGGTAAAGAATATAAGGTTAAGTACGAGTTCTTAAAACTCATACTTATGTGACATACTTGACGCATAGTTATATGAAATGTTTATGAACCCCTCAGCGAATAGACGCCAAAGGTCTGTCTAGGAAAGTTCTTAAACTCATATGATTGTGGTAATTTATGGACTCATAAGTGTGGTTTTATGAACTGGGTATAGTTGTGTGTGATTGGAGTATTGAGGATAATAGGATCAGATAAATGTTAAGTAAATGATCATTAGTAGAGAATTAGGTTTTCCTAAACCCCTATCTATGTTGGATTTCAAAATTTTTGACATCAAGCTAAATACGCACTATGTGCCTTTTAAAAAAAATTATTTTTATTTATCACTTATGTACCATGTGACCTGGTGCAGAGATGATAAAAAAAATGATGGAGTTATCAATGCAGAATTACTTGGTGTTGGATGTGATCTAAGGATCGTCAGCCCACTACAATATGATGTAGTATGACAAAGTCACAAAATGACGAAATCCTCAACGGACTGTAAATACAGTGCGGCATCATGACGTCATTCTCAAAAAATGTTTTATTGAAAGAAATTTTCCAAAACAAAATGTTTTGCTGTGGAATCAAATAAGACTGAGGTAAAATTTTTGTGCCTTTGGGCAGTGATTGGAAAAATAGATAAAATAATTTTTGTGCCTTTGGGCAGTGATGGGAAAACAGATAATATAATTTTTGTGCGCCTAAGGCGGATAAGAGGAACAAATTGTTCCGACCATCAGTACTTGGACAAGTACAGGGCATATCGGGCTAATCACCCTCTGTGTCCATAAGTTATGACGGTTTGCGGATGAATTTTCATAAAACCTTTACGAAAATGAAAAACACACAGTCTATACGATTCCTCAGCATAATTTTAAACCTTTTACCCTTGTGAGTGGTGTATTGGGTAGCATGTGAAATATGTGTGAATGGTGTAAGGTGCACGATGTAAGGTGTAAGGTGAATTTCGGGGACGAAATTCTTATAAGGAGGGGTGAATGTGACAACCCGAGAATTTAGACAATTTATGAAAATCTTAAATGATTGATTTAAGGTCAAATAATAGACCTAGACAGGAAATAAGTGTACGGATATGGCAGTTATGTAATGAAATTCAAGAATTTCAAAAGTTTTGGATAAGACTTGAATTATGTGATAGACTATAAGTGATAGTCTAGTAATGAGGTATAAGATTATGGTAGATTTAAAATTATTTAGAAGAATTATCAGGGATAAGTATCTAAGTGAATACTAGTCGGTATATTTGGTTACATATGTGAACCATAATGATTTAAGATCAAGGATTGATCAGATAAGTTATAACTTTAGCAAAATCATAAAGTTATGTTAATCATACGTTTATCAAGTTAGAAAAATCTAACGAATTGTTAGAAACCCTAACGATACGCTCAGAAACTTTAATTTTAGTTTCGGGAATCCGAAACTCTAAATTCATGATATGAATAAGGTGATTAAGTTAGAAAACTCTAACGATATGTTCAGAAACCCTAATTTTAGTATCGAGAATTTGAAACCCTAATTTGGGAATCCTAATGCGAAGTATTAAACCCTAAGGGTTAAAATGTTGTGTGTAAGGAATATGGACATTATGTGATGGTTTATATTTGTTTATTATATAAACAAACAAAAGAAACTAGTGTAATCCTAATTATATATTAGGAATGAAGGATTTAATAACTTAAAGGTTATGGGAAAAGAGAATTGTGGTATTTAGAATACTTACTAATTCTAGGAGATTTATTTTATATATCTCAAATGATTAATTTTATAACCTAATTATAGCAAGTCTAATTGGGTTAAGGAAATAGATGTGAATGAACAAGGATTTGTGTTTTAATTGAGGAAGTAAAAACCCTAAGTAAATGATTTGGGTTGGATAAGAATTTAAGGAATTGGATTATGTATATTTTATAGCCCAAGTGTTGGCCAAAGAAGTTAGTTAGAGACCAAGCAATACATTAAAGGAATGGCTCAAATTTTAGCCCAAGTGGGAGAGGAATTTTTAGACATTTGTTAACTCAAATAAGAGGTAAAATAGAAAGCAAAGTGGGAGCATTTTTTTAAGGCCACATGACTGGCCAAAAGAGAAGGAATAAGGGGGAATGAATTTTGTATTAATTGGCTCACTTTAGTGGTTGAGCAACTCTCAACAACCCCTTCCCATGTGTCATTTTTTTTATGGTCCAACATATTAACATTTCTTGCAAGAAAGCTTGGTAATTGAAAAGAAAGAAAGAGAGTTTGTGGGATCAAAAAGCTAAGGCCATATGGCCGGTTATTGCTCTAGAAGAAAAGGAGATTGGGAGATATCAAAATATATCTATAGATTCTCCAACACTAAGATCATATTTTTTTCCCTTTCATCACTTTTATTATTCTTGCTAGAACACAAGAAAAAGAGAGAGGGAGAGAGAAGAGGAAGCCATGTTCGGCCATCCTAAGAGGAGAAGGAGGAGATTTTGATGTTCATACAATCAAGATCCACCTACATCTTTGAAGGAGAAGAAGATAAAGCTAAGGTATAAATCCTTTTTGTTTAGTTTATTTTTTTTTTTTGATGGTTGTAAATCAAAACTTGGAGTTCTTGATCTTCAAAACTCTAGATCTACATGATTTAGAGTGTTTTATGTATGGATCTATCCATTTTAAGTTTCAAAAGTTAGATCTATAGCATGAATTGGAGGATAGGTTTTCAAAAGATAGAAAACCTAATTTTTTTTCTTAAGATTTGATTGTGTTGGATGCTTGTTTGAGGAACTAAGAAACTTTGTTTATAAACTCAAAAGCCATGTATATACATGTTGATGAGTGTATCATGTTTAGATCTAAACATATTGGGTGTTGGTATTGGTTGAAATCAAAGGAATAGAAGAATGGAAATTTCCGGGAAAGTTAAACTTTTAAAGTATGAGCTAGGTTGTGATTTTTTTTGAAATCAATGATGGATATTTGTGATTTATATTTTTGGGATGCTAGATATATGTGTTAAGGGTAAAATCCCTTTGGAATTACTCAAATAGGTTGAAAAATGAACAAGTTATGAGATTTCTCCCAAACTACACAAAGTTAAGAAAAAACTGTTAAAAGGACAGATTTGAACAGTTACTTCCGGGCTAAATTCCGGGAGCTAAACATGTCCAAATATTGATTGTGATATATGAAAACTGTATTTCGGAAAGATACGAACGCAACAAAATTGACGGATCATTAATCGGAGTTACAGAACTTGTTTTATATAAGTTTTAGCAAAGGACTCCAAAACTGCCAAACGTCAAAAAGATTCTGGCCAAAATTTTCCAAGGGCTGTTTCAGACATTTAGTTAATGAGAAAAATTCCAGGCTTTTGGGAAATGAAAATATATGGTAATATGTAGCTCGTGTCCAAAAATGAGCTAATTCCGAGTTAAAACGACCAAGTTATGACCATTACAATTTTTGTGATTTTCCGACGGAAATCGCTATAAACGGAGTTCTACAACTCCGATTGCCACGAAATTTAAAATGGAGCATCACGTTAACATATATAAGGTTATGCCAAAAGATGGGCATTACTGGAGTTAAGCAAGAGGTAGCTAATTTCTTAAGCTACGCACTAGAAATTAATTTTTGAAAAATACCAAAGGATGTTGGAAAATTATGGAAAAAATACTTTTTATGCATGAAATACATGTATATGTGTTTGACCAAAGGATAGAAAAATAATAAGTTGAATTGGAATTTTCGTGAAGAAGAATAGTGAATTCAGGTTGCTGAAATGGAATCCAGGTTGCTGGATTAGTATTTGACTTACTAGGTGTTAACGAATAACTTATGAAATGAAAAAGAGTGTTAAATCATATAAATATGACTCTATGGCATGGTTAAGCACTGAAGTAGAGTTTAATTGAACTTAAACTCGATATTTGTCCGACTAGACCGTCGGGATGATAAATTGCGTCGGTATCAACTCAAACTTAATATTCTAACCTGATACTAAGTTTTATGCGCTGAATAGACTTATAATATTATGTAATGATTTTCATTAATATTTTATATTAAATGAATATTAATGATTAAGGAATTATGTTGTATTTAATTCATTTAAATACGGTTTTAAAATGGTGATATATGGTAATAATTATCAAAAAAATTATTACGAGACTAGAAAATATGTTTTGACTGATAAGAAAATTATCTGTGATGATATTATTCTAATATTGGAGATCTATATTATTAATATTAGGTCTTCGGGTAAAGCGTTATTAATTGCGTTGCGGTAATCAACGGTGCAGGCAAGTTTTTCAGTTCTATTATGTTTGTGGATGGAATGTGTTATGTGTTAAATTACATATCATGCTCTATGAATTGTTAAAAGTCAAAATATGACTAAGTTAATTGGGTTATGGAACTCAATCAATATGTGATTACATGTTGTATGATGTAACTCGATAAATTAGAAATGTATAATGCATGAATTAATGTTTTGTAAGAAATTATTGATGCTTGTAGGTTATGCATAGTAAATAATATATGATGCATGTAGATATGCATGTTAAAGGAATTGTAGTGCATATAGAATTGTGTGCTATGTGAAACATGATAGACTGTTAAATTTGCTGGGCTGTCGAGCTCAATCTTGCAAACATAAACTTTTTGCAGGTTAATGATGTTAGACAATATTATTTGCTATACGGATGATGAAGATTGAACGATGCACAAAATGAATACATTTTTTTTAATTAGAAATGGTATAATTTATGATTGATAGTTTTATCAATTGTAATTTTCAGCTATATACAGTTTGAAATGTTGTATAGATAAAGAAGATTATTTTGAAACGAGAATAGATAAGATTCTTAAACAAATGAATTATCTATAGGAAAAGATTAAAGCCAAGTTCAGCTTGGGATATAAAGTGCGACTAGTTTGTAATAATGTATTTGATAAATATTGTTGTGTAACAGATATTTTATGAAATGTGTATTAAGTTAAGGTTACTCAACCTTGGGAAATAGTGTGTAATGTATTGTATAAACAATTTATGTTTATATCTTCCGCAAATAGTGAAAGAATTAGTGTATCGAGTCCGCGGCGATTCGGGGCCCGGATTCGGGGCTATCACACATACTAAGGATATTTCATATATTTTGGGACTGATGAGTACTGCAGAATCTGGGATCCATTCTTCACTTGTTGAAAACATAGATCACGAGGCTTGACGTTTTTTGACATGAGACAGATGATGCTCTACGATTTGGATCGTGATGTTCTACGATTTAGATCGTAGTGTCTTTGACATCTTTGCATACTACGAAGTTATTAGTTCGAGAGCACTACAATTTCCCTTAATCCTTCGCACACTACAATCTTCTCTTGCTCGTGTTGTTGACTCTACATTCCCGAGAGCACACTACGATTGTTGACTTGTAAAACTTCATGTTTCCTTCAGCATACTGTGATCGTAGAGTTGGCTCGGAAAACATTGGGATCACTCTATGATTTCTGAAGAGTCCCCTTCAAGGCAGGCACACTACGATCTTCAGGCTCTACATTTTCTACCTTGACTTCTGCAATGTTGATCAGATGGATGCACTACGATTTCTTCAAGACTAATCTATTACATCTTAAGATCAACCTAATAATTTTGATCTTTCTATCTATACATTCTTTATCAGAATGGTACTTGTTGAAAGCTTAGATCAACCTAACAATTTTGATCTATCACTAAGTCCTTGTACATATATTCATTTAAGGACCTTACAAATAATCATGAACATATACATTAAAACATCAAATCATAATATGCATTCTCTCAACAATCTCCCCCTATTTGATGTTGACATAACTAAGGAGATTTGTTGTCATGATTATTAGTGACTATATGCATTTGCAGGAAATTTAAACATGACTTAGTATTTCAGCGAGCAACTGAAATTTCTAGAGAATAAGTATAAATTTATTGATGATCAGAAGATATTATAATTTAGCATTACATCAATAGGAATTTTAAGTTTTAACTTATCTCTATTTTCTTGACTTCTTTGATGGAGGTGGGTTGGCATACTCCTCTGCCCTTCTTTTCCTTTGAGCTTCCTCATTTCTTGCTAACTCTTCCAGCTCGCTTAGACTTAGAGATGGATTCTCCTCATGTCTATGCATGAATTCAGGATCTCCAATTGGCATTCTTATGCATACAGTAGTCACATCTTGTGAGCTGGGAGTTGGCTCTTGATGACTCAGAGGAATAGCTGTTACAATTGTCTGCTGACCAGATCGTTGAGTCTGATGATGTCTTGCAGGAGGGCTTCGTGATGTCTGAGCATGAAATTGACTTCTCCCCTTTTCTGGAGTTCCATGGCCTCCTCTACCGCTGCCTTGGCTTCCCTGACCTCCTTGATCTCCTTTCCCTATATTATTCTCCCCCTTTATGTCAGCATCAAGGGTTCGAATATCTGCAGACAGTCGATTAACTCCTTGAACAAGCTCATTCAGTTGGCTTTGGGTTTGAGCAATGTCCTCTCTATTTTCCTTGATCTGGTTTTCAGCTCTAGCTTCTTTATTTTGGAGGATTGTTAGAATCATATCATTATGCTTTTCCTGATTGGCATAAGATTTCTGGAAGTCATAGACAGAAGCTTTCAAGTTGAGAATATTGTCCAGCATAATTTGATGCTGACGATCTTGGTGTTTCTGCATTTCAAGTACAACCTCTCTTTGCTTGGCAGCAACCTAGAAGTGGATCTCATCTCTGTCTGACATACTCTTCAGAATCTCTTTGATAATTTCCCTTAGCCTCTTTGTAAGCTCAGTGTTCATAGTGCCAGGGAAATTATTTACAGCTATTATCATTTGATTCAGCTGGATGTTAAGGAGATCAGAGTAAGATTCCAAACTTTCTTCAATAGACTTGATCATCTGCTCAGAAGTTTCTTTCAAGTCATCCTTGGTGGGCAGGCTTGGTAAGGTATCAGTTGCTTGAGGATTGTCCATTGGAGGGGTTCTTGGTTGGGATTGATCTTGCAAATCGTACAGAGCGAGATCAAGACTGAAATAGTCATGTGATGAGGAGGATGGTATATTAACTGGAGGGGCTTGGGTTTGGATGTCCTAGATAGGTGACTCTACGATTTAAATGTTAGACTCTACGATGTGGCTTGAGTCTGGAGTCGTAGAGTTGGTGATTTGAGGGAGCAGGGTAAGGTTGATTTCTTCTGGTTCTTCAGTTACAGAATTTTGGGATTCTGCAACTGGAAACTGATTTACTGGATTGAGAATCACTTCCATCCATTTAGGAAATTCATAGAAATAGATAAATGAAGATGATGTTAAGTGATTAGCTCTGAATTTGATAGGAATAGACAATACCTCAGAGTTTTTTTTGATGAGGAATGGTTAGTTAACAGCTTCTTGGCAAAGATGACTTTCCCTGGAAATCCATTAGCCAGAACTGAGATTACTGGATATTCCTTGAAGCTCCAGAACATGTGATCCCATGAATTCAGGATTTGAGCTTGATGATATGCCATCATGGGTAGGTAGGAAAATAGTTGAGTGTATAGATAGCTCCTATATCCATCTTTCCCTACTCCAGTGATTTCAAGCTCATTATTATCATCATCATCATCATCATCATCCTCTTCCTCTTCTTTGTTTTCTTCTTAAGATTCCATTATCTCAATGGTCTCTGGAAGGTTTGGCATTGGTTCCACTTTATCTTGGGCAGGGACGTCTTCTTCAGCCATTGAGATATCATGAGGCTCCCCCTCAATATGAACATCTTCTTGGAGGTTTAAAAACTCCCCCTCAGCTGGTACAACTTCTTCTATGTTCAGAAAGTCCCCTTCAGCTGGAACATCTTCTTGAGCTATAGACTTTTCTGCCTCAGCTGGTGTATACTAAATCATGAGAATTTCAGGGATCTCCCCCTCAGCTGGAGCACTGTCCTCTTCGTTTGCTTGGGGCAGTTCTACTTTTGCAGCCATACTCTTGGCTTCTTTCTTCAGCACTTTTTCATTCTCAAGAATATACTTCTTGACCAGCTTCCTCTTTGATTTGCTGGGTTTAGCCACCATTTCTGGATTCTCTTGAGTCTTTTCTTTGTCATGTTGAACAGCCACTCTTCTTGAAGCAGCGTCTTCCATTTCTTCCACACTTGGCCTGGTCTCAGAGAACAACAGAGAATCTACAATCGAAGAAACTGTTGGTCTTTTGGATTTATGACCAGTTTTGTTCTTCTTTAGGATCTGTGATATGGTGGCTTGATCCTCTTTAGGTTCTTCTTGCTGTTGCATCTTCCTTAGCCTCTTTAGAGTCTCTATGTCAGAGGACTTTACAGGAATGTCAGTTGTAGATCCTTGAGGCTCTTCAATTTATCTTGCCCTTAGCTTTCTTTTGCCCTTGATTTTTCTGGCAAGAGTAGAGGGTTCTCCCTTATCTACTTCTCCTTCTTCTTCAACTTCTCTGACAACAGACATGCCTCTTGGAAATCCTGCCTCCTTTAGTTCCCTAGTTCTCCCACTAGACTTTATCATCATTCGAACATACTCAGCAGGGTTCCTTTCCCAGTTCTTAAACAACTGATGGGTCATTCTTCGATTAGGGTTGATGGCTTCTTCTTCATCATACCCAATTTTGTCACCTAGTGCAGATTGCAGAATGATGCTTATGAATCTCCCATACATCATCTTCGGAGTGCTCTTTGATTTCTTCGAGTTGACTATCCACTTACCGATCCACTCGGACAACACAGCCCCATAGTTGAGTTGTGTACCATGAACCATGGCCGTCATGAGCTTAAGCTGAGTCTCATTTACCGAGTCATGACTTGAGCTTTTACAGCAGATGCATTTCCCAATTATGTCAGCCAAAAATTCGTTCCTCTAAGGGAACTCCTTTTTTTTATAGCCTTTCACAGAGGGGTTCTTTTTGTGATGCATTTTCTTCAGTCCCTCTTGGAAGCCTATGCTGTCTAGAAATGGGTGCCCCACATTCTTGAAACCTAGGGCTAGATTGAAGTTTTCTTCCCTTAGCCTCATTTCAACTCCTCTTACTCGTGTAGTGATGGTGTTGTGTTCGTACACTCCATTCTTGTAGAACTCCTTCACTAGCTTAGGATAGATGAGGGTGTCGGTGCTCAGCGCCTCTTCGAGACCTGCCTTCTTCAGTAGTGCTAAGGTCTTATGAAATTTTGGTGGAGCATCCTTGAACTCATCGAAACAGAGTCTGTAGCCTGAAATTACATTTGAAGCAACCATTGATTCTGCAGTTGAGAAGTAGGATACGACTGAGCTTTCTTTTAATTTAGGGTTTTGCTTTGAGAGAGAAAGAGAGAGAGATAATCTTTTGAACTTTAGATTTCAAAAAACACGGTTTCAATTTGTACTTGTAGCTTCCCTCTCTCTTTTTGACTTAGTGGGACAGGTGTCGCCATTTGCTTGTCTCTACGATTTTGACTGTCTAGGAATGTACTAATTTTCCCTTTTAGTCTTCAGAGCTGAGGTGTCCTTAGGATGACTACTATCGTAGAGGTAGTCTTCTGTTCGTTGAGTCTATCCTGCGATCGTCGAGTCTGTCCGGCAGTCGTTGAGTCGGATCATCATTCGTAGAGTCTATCCTACGATCATCGAGTCTGTCCGACAGTCGTTGAGTCTGATCAGCATTTGTAGAGTCTATTTGGATCCTTGTGATGAGTTTTTTTTAACTAAGCAATCTTTTTAAGATAACTCCAGAAGGGCCAACCTCTTGGTGTGATTCAAGGGTTAGGTTTGTTCCCTGAGGCACCTCTTAGAGTTTTTGCTTTGTTATGAAGCTTGTCATCACAAGATTTACTTTGCTTGTTGTAAGGGCTTTTGGTCATCGTCGAGTATGTACTATGATAGTTGAGTCTTTGCTACGATCGTTGAGGTAGTTGTTTGTTCAGCTCTATGATAGTGAATTTTCCTTGATCATGTCTACGATTTTGAGTACAGTCTTTATATCTGTTATGGTTAGCACAATCTAGAACATACATTTCATGGTTGAAGATTTAGCATGCCTAGCTCACTTATTAACTTGTTAAATCTGGATTCATCTAGTGGTTTTGTAAAAACATCAGCGAGTTGATTTTCAGTAGGGATATATTGTAAAGATATAGTTCCATTTTTCACATGATCCCTAATGAAGTGATACCTTATTTCTATATGCTTGGTCCTAGAATGTATGACAGGATTATGAGTTATTGCTATGGCACTTGTGTTATCACAGTGTATGGGAATAGATTTGAAATCAAACCCATAGTCAGCTAGCTGATTTCTCATCCATAGGATCTAAGCACAGCAGCTGCCAGCAGCAATATATTCAGCATCTGCAGTTGAAGTAGACACTGAGTTTTGCTTTTTGCTAAACCAGGACACAAGTCTGTTTCGAAGAAGTTGACAGGTGCCACTGGTACTTTTTCTATCTATTTTGCATCCTATAAAATCAGCATATGTGTATCCTATTAGTTCAAATAAGGATTCCTTGGGATACCACAGCCCCAAGTAGGGTGTACCCTTGAGATACCTGAAGATCCTCTTTATAGCAGACAAATGTGACTTTTTAGGGTTAGCCTGAAATCTAGCACATATGCATGTTGCAAACATTATATCTGGTCTACTGGCATTTAGGTGTAAAAGAGACCCTATCATACCTCTGTATTGAGTGATATCAATACTTTGACCTTTTTCATCCTTGTCAAGCTTGGTTGCAGGAGCAATTGGTGTTTTCATGGGAGAGGATGATTCCATACCATACTTCTTTAGTAAGTCTTTGATGTATTTGGCTTGGTTAATGAATATTCCTTCATCAGTCTGCTTCACTTGCAGTCTAAGGAAGAAATTCAGCTCACCCATCATGCTCATTTCAAACTTGCTCTGCATTAGCTTAGAGAATCTCTTACATAACTTTTCGTCAGTAGAACCAAAAATGATATCATCAACATATATTTGAACTAGTAAGACTTTGTCTTTATGCTTTCTAAGAAATAGTGTGGTATCTACTCTACCTCTAGTGAATCCATTTTCTATTAAGAAGT
Organism: Panax japonicus; assembly: GCA_020205505.1. Lineage (NCBI taxonomy): Eukaryota > Viridiplantae > Streptophyta > Magnoliopsida > Apiales > Araliaceae > Panax > Panax japonicus. The sequence continues at coordinate 16,789,872 of CM035101.1, read as the reverse complement.
TAGTCAGTGTTTCATACCATGCTCTAGGTGCTTGTTTAAGACTATATAAAGCTTTATCTAATCTATAGATATAATTGGAAAGAGATGGATTGATGAAACCTGGAGGTTGCTCTACATAGACTTCTTCTTGGAGTTCTCCATTTAGAAATGCACTCTTGACATCCATCTGAAAGACTTTGAACTTCATGTAGGCAGCAAAGGCAAGAAAGATTCTGATGGCTTCTAGTCTGGAAATGGGTGCAAATGTCTCATCATAGTCAATTCTTTCTTCTTGAGAGTAGCCCTTTGCCACTAATCTTGCCTTATTTCTGGTAATGACCCCATCTTCATCCATTTTGTTCCTGAAGACCCACTTGGTTCCTATGACAGGATGACTCTTTGGTCTGGGTACCAATCTCCAAACTTTGCTTCGTTCAAATTGGTTGAGTTCTTCCTGCATGGCTTCTATCCAACTGGAGTCTTCCATAACATCCTCTATCTTCTTTGGCTCTCTATCTGTGACAGGAAGCTTAGATAAAAGCATTCATTCTGAGTAGCAGCTCTTGTTTTGACTCTTGTACTTGGATCTCCAATGATTAGATCCTGAGTGTGATTTCTTGCCCATTTGTTCCCGGTTGGGACATCTGTCCCGATGCCTTCGTGTCTTAGGTCTTCAAGGTCTATCTCTTCTTCTTGGGGTGGAGGCTCGCTGTGTCTGTACTACCGGTCGTAGTGTCTTGAGGCACTGCTTTGTCTAAGTCAGTTTCATCAAAGATGATGTGTATTGAGACTTCAACATTCAATGTTTTCTTATTGAACACCCTGTAAGATTTGCTGTCTGTGGCATATCCATGAAAGATCCCTTCGTCTGACTTAGGCTGGAATTTTGTCAGATACTGCTTTTCATTGTTGAGAATATAACATGCACAGCCAAAGATATGGAAATAGCTAACACTCGGCTTCCTTCCTTTCCATAGTTCGTAGGGTATCTTCTTGATCGTAGAGTGAATTAATGATCTGTTCTGTGTGTAGCATGCAGTGTTGACAGCTTCTACCCAAAAGTATTCAGGCAGACGAGCTGCTGCTAGTAGAGTCCTTCCATCCTCTATCAGGGTTCTGTTCTTTCTTTCAACAACTCCATTTTGTTGAGGAGTTTGTGGAGCTGAGAAGTTATGACTGATTCCATTGTTTGAGCAGAACCTGTCTATTTTTGAGAAATTTAATTCTCTTCCATGATCACTCCTTATTGCCTTGATTTTCTCTCCTTTCTTGTTCATCACCAGTCTGAACATCTTGATTAATTCAGATCTCGTTTCATCCTTTGAAGTTAGGAAGAATACCCATGTGAATCTGGTGTAGTCATCGACTATAACTAGAGAGTATCTTTTTCCTCCAAGACTGGTTGTTGGGATTGGCCCAAAGAGATCCATGTGGAGAAATTGCAGGGGCTTGTCAATGGAGTTGGCAGTCTTGCTCTTGAATGAGCTTCTGGTTTGCTTTCCAAGCTGGCAGGCGTTGCATGGCCTTTCCTTCACAAAGTTAAACTTGGGTAGGCCAGCTACGAGATCTTTTGATGCCAGTTTGGACATGCTTTTGAAGTTTAAGTGAGACAACCTTCTATGCCATAGCCAGCTCATTTCCTCGGATGCTTTTGCCAGAAAACATATTGTTTCATCAGAGCTTAGTTGACCAAGATCTACTATGTAGACATTTCCTTCTCTTGTTTCGGTCAGCTTTATGGCAGATGTCTTCAAATCTCTGACTAGACATTAGTTTTTGAGAAATGTTACTTAGTGACCCTTATCGCAGAGTTGGCTGATGCTTAGTAGGTTGTGTTGGAGTCCTTCCACATAAGCTACTTTGCTGAAAGATACTGCACCATTGCCAGCAGAACCAAATCCTCTTGTCTTGCCTGAGCCATTATCTCCAAAGATGACTGAGGGACCCTCCTTTTCTACATAGTTAGATAGTAGAGCTTTGTTCCCTGTCATATGCCTTCAGCATCCACTGTCCAGATACCATGTTGAGGTCGTGGAGCTCTTTTCCTGTCAAAACATTTGAACCTTCATTTTGGTACCCATATTTGCACGGGTCTTTCATTGTTAGTGCCTTTGGGGACCCAAATTTGTTTAATCTTGGGTCTCATATGCATGGAGTTATAATAACACTTTGTAGCCCTATGACCATTTTTATTGCATATGAAACATCTATTATGATGCATGCCTGTGTGTGTGGTGATTCATCTTCCACTTGGACTTATGTGGTTCCTTAGTTAACCTTCTGTTAAACTGATTCTCTTTCTTCAACATGTCCTTAGGTTTCATAAATGGTGATGAGTGTGCCTTACCTCTACTGTACCTTCCCAGTTGATTCGTAGAGTTGGTCTTACTTGACTCTATGATTCTTCGAGGTGGGTAAATAGAAGTTGGGTTACTCTTCTCCTTTATGAATCTCAGGCCAGTATAAGATCCTTTACTTCTTTGAGTATAACTAGAAACAGTGGAACAAGGTTGAACTGGTTCTTCCAACTGTGAGGATTTCACAAAAGCAATGCCACTACCAAAACTTGAGACATTACTAGTGCTAGTTTTCATTGTCTTTTCCACACTTAGCTCTGAGATGGATTCCCCAAAGCCTAAGACTGTTCTGTCGAATGTGCTTCTTTGACTAGAGAGCAGGCAGTCCATGGATGATGAGGATTTGTTCCATGTAGAGATTGTCTTCTCTAGATCCTCAATTTTAGTGGTTAGCTTAGAATCTCTTTGTGCATGATGTATGTTAGTCTTTTTTAAATTTTCATTATCAGCTTCAAGCTTGGAGAGAAGATTAGTACTTAGAAGGGCTGTTTCAAGTTCTTCTTGAACTTTCTTCTTCTCCTCTTGAAGAAGTGAATGATCTTTAGACAAGACTCTGAACCACTTCATGTATTGATGTAGGTCAGTGGTTATGCCATGCAAAGCAGTTCTTAAGTCACTTATATCTACATCAGGAGAATTAAAATCAAATACCTCATCGATACTTACATCATGTATGTTTAGGCTTTATTTGTCCTTTGCATGTTTGGCCATTAAGCACAGATTGGCCATATGAGGTTCTTCCTCATCTCTGGAGTCTGTATTTGAGTTATTATCTGAATCACTCCACGATCCTCTGGCAACCAGGCCTTTGTCTCTTTTCTAAGGCCTCTTGGTTCCTTTGTATTCTTTCTTTGTATGAGATTTCTTCTTTAGTTCTTCTTTGATAGGCTTGTTGCAGTTAGCAATGAAATGACCAGGTTTCTTGCAGTTGTAGCATAAATCATTCATTTGTTCCTGGCTGACATAGTTGCTGACTTTCTTTGGCTTACCGGTTCTGCCTTGTCGCATGAACCTTCTTAGTCTCTTTACCAGCATAGCAAAGTCATCGTCATCGTCTTCATCATCATTAGAGTCAATCTCAATTATGACTTTTGATACACCTTCATTTGCCTTGAGAGCAACACCCTTATCCTTTATTCTTCCTTTTGATAAGGTTTCGGCGCGTTGGGTCAACTCCAGTTCGTACGTCAGGAGATTTCCATACAATTATTGAAGTGCCATCTCATTAAGATTCTTTTATTCTCTTATTACTGTGGTCTTTGCATCCCACCTGCTCGGTAGGGCTCTCATGAACTTTATGGTTAGATCCTTGTTAGGATAGATCTTCCCATACGCTCGTAGAGAGTTGAGCAGAACGTTGAATCTTTCATAGGTTGCAGTCACATTTTCTCCCTGCACATGAGCGAACATTTCATACTGTTGTGTCAGGAGAGACTGCTTGTTCTCTCTAACTTCTTCAGTTCCTTCGTGCATAATCAGTAGTGCTTCCCAAACTTCCTTAGCTATTTTGTTGTTTACAACATTTTCAAACAGGTCATCCTCTAAGGATTGGAACAGGATGTTCTTTGCCTTTTTATCAAGTTGGACAGCTCTTTTCTCTGTGTCTGTCCATTCTTTTTTAACTTTGATTTGTACTCTGTTTGTATCGTCAATAGTTGGTACAAGCTTTGTTGGTTTATAGGGCCCATTAAGAACAGTCTCAAATAGATCTTCATCTATTAAGTCCATGTAGGCTTGCATCCTGACTTTCCAGTTAGCAAATTTATCCTTGTTGCACATTGGTGGCTTGCTGCCTCCCCTGGTCCTGGATTTGCTTGGTACGGGTGCCATTTGGATCTACTAAAGCATGTAAGCTATAAAATAGAACATGCACTGATACCAATTATTAGTTCCTAGTAGGCACAAGTTATCTAGAAGGGGGGGTTGAATAGATATTTGAAAATCTTTTCATTTTAACTTGTTCTTAGATAATGATTTAAACTTTGCGGAATTAGTATTTGTTTTAATCTTTTTGCCAAGCAGTGGAGTTATGAGCAAGTAAGGTAGTTATAGTAGATATAGCAGTTATAGCACTTATATCATGAATATAAATGACACAGTTGTTTTAAGTGGTTTAGAGCACTCAAAGCTCCTATTCCACTCTTCTACTCAACGAGTAGGATATCCACTAAGTATGTCTTATACAATCTTCTGAATCACACAGATTCCTTCTAGACCAGCAGTCTAAGAACTTCTCTAGTTCACTCTTGAACTCTTCAAGTCCAGCAGACTTGGCTTTTCTTACAGTTCACTACGAACTCCTCAAGTCCAGCAGACTTGGTATTCTTCTTCAGTTGGATGATAATTGTTGAGTTCTTGATGATTGCTACTCAGTCGTTGTGTAAGCACTTGTTCCAAAGAACTGAGTAGCTGAGCAAGCTTTGCAATATCTCAGATCGTAGAGTTGAGCTTGAGAGAGATGTTCATGTTGTTTGTTTAAGGCTTGCTTGATTTCTCTCTCATCTATCTGATTTGTATATATGTGATGTTGAAAAAACTATCCGTTGGATCCATCCGTTGTGGCATTAAATGCATCTGAACTTTCTGTACTGTGATGGAGACCTTTCTACACATTTTCTGAATTCTGCATTCTGGCCCACTAACACTGCAGACTGCTTTCTCACCTACCACCTGAAAAGGTGTTTTGTCCCTCTTACCCATAGTACTATCCTTAGCTTCTTCACTACGCTTCTTTATTGCATACTAAGGATATTTCATATATTCTGGGACTGATAATTACTGCAGCATCTGGGATCCATTCCTCACTTGTTGAAAACACAGATCACGAGGCTCGACGTTTTCTGACACGAGACAGATGATGCTCTACGATTTGGATCGTGATGTTCTACGATTTAAATCGTAGTGTCTTTGACATCATTGCATACTACGAAGCTATTAGTTCGAGAGCACTACGATTTCCCTTAATCCTTCGCACACTACGATCTTCTTTTGCTCGTGTTGTTGACTCTACGTTTCCAAGAGCACACTACGATCGTTGACTTGTAAAACTTCATGTTTCCTTCAGCATACTGTGATCGTAGAGTTGGCTCGGCAAACATTGGGACCACTCTACGATTTCCAAAGAGTCCCCTTTAAGGCAGTCACACTACAATCTTCAAGCTCTACTTTTTTTTCCTTGACTTCTGCAATGTTGATCAGATGGATGCACTATGATTTCTTCAAGACTAATCTATTACATCTTAAGATCAACCTAACAGTTTTAATATTTCTATCTATACATTCTTTATCAGAATGGTACTCGTTGAAAGCTTAGATCAACCTAACAATTTTGATCTATCACTAAGTCCTTGTACATATATTCATTTAAAGACCTTACAAATAATCATGAACATATACATTAAAACATCAAATCATAATATGCATTCTCCCAACAGCTCGCTCAATCAGATCCTGCAACTCATCTCGTAACTCCACGTTACGGTCGTATAATGTGTCGTTAGAACAGTCCACCGTTACTACAAACTCGGCAACTCCAACAACCTTTGATCTTTGAAGCTCTAGCAGATTTATACTCATTCCCAATCTTCCCATTGGAGAGTAGCCGTTGAAAGCTCTTTGAAACACTTCACAGATCTCGAGTTTCTTGGTGCAGACTGCAGATGTGACATGATAACTTTTTCTGAGTTTCTGATACTACAGTCTACTGTTTCACCTACCCTGTTAATTATATCACTTTAATGTCTTGGGCAGGTCGAAGATTTTATTTCCTCTTTCTGATTTCTCGACTAGAGGTTGTCCTTTTGCATCAATGCTCTCAATAAGCTCTTGTTCGAATATTACCCTTCAGATTGAACCGTTGCCAATGCTTCAGTCTTCAGCTAATCAAACACTACGATTCTGATGCATGACTTTATGGACCTGATCGTAGTGTCTTGTTGACTGGTAGAGACAACACTACGATCTTGAAGAGTGTTGATTGGATCTTCAATGCAGAACACCTCTTCCTTTCTCTTGTGCAGTCCTTTAACACTTCTATTTGCCTCAACAGCTCTCAGATACTGTTGACTTGACTTTTTTGTTCTGGCCCCTTCTGAATAACAAGACACTTCAGATTTGTGGCGTGCCAGCTCGCTTTCTCCTTGTGATCTCCCGTTCACTTATCATCAATGGACTGACCCAATGCTTAATCACTTTAGCCTTGTTCTTCAGAAGATGTCCAGTGTCTCTGTATGCACTTCATCAGTTCTTTCTTTGTTTGGCAAACACTACGATCCTGGTTGTTTCCAAGATCGTCATCTTTTGTCTATTTGACAGCTACTGCACTTACTGACTTTCCTTAGTCAGTTACTGAAGTCTTCTTCTGATCTCCTTGTGGAAGACTTCATCCTGAATGGCTTCACAACTCAATCTGGATGCTGATTGGGTTGGTGCTTAGATCTTATGTTAGTTTGCTTGATATTCGTTGAGTGCTTTATAGTTTCTTCAAGTTGGATGTAACATTGCAGCTTGAACCAGAGGCTTGGTTCTTTGGATATTCTAGGAGTGCTCATTCATTGAGAATCGTATTAGCTCTACGATTCTGCCTTAGCATTGTGAGCACAACTGTTGAGGTCGTAGTTCTGCACTCTACGATTCAGCTTTGGCTGTGCAGACCCAATAACTTTGGGATCAGATCTTAACACTCTACGGTTTCTGTCTTTTTGCTCGATGTCTTCATCTGATCTTGCTCGGCTACAATCTCTGCATGTAATCAATAGACTCTGCGACTCAGATTGTAGTCTACGATCCTTGACTTGGCTTCGGCATCAGTAGACTCTACGACTCCGAGTGTAGTCTACGTTTTTGACTTGGCTTCAGCAGATGTTCAGTCGGCTCGTAGTCAGGCTGTCTCTATGATTCTGAACATGACTTCCTCAGCAGACTTCAGCTACGAGGAAGTTCTACTCGATACACTACGATCCCTCCTCGTCTCTCTCCTGACAGTTTACGAACTCCGAGATCTATTATCTTACAGACTACGATTCTGCCTCGATAGCTCTCGAGTTCTCCTTAACTCTCCTGGCAGACTACGATTTATGGTGCAGTGCTCGACGATCAGATAAGCCTATCTATTACATCATAAGATAAACCTAACATGCTTGATCTTTCTATATTTATAGTCCTTGTACATCATTTCTTTTTAAGGACTTTACAAAGCTGTTTGGCTTATGTAGGATCAACCTAACATATTTGATCAATTCATTCTAAGTCCTTGTACACATATTTTTATTATTTATCAAGGGACTTTACAGCTTTTCTTAATGCAAGCATACTTGCATATTCATTCATATATATCATAATCAAATCATATGTAAATAGGAATAACATTCACACGCTTATTCCTGACAATATATATATAAGTTTTGTTTTATTTGATCATAAATAGAATATATTATATTTTATTTAAAGTTTTTGTTTTATTAAAATATTTTAATGCACAATAATGTATAGTAAAATAAAAATTTTAAAGGTTTCAGACGAATTCGTTTGCCCGTGAATTCGTCGAATATTTATTGTGCAGTCCGTGGTTTTCTAAATTCAAATAGTATCATTTCCATTCTCCTATAAATAGGATGCTTAGTTAGAATTGAAAATCACATCAGAATCAGAGAATTCTTCTTCTATAATATTGAGCGTATTTCTTTAGAGTTTTAGAAAGCTTTGAGCGTAGAAACCAGTGAAAGTTTTCTTCAAGAATTTCCCCGCTATACCAGTTGGAATACTCTTTTTTTCAAGGAAATGGATGTTATTTTTATTCAATATTCATATGAAATAATATTTTCTTCTATACTATGTAGTATATAAGTAATATTATTTCGTTTCAAATTCCGAATTCTATATACTCATTTTGTTAAAGTTTTGGCTTCTATACTCCATGAAATTAGTAGAATATAATTGATATTTGCGCTTCATCTAGTATCATTTCATGGAAATATTATTCTGAGCATTCTTGATAAGTTTTAACTTTTTTATGCCGGAGTACTATTCACGGGGTTACTATTACCGAAGTTACTATTCACAGGGTACTATTCACTCGATTACTATTCACACGGGGAACTATTCATGACAAAAATTGATTCCTTTTCGGTCCAAATCATTTTAATACAATATTATTCTTGAAATTTACTCCACAAAGCTGTATCATGTTTAAAATTTGGACATTATTAAATTCTGGATAAATTAAATCATAAATCTTAAAAAATTTATCCTTTGTTTTCTTTTAATTGAATTCTTATATCAATGTCATCATCCTCATGCTTATATTGTTATGAAAGTCATCTTTGGCCTGTAGTGCATAGATGGACTTGGTATGATTACGACTAGGGATTATTCGGTATAATCATGACCGTAATGTTACAAATGATGTGGTAAAAGTCCTCATTGTCCCGTAGTGCATTGATGGACAGTTTTTGGTATGATCATGATCATGGGTTCTCTTCAGCCAAGGGTGCAAAGATGAATTGTTTTATGGCATGATCAGGACCGTTAATGAAAACACGATTATCCTTGGCTCGTAGTGCATGGATAACTAATGGTCGTAAAGCTAAGGAATATCCTTGGCCCGTAGTGCAGGGATGATTCTATGATGTGGATTATTTATTAAGCTGAGTCTCAGGGATAAAACTGTTGATAAACCTTTTAAATCATAGAAGATAGTAGATATCATGCTCTACATGAATCTTTTAATGGATTGCTTATGGGGGTGTTCAAACCGGTCGGTTTATTCGATTTTTAGGGAAATCGAACCGGTTCGAACCGGTCGGTTCGATACGAAGCTAAACCGGTTCGGTACCGGTACAAAAAACCGATACATACCGAATTTTCGGTTCCGATTTCGGTAGAGTGTTCGGTCTGGCCGGTAAATACCGAACCGAACCGGTTGTACCAATTTTTTAAATAATATATTAAAAAAATAAAAAATAACTTGAAAACCCAATTCTTTAAGACTTTTTTGTCTAACCATAAAAAATTAACTTGAAAGTCTCCTCTATTTATAGAATAGAGGTAAGACAAGAGATGACATACTAGACAATGTGGGATGTATTAAAAAAATAACTTACTTTTTTGGTCTAACCATGTAAAATTAACTTGAAAGTCTCCTCTATTTATAGAATAGAGGTAAGATAAGAGATGACGTACTGGACAATGTGGGATGTATTTGAAGTCCTTAGTATTTGGTTGTCTCCAGGTCTCCAAGTCCCATATTGGTAAAATTAGTAAAATTTTAAAGAAATTTTCCTTATAATTTGATTACCATGTAATAATGAATTGAAAATAACAAGTAATCAAAACATTATTACTTATTAATATTAAATTAATACTGGGATGTAAATACCAACTTGACCCTTGTCAAGGGAACTTATGACACCATCTCACATAACTTATTTCTAAGTCCCACATTGAAGAAAGTTTTCTTTATAAAAACACTACAAAGTGAAGCCTTTACTATTTAGTTAAGAATTGATTACCATTTAATAATGAATTCATGGTAACAAGTAATCAAAATATTATTACTTAATATAGGGATGTAAATACCAACTTAGAAATCACATAAGGGAGCTTATGACACCATCTTACATAACTTGTTTCTAAATTTTCACTACAAAATGATTACATGCAATAATGATTCAAGATAACACGTAATCAAATTATTATTATTTAATATATGGATGTAAATTTAATATTGGAATGTAAATACCAACTTAGACTCTCATCAAATCCGATACTAATGAATGCCAAGGAAATCACATAACATAAGGAAACTTATGGCACTATCTTACATAACTTGTTTATAAACTACCAAGTGAAATTTTAATAGTCAAGTCGCACATTGGTTTACTTATAAAAGTCTAAGGAAGTTTTCCTTATAAAAAGACTTCCAAGTAAAACCTTAATGGCCAAGTGCCCAAGTCCCACATTGGTTCACTTATCAAAGTCTAAGGAAGTTTTCCTTATAAAAAATCTATTAAGTATCAAATGAGACCTTAATAGCAAAGTCCCAAATTGGTTCACTTATCAAAGTCTAAGGAAGTTTTCCTTATAAAAATACTACCAAGTGAGATTTTAATAGCTAAGTCCCACATGGGTTATCTTATAAAAGTCTAAGGAAGTTTTCCTTTTAAAAGACTATCAAGTGAAATTTTCCTTGAGACTTTAATAGCCAAGTCCCATATTGGTTATTTTGTAAAAGTCTAAGGAAGTTTTTCTTATAAAAAGACTTCCTAGTCTTATATTTTTTTTATTGGGCCGAATTTTAGCTTAAAAAAGGTTGAGTTTGGTACAAGTCATGGGCTACTTGACCTTTAGCCGAATTTTGGCTCAAAAACAAGTCTTGGGCTGCTTTTTCTTGGGCCGATTTTTGTTTAAAATTGGGCTGAGTTTTGATTTAAATTTGGGGCTGGTTCTAGCAAGGTAAAAACCAAAACCAAACCGGCTAATGTGTTGGTATACCGGTTCAACCAGTTCTGGTATCGGTATCCTATTTTGGGGACTTTCGGTATTCGGTCCGGTTCGGTTCGGACCGGTTCAGTTTGGTTCTTTACCGATGAACACCCCTAATTGCTTGTTCCACTACAGTTAAACTTGATATTTATTATATTTTATCAATTTAACACTGTTAAAGGCTAACGATAATTTATTTTGCATTATCTTAGTCATAATATTTCTTACTGGGCTAGTTGAGCTCACCCTTTGCTTTCATTGTTCTCTTCAGGAAATGAGAATATAGGTAGGACTAGTCTGGGAACAGAGTGATGGATCAAGAAAGTTGTTTAGCAGTCCTCACTATTTTGTAAAATAGTGTATCAATAATTGTAATTAGGACTCCTTTTGAGTTTGTATACTGTCTATTAGATAGTATTTGTATTTAAACTCACAGTATATGTGTTGTCATATTTTGCACAACAATTGTATTAATGAAGTTGTAGTTATTTCTGTACCATGTATATGGCGACTCAGAATGGGTGATGTATACCTATTTTAGGGGCATCACAGTTGGTATCAAAGCTTAGGGATATTGTAGTAACCCCGAATCTGGGCCCCGAATCGCCGCAGACTCGGTACACTAAATCTTTCACTAATTGCGGAAGATATAAACATAAATTGTTTATACATTAAACTTTACACACTTATCCCCAAGGTCGAGTAACCTTAACTTAAATATAATTCATAATCTTTATAACACATTTATCAAACTATTTTTTTTACAAAGTAGCTGCACATGATATCCCAAGCTGAACTTGGCATTATCTTTTCTATCGATGATTCATTTATTTAAGAATCATATCTATTCTCAATTCAAAATAAACCTTATTTATCTATTCAACATTTCAAACTGTACATAGCTGAAAATTACATTTGATAAAACTATCAATCATAGATCTATACCATTTCTAAATCAAGAAAATGTATTCATTTTATGCATCGCTCAATCTTCATCATCCGTATAGCAAATAATATTGTCTAACATCATTATCCTGCAAAAAGTTTATGTTTGCAAGTTTGAGCTCGACAGCCCAACAAATTTAACAATCTATCATGTTTCACATAGCACACAATTCTATATGCACTACATTTCCTTTAATATGCATATCTGTATGCAACATATATTCTTTACTATGCATATCCTACATGCATCAATAATTTCTTACAAAACATTAATTTATGCATTATACATTTCTAATTTACCGAGTTACATCATACAACATGTAATCACATATTGATTGAGTTCCTTAACCCAATTAACTTAGTCATATTTTGACTTTTAACAATTCATAGAGCATGATATGTAATTTAACACATAGCCACATTCCATCCACAAACATAATAGAACTGAAAAACTTGCCTGAACCGTTGATTACCGCAACGCTTTTTATAACGCTTTACCTGAAGACCTAATATTAATAATATAGATCTCCAATATTAGAATAATATCATCATAGTATAATTCTGTTATATTTATACACACAGAATAACCTAAACACATTACCACAGAACCCTATCAGTCTTTACAACACATAAGACTTAGTATCAGGTCAAACTATTTCAGTCTGACTTGAAACCGACACAATTCTATCATCCCGACGGTCTAGTAGGACAAAAATCGAGTTTAAGTTCAATTAAACTCTGACTAACCACTTAACAATTATCACAGATAATTTTCTTATCAGACAAAACATTTTTCCTAGGCTCGTAATAATTTTCGGATAATTATTACCATTTATCAACATTTTACAATCATTAGCACCGTATTTAAATGAATTAAATACCACTTAATACCCTAATCATTAATATTCATTTAATATAAAATATTAATGAAAATCATTACATCATATTATAATATAATTATAATATATCAAAGTATTTTTAATACCTTAAAAATCATTTTTATATGATTTCCAACACTTTAATCCATTATCCGATAATTGCTATTAATATTAAAATATTAATATTTTCATGCCAAAATATCAAAAGTTATATTTTATAACTTAAAATATTTTTATAACACTTAAATCATTATTATATGATTTTTAAATCATTTATTCTATTTTACCATATTTTATTTAATATATTTATTAAATAAACTAATTACCATTAATAATGATTAATTAATGAATTTCATCACAAAATATTAAAAGTCATCAAAAATAACTTAAAATATTTTCTTATACCATAATATTATTTTTCATGATTTTTCATGAATTAAAACTATTTTTAAATCATTTATTTAATATTTTAATGAAATAAATAAATACCATTTATATTCCAAAAATACTAAATATTTCTGAAATATACTCAAAATAGTTAAAAACTATTTTTCAGACTTTAAAATAATTTTTCATAATTTATTTAGTATTTTTAATAATTAAAAACCATTTTTTTCTAATTTTTAATCATTTTTCAGAAAATAATAAATAAACTGTCGCTATAGGGCTTTAGCGACACTTGTCTGTCGCCAATGGTGTTCTTGAGTGTTCTTGAGTGTTCTTGACAGTGTTCGGGTGGCTTAGTTTGACCGCGATTTAATCTGTGTTCTTGTTACTTTCTGGGTTGATTAAAACTTTCAGATTGTAGTACTCATGTAGTACTACAACTACAAACTCATTTCATGATCAAACAACAACATAACAGTAAGATCTGGGCTCCCGAAATGTCTGACAGACGTGTTCTTCATTTTCTGGGTTACCCAGAAAATGAAGAACAGTAAAGGTACCTCCTTTGATTCTCTGTAACTTTGATTCTAGAGCATGTTTGTATGATCTAAAAGTTCCAACATGTAGCACACATGACAGGGTACAATTATATTACCTTATATCAACCTAAAAACATCACAAACAAAAGATCTAGCTCGGTCAAAGTGGTACTCAAGAACCGGATCTTGAACTTTCTGGGTTTTTCCAGAAAGTTCATATGGCTGATCGGTCAACACTTTTTGACCAACAATATAATCTATTCTGATCATGATGTGGTGGGTATGAGAACTTAGATCTGTAGATCACATGGCATGCTACAAATACAAACCAACAAATTGTTGGGCTTCGGCACAGAAAAGCACAGCGGAAATTAAAATTTTAAAGCAATTTTCGAAACCCTAAAACAGGATCCATGCGAAAATCAATTAATTCAGACGTTTAGAGATTATACCAGATATAAACAAAAACGAGAATCTTAAACCGACTGCGCCTCGAATCTCCAACGCAATACAAACCGATTGCGCCTCTACGGTATCCACACGAACGCCGCACGAACCGTCGAACGATTCTGCAATAAGAAGGACTTGCGGTACTAGCCACCAAAAGGAATGGATTTTTGAAACTGTTTTCTCTCTAGTCTCTCTCTAAGAGCGGCTAGGGTTTTTCAATTATGATATCTTCCCCTAAGTAGATGCTATATATCATATATATAGTAGTTAAAAGGAATTAATCAAAATCAAAACCTAATTTTATAAAATCCGAATATATATATATATATATATATATATATATATATATATATATATATATCTTAATTAAGTCTTACTTAATTAATATGCATATATACAAATTCTCCTTTTAATTTAAATTCGTGATTTAAATACTATTAATCATATTAATATATTTAAACCCTTAAAATTTAAATTAATTTCCTTTTAAATAACGTTCTATGTGTATGACCCTATAGGTTATTATTACGTTGGCAATAATTTTAAAATCATATTATAAAATTATAAACAGTGAGCGGCATCTAGTAATGCATCACTGCTACCCAAGTAATAATAAGATTGATGATTCGATGCAACCTTTTGTGACCAATGTTTCAATGCAATTTAATCCTTTTAACCTTAATATCCTAGATTAAACTCGAGTCATGGAATGTGTCATACTCTTCATAATTTAATATGAGTTTTCTTGATCAATGAGTAGACTATATGAAAAAATCACTATTTGAGCATGGCCATGCATTTCATAGTCCTACTCAATCAAGAGGCCTATGGATATCACCCATAATATATAGGATGGTTAAATTCCATCTAGATCACTCATATTTCTCACATGATTAATGATGAACCCAATAATCACCTTTATAGTCCACCCTATTAAAGGTGACATTTGATGATATCAAAGTACATAAATTCTCGTGTAGTAATATAGCGATTTCAGGTCGGAGGACCATTACATCATTGTCACTATGAGAATTGCTAATGACACTTCGCATAATGCTCCATATAGAATTCTCATGGTGGGTCTGTCCAGTACATCGTTCTCTAACATGTACCTATGCATTGACTTAATATCTCATATATTTATGACCAATGAGATTTGGTCATCAGTCAATCCACATACTAGTCTCAATGCATCATTGTTGTCCCATCAACAATGATACTCGACTAGGGACATTTAAGAACACTGATATTAATGGTAATATATAATCTCATGTTCAAGTCACATACTTGAAACTATATAATTTGTATCACTATTCTATGGAATTTTATTATGTTAACAATTATATTACGCAGTAAATAAAACCATAATAAAATCATATATTTATTCAATCAAATATAATATCAAAACGTTAAGCAATTATATCAAATAATTGGCCTCTAGGGCATAAACTCTAACACAAATGGACCAAAACATCAAACAACCGTAAGATTCAGGGCCCTAAAAACAGAAATCTTGGTAAATTCTGGGTTACCCAGAAACAGATTTTGTGCTCGGTCAATGTACTTTGACCGATCATATCTTTCAATCTACACGTGATTTGGGCTTGATTCAAGTTCCAGATCACAACCCATACAACATTCTACAAGTTTAAAACTTAAAACACAACAAACAATTAACACACATAGATCTAGAAACCCTGACATGTGACTGTCAGACAACATTTTCCAACTTTTTCCAGATTTTTATAAACATTAGATCCGAGCATCTAGGTGTTATGGATCCATGATCCAACAACCCAGATCTCTAATTGACACCTTATAACACATATTTAACCAACAAACAACAACATTAAACATCAAAAATTTCGAAATTTAGGGTTTATACCTCTTTTGAACTTTGATCTTGATTTCTGACTTTTGATTCATGTTATTGGATTGCTAAAGTTTGATCATGGTTTTGTTTCTTACACTTTCTCACTCTAAATCCCGAAAATATAGAGAGAGACAAGGCTTGGAGAAAAATGAAATGTCAAGTGTCTTTTTCTCTCTCTAAGTCTATTAATATCATGTTGCAAATGCATGAATCTGCTGAATTAGGCTGAGTTGCTGGATAATAAGTCAAATGCTAGGCTAGGGTAGGGTTAGGGTTGTTCAACCACCCAAGATATTGCGAAGATTTACAAGCTACTAATAAAAATGCACAAAAGGGGCATTTTTGTCATTTCCATTTATTTCTAGATTTTGCATTTGATGAAACCCTTAGGGTTTAGGGTTTGGAGAATTTTAGGGTTTAGGTTTTAACCCTTAACTTTGCCAAATTTAATTTCTAACATTTTCGAATTTCGGTTATAAAAATAGAAAATTAATATTTCTAATTTATAATTAGAATTTTCTAATTATATAAAAATTTCTTAATCATACATTCATTCTTGCTAATTAGAATTAGCATTTCCTAATTACAATCGCTAGAAAAGCAATTAGGGTCAAAATCACAGGTTAGGGTTTATAACCCAATAATTAGGGTTTCTAATAGAAAATTTTAATTTTCTAATTTAGAAATTAAATCACGTAATTAGATTTGAGTTTTCTAATTACTCATAAATTGAAATAATTAGGATTAGAGTTTCCTAATTAACATTGCTAATTTTAGCAATTAAATCCAATTGAACATTAGGGTTTCTGACGGAATAATTAGGGTTCCAAAATTTGAAATTAGGGTTTGTTAATTAATTAACCTTTACCCTAATTAATACTTAATTAATACCACATAAACATTATAATTATCCTTTCCATTCCCAGATTAGGGCTTTCATTTTATCAGAATCTGAAATTAGGGTTTTCAGATCTGATATTAGGGTTTCAAATAATCAACTAAGATTTTAGATAATTCATTAGGGTTTTCCCTAATTAATTAATATTAATGACGTTTAACCTTGTACATAGCATTGCATTCCCAATCTAGGGTTTTCAATATCCGAATTAAGGTTTCGGACTCCCGGAACTGAAATTAGGGTTTCCAGAACCGATTTCTAGGGTTTTTTATTAGACGTTAGGGTTTTCTAACTGAACGATGTCGTTCTTAAAATATACGTAGGGTTTATCACAGATGTAATTTATCTGATCAACCCATGGCCCTTAACCACATTCTGAACACATCATTAACCATAAACACAGAACATATTCACATAAACACTTAATCCTGAATAATTCACCTATATCCTTCACCGAATTTTGAAATCCTCAAAATTCAATCCCAATAACATTAAACGCATACACTTATTTTCTGTCTAGGTCTAATATTTGACCTTAAATCAATCATTTAAGATTTTATAAATTTTGTCCAAATTCTCGGGTTGTCACAGATATGATCCCTGACTGAGATGTGAGACTAGAACTAGGAGGGGAGAGATGGGTAATTCCTTCGCTAGTATGACCTACCTAAGTTTATTTGTTTGGTTGATCAGAATATAGGGATAATATATTGCATATCAATTAACCCTTGTTTTGTGACAGTATTTGAATGTGACATCCAAGAATGTTGAGAATAGCAATGGAGCACAGGAGACTGTTGAGTCACCACAGATCAATACCCAGGATAATGTACAACAGAAAGGCAACAATCCTCAGGTGAACAACAACACCGACCAAATGATGAACGATGGGATGTTCAAAGGCTTTGTGCAGTTCATGCAACACCAAAAGAGAGAGACTCATGTTCATTATGCATGTGGAAACAATGGCAACCCATGGTTGGTCATCGCTAAACAGTTCAAGAAGTTGGGACCACCAGAGTTTTTGGGAAAGCTAGAACCACTTAAGGTAGAGACATGGATAAAGCAGATCACCAAGATATTTGATGTCTTGGAATGCTCAGAAGAGCAAAAGGTTCCATTCGCCACCTTCATGTTGAGAGACGAGGCAGATCATTGGTGGGAATCTGTAACACGTACCCAGCCTGCCGCACTGAAGATGTCTTGGGAGAAGTTCCAAGAACTGTTCAACGATAAGTACTTTCTCGAAAGTATTCGTCACATGAAAGAGGTAGAGTTCATCAAGCTAGAGCAAAACAACATGACTGTGTCGCAGTACGAAGCTAAGTTTGTCGAGTTATCTCGGTTTGTGTTCCACTTGGTTGATAATGAGGAGAGAATGACGCGGATATTTCTAAGAGGTTTGAAACCCGAGATACGTCAATATCTATTTTCTCACAAACTGTGTTTGTTTTCAGATGTTGTAAATAAGGCTCAGTTATTGGAATGCGATAATGAGGCAACCCAACCAAGAGAGAGCAGCCAGCAAATTAATAATACCAATGGTAGTAGTCATCGAAGCGGTGACAACAAACGTGGAGGGAATCAATATGCCAGAAATGGTAACCACTTCGGTGGTAATCATGACCAGGATAACAGGAAGGGTGAACTAAGTGAGAACAACTTCAAGAAGAGAAGGTTCAATAATGATGGAAAGACAATGGCAACCATTTCCAAGGAAGAAGAATGACCATCGGTCGTATGTTTCTAATGCGGACAGGAGGGACACATCCGTCCAAACTGTACGCAGCAACCCAAAGTGTGTTTCAATTGTGGAAGAGAAGGTCACCTAGCTCGATTTTGTCATATAGTGAAGTCAAGTCCAGCTGGGATAGTGATGCCATATGATGTCCCAGAAAAGTCAAAGTCGGTAGTTTAAGTAAGAGCGTTTGTCGAGGTACTTGAACGAAGTTATCACAGGTAAGTTAATCATAAACTCTAGCGAAGTCTATACCTTATTTGATACCGGTTCTACCCACTATTTTATTTCTCCTACTTGTGCTCAATGTTTAAATTTGACTCCGAAGAAATTAGACTTTGACTTATCTGTTGAAACTCTGTTGGGAGAAACCTTCATTACATCCAGTGTTTATAAGTTGTGTTTGATTCAAATTGGTACCCTCACGTTACCTGTCGATCTTATCTCTTTGAAAATACTTGCATTTGATCTGATTTTAGGAATCAACTGTTTAACTATTCATCATGCTAAAATTGATTGTTTTCGTAAGGTTGTTAGCTTTCATATTCCTAACCAACCTATTATGCGAATTCAAGCAACCAAACCACTAAAGTCAATCATTGTCATATCAAGCCATAAAGCTATTCATTTATTGAAAAACGGATATCAAGCTTTCTTAGCTCATGTCACGGATTTAAACAAAAATACATTAGATTTGAATGATATTTCTATTGTTAATAAATTTCCTAACGTATTTCCTGAAAACTTTCTGGCCTACCCCCGGATCGTGAAATCGAATTTTTTATTGACCTTGAACCCGATACAAAAACACTCAAATATTTTTCAGCCAAAAGGAACGTAACATGCGCCAAAGTCGTTGGCTCGAGCTGTTTAAGTATTACGACAATACCATTCAATACCATCTTAAAAAAGCTGACGCGTTGAGTAGAAGACCGTATACGTTTATGAGTACGACATTGTTAACACAAAAATCCATTTCGTATAACTTACAAAAGATGGAGATAGAGTTAAAGACTCCAGGAACTTACGTGAAGATAGCGAATATATGATTAGAACCGACTTTAATCAATAAAGTTAAAACCGCTCAAGCTACAGACTCAGAGTTGATGAATGTGAAGAAGAAGGTTCAAGAAGGCGTTATTCTATAATCAAGAATCGAAAAAGAGAGGAAATCTCAACACTCGATTTTATTGGTCTATTTGAAATCATCGACCGAGTAGGAACTATGGCATATAGACTCGCCTTACCGCCTAGTATGTCGCGTGTTCATAACGTTTTTTTAACGTATCGATGTTACGTAAATATGTGGATGACCCGAACCACATTATTGAATTTGAACCGAATGAGATAACAGAAGATTTAACGTATGAAGAGGTACCTGTTAAAATCTTGGATAAGAAGAAACATATTTTATGCTCTAAGGTTATACCTTAAGAGTTAGAATCCGACAAGGTATCCTCACCTCTTCGACATACCAGGTAGGTACGTAAATTTCGAGGGCAAAATTTCATAAGGAGGGGAGATTGTAAGACCCCAAATTTTGTGAATAAAGATTCTTTTTCTAAAAATATTTTTTTTAGTATTATGGTGTGGATTTGATATAATGTTATAGTTGTGGGTAATATTTATAAATTTTATGAACATGAGACATATTTGGCGGTAAGGCGAGTTTATAGGCCATAGTTCCTACTTGATCGATGATTAAAAATGGGCCAATGAATCGAGGATTGAACTTTCCTCTCTTTCCAAATCTTGTAACTCCTTTCCATGGAGCAACATGTAACAACACATGATCTCCAATATTGAATTCCATGTCCTTTCGATGAAGATCAACATAACTCTTTAGTCGATCTTGTGAGGTTTTTATACGTTATCGGATCGTTTAAATCTTTTTCATAGTCATACGTACCAACTTTGGTCCCAAAAATGTTGCTTCACCCACCACATCCCAGCATACTGGAGAACGACACTTTCTTTCATACAACGCCTCAAATGGAGCCATGCCAATACTTGCTTGATAACTGTTATTGTAGGAAAACTCCACCAATGGTAAGAACTTGTCCCAACTTCATTTGAAGTCAAGGACACAGAGTCTTAATAAATCTTCAAGAATTTGAATAGTCCTCTCCGACTGCCCGTCCATTTGAGGATGATATGCCGAACTAAATCGTAAATCCATGCCCATAGTTTTTTGCAAACTAACCCAAAATTGTGAAGTGAATCTTGGGTCTCGATTAGAAACTATGGATACTGGCATACCATGCAATCTTACAATCCGTTTATGTATATACAAGCAAGACGTTCAAGTGTATAGGTTTCCCGCATCGATAAGAAATGAGCAGACTTGGTCAATCTATCAACAATGACCCAAATCGCATCTATGCCTTGAGAAACCCTGGGAAGACCAGTAACAAAATCCATGGTAATGTGCTCCCACTTCCATTCTAGAATTTCAAGTGGTTGCAATGGACCTTTTGGCACTTGATGCTCCGCCTTAACTCGTTGACAAGTTAGACACTTTGAGATAAACCTCGCTATCTCTATCTTAATATTGCTCCACCAAAATATATGTCTAAGATCACGATACATTTTGGTACTCCCAAGATGGATTGAAAATGGTGTGTTGTGCGCCTCCATCATGATTTTATACTTTAAGTCAGAATCGTTAGGAACACAAAGTCTGTAACGACCGAGAAATTCGGATCTTATTATAAAATGATTTTATTAAATTAAATAATAATAGAATCCTATTCTATGTGTTATCGAGATGGTTGTCATTGTATAACCTATTGATGTTAGAATATCGTAGTATTTGAGCTACGTGGATGAATTTAAGTGTTTGAATTTCCATGACGAAAATAAAAGTTTTTCGAGAGATTTTTCGAAAAACACTATTCATCGGTATTTGCTCGGGATATATTTTTGAATTTTCGAGAAATACGTAATGATGCAATAACAAGATAAGATGGATTATGTAATAAAAATCTAGTTATGGAAAAAGTAATAATTTACTTGTGGACTTAATTTATAAACATTAAGGAAGGCGAAGTAGTAATGAATAAGTAATAAGTGTATGATAATTGGTATTGTGCAAAGTAATGAAAACAAGTATAATACGAAGTATTATATGAGTTTGTATGAAGGATGAAAAATCGTATATAAATTCTATATGAATTGGAATACGAAAATAATACATAAACTATAGGTATTAAGTAATGTTAATGGACTTTGAAGATTGGTTAACAATTATATTCAAGTCAAAGTAGATTAAAGGGCGAGGCCCAATTAATGGTTAAACAAGTTAAGGTTTATTAATGCAAAGCCCAAAGGATGATTTAATGTAAGCTCAAGATAGAATCCATGTGTTGTTTGACCCATGGGGCAAACAATATTAATATGGTTATTGTGGTGACCAAGACTTAGGAGTAATGACCAAGACTTTGAAGTAATGGCCAAGTATAGGATAAGAGAGTGATTAGCAAGTAATGAATAATAAGGAGGTGGCTTAAGGAGGTGTGATGATTTAATAACCAAATTACCCTAGCTTTGCAATTTCTATAAATATAGGAGGCTTACAAGCCATTTAACACTTGTTCAAATAATCCAACATTTCAAAAGTGCTTAAGTATTAGAGAGAATAAGCTATAATAAATCTTTCCATAAGTAAGAAGAAGAAGAAAGCTACCTTATCAAGACTACAAAAAGTAAGACTTCTTCTCTATTATCTTCTATCTCTACCATGATAGGTGGATAAGAAAAGTTGGAATTAAGGAACATGCATGTTAAGAAGTAAGAAGAATGAGTAAGAAATGAACTTAAGCCACATAAGTTGGCAACAAGTCATTTGAATTTATAAAAGTTATAAACTTATTATAAGTTAACCTTGAATTCTAAGTATGAAAATATGATCTTGTAATGAGAGAAGTGAATTAAGAACTTATATGATTATATGTATCATGTATACATAAGTAAATTTATATATGAAAAAAACATGTAAAGTATGATGATTAAGAAACTCTAATTGTCATAAGTTATGAATAATTAAATCTTAAGTAGTTTATAATTTGACAAGTTATAAGCTCATGAAGAATAAGTCAAAATCCAATAATGAATATAAGTTGTTGTATTAAGTATGTTAAGATGTTAACATGATGAATGAAGTTCATTTGTAATGTTGAACAAATTATAAGAATGAAGAATTACCAGAATTTACACGATTGGACGATAAACGTCGAATTTGTAAAATTCTCGGAATAGAAGTCAAATTTTGTGTTTGATCACGGAACCATTGTTTTCCAATAGAGACAAGTCATATTTGGCATTTAAGAGTTGCGGACTCAAAAATGACCAGATTCTGACTTAGAACGAAGAAACGAGCATTGAACGTTCACGAACGTTTATCGTTTTCGTTAAAAATGAACCAATAGGTGAATTTTTAGCAAACGAAGTCAAATAGATAAAATTCTTGCCTGAACATGTAGATTACGTAATTTGTGAACCGTAGGCTTTTGAACAAGCCAAATCAGAATTATAACGAAGAAGTTATGCGTCCAGGAAGTTCACAAAATTTACAAACTAAATTTGTTTTTTAGTGCACAGAGTGGGCGCCGCGGCGCCAACCCAAGGAAAAATGAGTCGCACCGCAGCGCGTAACAGTGTCCGAGTACACTGCAAGAGTTCGCCGCAGCATGAACCATAATATAATATGTTGCGCCGCAGCGCCATGCACAATACAAAAATCTTCTGGAGAGTGGCACCGCAGCACGACCCATTAAGTAAGGACTCACACCGCAGCGCCAAGTCTGAGACAGAGATACTATAAGCTCGTGCCGTAGTGCGAGATGTAAGTATAAAGACGGCGCCACAGCGCCAGTCTCAGAACAAGGATAGTAATGAAGGTTTCTAAGTACAAAGAAAGAAAAGCTAATTGATAAAGAAGTACACACAACTTAAGGAATGTAATGTAACATTGTTAAACTTTGTTAAACCTTAAGGATGTTGTATAAAGGTTGAGATAACCTAGTCGAATATATTGCAAGGATAATGATAAACCAGAACAAATAGTAACCGAATCTAATACACACTTAGATTGAGATGAAGGATACAATATAGTCATATACATACTTGATTATATGTGACCTAATGTAAGGCATTATGTGATCATGTATTGTAGAGACTTGAACGACTTGAACATAAAGTTAATATACCGTAGTAGACGCTACAGGCAAGTATTCTAACTCTTGTCTCAAATCAATCTGAACAAGTTTTTGAAGTTCATGTATTCTTTCGCATGAATTGAGGTATGTTGAAGTTAAAGCCAATTCCTTTGGCTAGACTTGATGTATTGATAATCTATTCATTTATTATTATCAAATGTTGCTATCTTTTTTCAACTACTTGATATGGTTTTCAAAAGAAGACTAAAATGTTAAACAAATGTTTTGTCGGTAAAACGACTGGCACGTGAGGGTACCAAATGCTTAAACGTGCATACGTTTAATGGATGTAGTGTTGATCAACATAGAGTACAATAGGTTGATCACCTAGAAGTGCTCGTAAGTAATATTGGGCTTACGGACTTGCTTCCAGGTTATCCTTTTCCAATAAAGAATGAATACTCGAGGTCTTTGACTGGAGTGAATGTTTTACAAAATATTGTTATTATTGTAAACCATTTTGAAAGAAAAGATGAAGTGCTATTTTGAATTATCAATAGTACTTCATAACTATTGTTCAGTTATTGAAGATATGCGATTTGTATGTGTCAAGCATGTTGTTATTAAATTGTTATACTTGCCGATCTAGTTATGCTCACTCTTGCTTGAACCATATGAATGCAGCTAAGACTGAACGTCCCGAAGGATCGAAAAAGGATAAAGGAAAAGCTAAGGCAGATTACTAAGCTGTCTTGTAATAGTATAGGTCTATTGTTGTAATGTAACTGATATTACGACAAAGAACCTTTGTAATGGGTATAGAACCTGGGAAATGTAAATATTACTTTAAATATATAGAAGTTATGTTCATTCTTTGAGACTTTTCAATTGAATGAATGTATGAATGTTGTACAGTATAGCACCATCTGCCGGGTTGGAAGATACCCAGATTTGGGGGCGCTACAAGTTAGTTGGTATCAAAGCCTAGGTTATAAAACTTAAGGGGGAAAGTAGAACCTTAAGTCATAACCTTACAAAAGAATAAAGAAGTAAAAGATGGAAAGTAACCTTATAAAAATGCATTATATTATGTTATGTATTTGTATTATTTTACTGACGTTTACTAATCAAACTATATTGTTTTATTGTAGATGTCAGGAGAAAATGATATGTATAGGGATATACATATAGTGAGCGAGGATTCGGTTAATCGGGTAGAGATACTACCAAATCCCGTAGCAGTAGAACCAGAGTTGGTGACAATCGAGTTTGGAGACTCGAACGATTTAGACTACATGTCTATATTTGATGGCATGCTAGAGGAGGAAGTGGACGTGATGTCCTTTGACCAGGTTCCACCTACAGAGGAGTTGTCTACGGTGGAATCAATGAAGGCACTGTTTATATCGGTATTGGATAAGAATGTCCATTACTGCCAAGAGGTTAAGGAGTTGAAAGAGGAACTCCAAGCTGTCCGTGAGGACAAGGCTAGCATGGAGGGAATGTGGGAAGAGGAGCATGATGATAGAGTTCTAACTAAGGACAAGGTCCGAGAGCTGAAATGTGAAGTCTTTGAGCTCAAGCAGGAGCTAAAGACTAAGTAGCGGAAGTTGGAGAGGATGTCCTATATACATAGGAGTTCTCATGTAGACTTCCAGTAGCAGGTAGCTGGGTATCAGATAGAAACAGGGCAGACCCGACACACTATCAGTAGAGCTGTTATTGCCGGTTCGAACAACAAAGATTTCGAGAATGCCCTACGATAGATGTAGTCTAGCAATAGCTAGAGTAGAATATATATATAAATATTATGTATCTAGTAGTGACGTAAAACCTCTTTTGTATAACAAAGGGTAGTCTTTTGTAAATCCCAATTTTTGGAAAGTAATTGCGGGATGGTAATGTAATCAGCTAAGGCTGGGTAATGTAAACAATGTAGTGTTAAAAATACAAGTTATAAATCAATATAACTCTTTTTATGGAATATGTTGAGTAATGGGTATGAGTTATTGTTGTATTACAAATAATAACAAATGAACAAGAATAAAGTAATAATGATGTGTTGTTTTCTTAACAGCGAAATGCCGCCAAGAAGGAGACAACGAAATCAGGGCGCTAATGTTAACCAACTGGAGGGTGGTCCGGTTAATCCAATGCAGGAGTTCATTAATCTTTTAACAGCTGCATTCAATAGAACACGGGCTAATGTACCCGTGATTCCTGGAGTAGTACGAGCTACTACTTTTAAGGAGTTTAAAAGTGTAGGTCCGCCGGAGTTCAAAGGAACTACGGACCCTATAGAAGCCCAGACTTGGGTTAAAGAAATCGAGAAAGCATTTGTAATAGCAAATGTTGAGGAGGGTCAAAAGGTTGCCTTTGCAACCTATTTGATGAAAGGAGAGGCCAACTTTTGGTGGGAGGCAAACCAGGCTAGGGCCGATATAGGAAACCTAACGTGGGAGAGGTTCAATGAGATTTTCTTTGAGAACTATTTTCCCACGAGTATGCAAGGGAGGATGGAAATGAGGTTTCTTGAATTGAAACAAGGGGAGATGACAGTTCCCCAGTATGCTGCCAAGTTTAATGAACTGGCACGATTCTCTCCACATCAAGTGGACACTGAAGTGAGAAAGGCTAGAAGATTTGAGCAGGGCTTGAAACCCTGGCTCTATAGCCGAATCTCTGTGTTACAAAGTACTTCCTTTGGAACCATATTAGAAAAGGCAATAATTGCCGAAGGTGGGAATGAGGCTCTCAGCCAGTACCACAAAGATAAGAAAAACAAGGATAAGGTTGATGGAGGAACCAAGACCGAGGGAGCAAGTGGAAGTGGCAACGGTCAGAAGAGGAAGGGCTTTAACTCTGGGAATACCGGAGTAAAACAAGGGGACTCTAAGAGGAGGATAGAGGCCTGTAAAACCTGCGGGAAGAATCACTTGGGAGTCTGTCTCAAAGGAAAGGTGGTTTGTTATAATTGTGGACAGGAAGGGCACATTTCGCCTAACTATCCAAATCCTAAGAAAAATCACGGATGTTTTGTATGTGGATAAACTGACCACATAGCAAATAATTACCCGAAGAAGGGGAAAGAAGGAAATAAGGAAACTAATAGCAGTAAGTTAGCTATTAGTGGTCCAGCTCAGCCGGGGAAATCAATGGCCCGCACTTTTAATATGACGGTCCAAGATGCGGTGGCATCAGGGGATGTAATTGCAGGTATTATTCCGATCAACAATATAAATGCATACGTGCTATTTGATTCGGGTGCTATTTGTTCGTTTATATGATTTTGCTAGACGACTAGAATTATTTCCCAAAAATTTGCCTATACCTTTGAACATTAAGGTAGCAAACGAAGAGATAATTCCTGTTGAAGATATTCATAGGAGTTATTGTATAGATGTATGTGGTTATAAGTTATCGGTAGATTTAATACCAATAAAGTTAGGAGAATTCGACGTAATTCTCGGAATGAATTGGTTGATTAACCATGGAACAATTATAGACTGCCAAAAGAAATGTGTGAGAATCAGGACGTTGAAGCAACCTCGTGTAGTATTTTACGGTAGTAAATTACCGGGACGTCCGTGTTGCCTTACAATGACACAAACTAGAAAACTTTTAAGGAAGGGTTGTGTAGGTTACCTATGCCACGTTGTTGATACCCATAAAGTGGGAGCAACCATGGAACGAATACCTATAGTAAACGAATTCATGGATGTATTTCCAAGTGAGTTACCGGGTTTACCGCCGGATAGGGAGATCGAATTTGTGATAGACACTGTGCCAGGAGCGACATCGGTCTCAAGGGCACCGTACTGTATGGTGCCTGTTGAAATGAAAGAACTGATGGTTCAGTTATAGGAACTATTAGACAAAAAGTACATTCAACCAAGTGTTTCTCCGTGTGGGGCATCATTGTTATTTGTCAAGAAGAAAGACGGATCGTTAAGGCTTTGTATTGACTATCGGGAGTTGAACAAGTTAACGATAAAGAATAAATACCCATTGCCCATGATCGATGATCTCTTTGATCAATTGAAAGGGGCAAAGTATTTTTCTAAAATAGATTTGCGAACGGGGTATCATCAGTTGAAGGTTAGGAAGGAAGATGAACCAAAGACTGCATTCAGGACTCGTTATGGTCATTACGAGTTTCTGGTGATGTCATTTGGGTTGACAAATGCACCAGCTGCATTTATGGATATGATGAACAGAGTGTTCAAACTATATTTGGACAAGTTTGTCGTGGTGTTTATTGATGATATTCTAGTCTATTCTAAGACGCCAGAAGATCATGCTGAACACTTAAGATTAGTGTTGGAGACACTAAGGAAGGTGATGTTATATGCAAAATTCACCAAATGTGAATTTTGGCTAGAAAAGGTGCAGTTTTTAGGTCATTTTATTGACCAAGATGGGATTTTAGTTGATCAAGTGAAGGTGGAAGCAATAATGAATTGGGAACAACCGAAAATGCCGACTGAGGTGCGGAGTTTCCTAGGGTTAGCAGGGTTCTATCAAAGATTTATCCAAGATTTTTCTAAGATAGCTACCTCGTTGACTAATTTAACAAGTAAGACGATGAAATACGTATGGACGGATAAATATGAAGACAATTTTCAAGAACTGAAGAAAAGATTAAGTGAAGCGCCTGTTTTGTCATTGCCAGATGAGACATGAAATTTTGTAGTGTATAGTGATGCTTCGCATAGAGGACTTGGTTGTGTGCTTATGCAGCATGGAAAAGTCATTGCGTATGCATCTCGGCAGTTGAAGGATTATGAGAAAGTTTATCCTACTCATGATCTGGAACTGGTAACGGTAGTGTTTGCCCTAAAGATATGGAGACATTATCTTTATGGGGAAAATGTGAGATATATACGGACCATAAAAGTCTAAAATATATCTTCACTTAGAAGGAGTTGAATATGAGACAGAGAAGATGGCTGGAGTTGATAAAGGATTATGATTTTGAAATTTTGTATCACCCTGGAAAGGCCAATGTAGTTGCCGAGCCTTAAGTAGAAAGGATCGGGAAAAAATTGTCTATGTTAACGGCTCAAAATGAGTTAATA
Source organism: Panax japonicus (assembly GCA_020205505.1). NCBI lineage: Eukaryota > Viridiplantae > Streptophyta > Magnoliopsida > Apiales > Araliaceae > Panax > Panax japonicus. The sequence goes on along the minus strand of CM035101.1, from coordinate 16,761,113 downwards.
ACAGAGATGGCTAGAATGAAAATAGAAGTTAAGATGCCGAGTGATTCGGGGCAGTTACTCTTTGCGACGGAGATGCAATCTACCATCGTAGAAAGAGTTAAGGAGGTACAACTCACGACGAACGAGTGTAACCAAATGAAGAAGCGGTTATTCGAGAAGGAAGATGATAAGTATAGTCTTGATAATGAAGGATTATTAAGATTTGAGGGAAGAATTTGGGTTCCGAATGAGACAAAATTAAAGGAGCAAGTGTTACAAGAAGCTCATAGTTCGAGGTACTCGATACATCCTGGTAGCACTAAGATATATCAAGACATTCGACAGAGTTTTTGGTGGCTAAACATGAAGAGAGAAATAGCAGAGAACGTGAGTAGGTGCTTGACTTATCAAAAAGTTAAGGCCGAACATCAACGACCTAGTGGCTTATTACAGTCATTGGAGATTTCAGAATGGAAGTGGAAACATATCACGATGGATTTTGTGGCGGGACTTCTGACGACGAATAAAGGGTACGATTCAATTTGGGTAATAGTGGATCGGTTGACGAAGTCGGCTCACTTTTTTCCAATTAGGATCAAGTATAACTTAGACCAGTTAGCTAAACTTTATGTTAAGGAAATCATTTCCAGACATGGAGTACGAGTATCGATTGTGTCAGATCGTGATCCATGATTCAAATCGAATTTTTGGAGGAGTTTGCAAGAATAGTTGGAAACACAGCTGAGGTTAAGCACATCTTATCATCCACATACTGATGGACAGAGTGAGAGGACAATTCAGATGTTAGAAGACCTGTTGAGGTCTTGCGTCATGGATTTCAAGGGTAGTTGGGATGATCACCTACCACTAGTAGAGTTTGCATATAACAATAGTTATCATACAAGCATAGGCATGCCGCCGTACAAAGCGTTGTATGGAAGAAAATACAGAAAACCATTGTGTTGGGATGAGGTGGGAGAACGCCGGATGCTAGGACCAGAATTGGTATAGCAGACACCGGATGTGGTAAAATTAATTCTGATGCGTGTCGTCACAGTTCAGGACAGACAGAAGAAGTTTACGGACTCACATAGACTAAGTCGAGAGTTTGAAGTGAGTTCATATGTGTTTCTAAAGGTATCTCCTTGGAAAGGAAAGATACGCTTTGGAAATGAAGGAAAGTTAAGTCCACGGTTTATAGGACCTTTTGAGGTGTTAAAACGGGTGGGAGAGGTAGCTTATGTGATAGCATTACCTCCAGACGTAGAACAAATACATAACGTGTTTCACGTATTTGTATTACGTCTATATAAGCCAGACTATAAGCATGTAATCGAGTATGAGCAGATTCATATCGAGAAAGACTTAACATATAAAGAGTCGCCGATGCAGATCATTGATAGGAAGGAATAAGTTCTGAGGAACAAGGTAATACCATCAGTAAATGTATTATGGAAGAACCACGATGCTAAAGAAGCAACGTGGGAACTAGAAGAAAAGATGAAGAAAAATTTTCCCCATCTATTTGATTAAAAGTAAGAGGAGATTTTGAGGAAAGAATCTTTATAAGGGGGGAAGAATGTAACGACCGAGAAATTCGGATCTTATTGTAAAATGATTTTATTAAATTAAATAATAATATAATCATATTCTATGTGTTATTGAGATGGTTGTCATTGTATAACCTATTGATGTTAGAATATCGTAGTATTTGAGCAACGTGGATGAATTAATGTGTTTGAATTTCTAAGATGAAAATAAAAGTTTTTCGAGAGATTTTCCGAAAAACACTATTCATTGATATTTGCTCGGGATATATTTTTAAATTTTTGAGAAATACGTAATGATGGAATAACAAGATAAGATGGATTATGTAATAAAAATCTAGTTATGGAAAAAGTAATAATTCGCTTGTGGACTTAATTTATAAACATTAAGGAAGGCGAAGTAGTAATGAATAAGTAATAAGTGTATGATAATTGTTATTGTGCAAAGAAATGAAAACTCGTATAATACGAAGTATTATACGAGTTTGTATGAAGGATGAAAAATCGTATATAAATTCTATATGAATTGGAATACGAAAATAATACATAAACTATAGGTATTAAGTAATGTTAATGGACTTTGAAGATTGGTTAACAATTATATTCAAGTCCAAGTAGATTAAAGGGTGAGGCCCAATTAATGGTTAAACAAGTTAAGGTTTATGAATGCAAAGCCCAAAGGATGATTTAATGTAAGCCCAAGATAGAATCAATGTGTTGTATGGCCCGTGGGGAAAGCAATATTAATATGGTTATTGTGGTGACCAAGACTTAGGAGTAATGACCAAGACTTTGAAGTAATGGCCAAGTATAGGATAAGAGAGTGATTAGGAAGTAATGAATAGTAAGGAGGTGGCTTAAGGAGGTGGGATGATTTAATGACCAAATTACCTTAGCTTTGCAATTTCTATAAATATAGGAGGCTTACAAGCCATTTAACACTTGTTCAAATAATCCAACATTTCAAAAGTGCTTAAGTGTTAGAGAGAATAAGCTATAATAAGTCATTCCATAAGTAAGAAGAAGAAGAAAGCTACCTTATCAAGACTACAAAATGTAAGACTTCTTCTCTATTATCTTCTATCTCTACCATGATAGGTGGATAAGAAAAGTTGGAATTAAGGAACATGGATGTTAACAAGTAAGAAGAATGAGTAAGAAATGAACTTAAGCCACATAAGTTGGCAACAAGTCATTTGAATTTATAAAAGTTATAAACTTATTATAAGTTAACCTTGAATGTTAAGTATGAAAATATGATCTTGTAATGAGAGAACTGTATTAAGAACTTATATGATTATATGTATCACGTATACATAAGTAAAGTTATATATGAAAAAAAAAACATGTAAAGTATGATGATTAAGAAACTCTAATTGTCATAAGTCATGAATAATCAAATCTTAAGTAGTTTATAATTTGACAAGTTATAAGCTCATAAAGAATAAGTCAAAATCCAACAATGAATATAAGTTGTTGTATTAAGTATGTTAAGACGTTGACATGATGAATGAATTTCATTTGTAATGTTGAACAAATTATACGAATGAAGAATTACCGGAATTTACACGATTGGATGATAAACGTCTAATTCGTAAAATTCTCGGAATAGAAGTTAAATTTTGTGTTTGATCATGGAACCATTGTTTTCCAATAGAGACAAGTCATATTTGGCATTTAAGAGTTGTGGACTCAAAAATGATCGGATTCTGACTTAGAACGAAGAAACGAGCGTTGAACGTTCACGAACGTTTATCGTTTTCGTTAAAAATGAACCAATAGGTGAATTTTTAGCAAATGAAGTCAAATAGATAAAATTCTTGCATGAACATGAAGATTACGTAATTTGTGAACCGTAGGCTTTTGAATGAGCCAATTCAGAATTATAACGAAGAAGTTATGCGTCCAGGAATTTCACAAAATTTACAAACTAAATTTGTTTTCTAGTGCACAGAGTGGGCGCCGCGGCGCCAACCCAAGTCAAAATGAGTCACACCGCAGCGCGTAACAGTGTCCAAGTACACTGCAAGAGTTCGCAGCAGCACGAACCATAATACAATATGTGGCGCCGCAGCGCTATGTACAGTACAAAAATCTTCTGGAGAGTGGCACCGCAGCACGACCCATTAAGTAAGGACTCGCGCCGCAGCACCAAGTCTGAGACAGAGATACTATAAGCTCGCGCCATAGCGTGAGATGTAAGTATAAAGACAGTGCCGCAGCGCCAGTCTCAGAACAAGGATAGTAATGAAGGTTTCCAAGTACAAAGAAAGAAAAGCTAATTGATAAAGAAGTACACACAACTTAAGGAATGTAATGTAACATTGTTAAACTTTGTTAAACCTTAAAGATGTTGTATAAAGGTTGAGATAACCTAGTCGAATATAATGCAAGGATAATGATAAACCAGAATGAATCGTAACTGAATCTAATACACACTTAGATTGAGATAAAGGATACAATATAGTCATATACATACTTGATTATATATGACCTAATGTAAGGCATTATGTGATCATATATTGTAGAGACTTGAACGACTTGAACATAAAGTTAATATACCGTAGCAGACGCTAAAGGCAAGTATTCTAACTCTTATCTCAGTTTAATCTGAACAAGTTTTTGAAGTTCATGTATTCTTTCGCATGAATTGAGGTATGTTGAAGTTAAAGCCAATTCCTTTGGCTAGACTTGATGTATTGATAATCTATTCATTTATTATTATCAAATGTTGTTATCTTTTTTCAACCACTTGATATGGTTTTCAAAAGAAGACTAAAATGTTAAACAAAAGTTTTGTCGGTAAAACGACAGGCACGTGAGGTTACCAAATGCTTAAACATGCATATGTTTAATAGATGTAGTGTTGATCAACATAGAGTACAATTAACTGATCACCTAGAAGTGCTCGTAAGTAATATCGGGCTTACGGACTTGCTTCCGGGTTGTCCTTTTCCAAAAAGAATGAATACTCGAGGTCTTTGACCGGAGTGAATGTTTTACTAAATATTGTTATTATTGTTAAATATTTTGAAAGAAAAGATGAAGTGCTATTTTGAATTATCAATAGTACTTCATATCTATTGTTCAGTTATTGAAGATATACGATTTGTATGTGTCAAGCATGTTGTTATTAAATTGTTATACTTGCCGATCTAGTTATGCTCACTCTTGCTTGAACCATATGAATGCAGCTAAGACTGAACGTCCCGTAGGATCGAAAAAGGATAAAGGAAAAGCTAAGGCAGATTACTAAGCTGTCTTATAATAGTATAGGTCTATTGTTGTAATGTAACTGATATTATGACAAAGAACCTTTGTAATGGGTATAGAACCTGGGAAATGCAAATATTACTTTAAATATATAGAAGTTATGTTCGTTCTTTGAGACTTTTCAATTGAATGAATGTATGAATGTTGTACGGTATAGCACCATATGTCGGGTTGGAAGATACCCGAATTTGGGGGTGCTACAAAGTCTGGAGTTGACTCGAAGTATTCCTTCTTCATCGATTCTTGCTTCCGAAATAGCACTTTCTTCCACTTTCTTCCTCATACGCATTAGGTCCAGGTCTGTAGCTTGAACAACTTTAACTTTATCGATTAAAGGCAATTCAACTCGTATATTAACCATCATCACATGGGTCCCTGGAGTCTTTAACTCTATCTCCATCTTTTGTAAGTCATATAAAATGGGCCTTTTCGTTGACAATATCGCACTCGTACCCGCATATGATCTTCTACTCAATGCATCAGCTACTACGTTCGTTTTTTTAGGATTGTATTGAATGGTATTATCGTAATCTTTCAATAGCTCAAGCCATCGTCGTTGCCGCATGTTGAGTTCCTTTTGAGTGAAGAAATATTTGAGGCTTTTATGATCCGCATAGATCTCCACGTTCTCTCCATATAGGTAATGCCACCAAATCTTAAGCGCAAAAACGATAGCTGTCAACTCTAGATCATGAGTAGGATAATTCCTCTCATATTCTTTGAGTTGTCGTGAGGCAAAATCTATGACTTTCCCATGTTACATGAGAACACATACTAACCCTTTGCCTGAAGCATCACTAAAGATGACAGATCCCTCCGAGCCAGATGGTATTGTCAGAACAGGTGATGAAATGAGTCTCTTCTTGAGCTCTTAAAAACTCTTCTCACATTCCTGGCTCCAATCGAATTTTATATCTTTCTGAGTCAGCTGAGTTAATGGAGTAGTGATTCTAGAAAACCCTTCTACGAATCTCTGATAATAACCAGCTAAGCCGAGAAAGCTACGTACTTCGGTCACTGACTTAGGTTACTCCCAGCTTTGAATTGCTTCAATCTTTACCGGGTCAACATATATTCCATGATTTGATATCATGTGCCAAGGAATACTACTTCCTCAAGCCATAACTCGCATATCTTTAACTTTTCATATAACTTGCTTTCACGAAGCTTTTGGAGTATCATCCTCAAGTGTTGCTCATGATCTTCACGGCTTTTGGAATAAATGAGGATGTCATCAATAAAGACGACCACAAAGTTATCCAAATATTCCTTGAATACTCAGTTCATCATATCCATGAAGGCATCAAGAGTATTTGTCAATCTAAAAGACATGACTAGGAATTCGTAATGCCCATACTGAGTTCTAAAATCAGTCTTTGGAATGTCATCAGTTTTAATCTTTAACTGATGATATCCAGAACGAAGATCGATCTTTGAAAAGAATTTGGCGCCTTACAATTGGTCAAACAGGTCATCAATACGAGGCAACTGGTACCTATTCTTGATGGTGACAAGATTCAACTCCCGATAATCAATACAAAGTCACATACTTCCATCTTTCTTCTTCACAAATAGAACAGGAGCACCCCAAGGAGATGTACTAGGTCGAATGAAACCGATGTCTAACAATTCTTGCAGTTGGGTTTTTAACTCCTGAAGTTTAATAGGAGCCATTCGATATGGGGCTTTTGAAATGGGTTTTGTACCACGTTCAAGGTCAATACCAAACTCTATTTCACGCTCCGGGGGTAGGCCAAGAAGTTTTTCGGGGAATACGTCAGTAAATTTATTAACAATAGAAATATCATTCAAATATGATGTATTTTTGTTTAAATATGTGACATGAGCTAAGAAAGCTTGACATCAGTTTTTTAATAAACGAATAGTTTTATGGCTTAAGATGTCCGTGATTGATTTTAATGGTTTGGTCGCTTTAATTCGCATAATAGGTTGTTTAGGAATATGAAAGCTAACAACCTTACGAAAACAATCAATTTTAGCATGCTGAGTAGTTAACCAATCAATCCCTAGAATCACGTCAAATGCAAGTATTTTTAAGGAGATAAGATTGACAGGTAACGTGCGGTTACCGATTTAAATCAAATAAGACTTATAAAAAGTGAATGTAATGAAGGTTTCTCCTAGCGGAGTTTCAACAGATAAGTCAAAGTCTAATTTCTCCGGAGTCAAATTTAAACGTTGAACGCAAGTAGGAGAAATAAAAGAATGGGTAGAACCGGTATCAAATAAGGTATATATTTTGCTAGAGTTTATGATTAGCTTACCCGTGATCACCTCGTTTGGATTCCTTACTTTTTGGGAGGTTATGACAAATACTCTTCCTTGACTACCGATTTTGTCTTATCTGGGATGGCCTTTGATGCCTCCATCCCAACTGGACTTGACTTCGGTGCACGACAAAATCGGGCTAGGTGACCTTCTCTTCCATAATTGTAACATGCTTTGGACTGCCACGTACAGTTTGGACTGATGTGTCCCTCCCCTCTGCACTTGTAACATACGACCGATGGTGGTTCTCCTTCCTCAATAATAGGTGTTGGTGATGACGTCTTTCCATCATTGTTGAATTTCCTCTTCTTGAAATTTCCACTTCTATTATCTTGGCCATGATTTCCACCGAAGTGGTTACCATTTCTGGCATGTTGATTCCCTCCACATTTGTTTTCACCGCTTCGATGACTGCTACCACTGGTATTATCATTTTGTTGGCTACTCTCTCTTGGTTGGGTTGACTCGTTATCGCGCTCCAATAACTGAGCCCTATTTATAACATTTAAATACAAACACAGTTTGTGAGAAATTAGGTATTTACGTATCTCGGGTTTCAAACCTCTTAAAAACATCTACATCATTCTCTCCTCAATATCAACCATGTGGGACGCAAACTGGGACAACTCGACAAACATAGCTTCGTACTATGACACGGTCATATTGTTCTGCACCAGCTTGATGAACTCTACCTCCTTAATGTGATGAATACTTTCGGGAAAGTACTTTTCGTTGAACCGTTCTTGGAATTTCTCCCAAGACATCTTTAGTGCGGTAGGTTGAGTACCCTTTACCGATTCCCACCAGTAATTTGCCTCTCCTCGCAATATAAAGGTGGCAAATGGAACCTTTTGCTCCTCGGAGCATCCCAAAACATCAAATATCTTGGTGATCTGCTTTATCCATGTCTCCGCCTTAAGTGGTTTTGGCTCTCAATAAACTCCGGTGGTCCCAACTTCTTGAACTATTTAGCGGTGACCGTCCGAGAGTTGCCAGTGTTTCCACCTGCATTTTGAACAGGAGCCGCTCTCGCCTGATGTTGCATGAATTGCATAAAGCCTCTGAACATCCCATTGTTCATCATTTGGTCAGCGTTGTTATTTTCTTGAGGATTATTGACATCCTGATGCACATTATCCTGAGTATTAATCGTTGGTGACTCAACGGTCTCATGTGCTTCAGTGCTTATCTCAACATTTTTAGATGTCATTTTCAAATACTGCCACAAAACAAGGGTTAATTGACATGTCACATATTATCCCTGTACTCTGACCGACAAATTAAATACCAAATAAACTTAGGTAGGTCATACTAGTGAATGAATTCCCCGTCTCTCCCGTCTTAGTTTTTGTCTCACATCTCAACCAAGGATCATATCCCTAAGTTTTGATACCAACTGTGACACCCCCAAAATAGGTATACATCATCCATCTTGAGTCGCCAAATACATGGTACATAATTTAAATACAAACTTCTTTTATACAGTACGACAAAACGTAGCTGAGAGTTTCAAAACGGATAATGTCTCGTAGAAAGTATCCAAACTCAAATAAAGTCCTCATTACAATTATTATCACACTATTTCACTGAATAGTGAGGACTACTAATGCAAACATCTGGACCGTCACACCGTTCCTCGACTAGTCCCAGCTACGTTCTCATTTCCTGAAGAGAACAATGAAAGAAAAAAGGTGACCTCAACTAGCCCAGTAAGAAATATTATTACTAAGATAATGCAGAATAAATTATCGTTAGCCTTCAACAATGTTAAACTGATAAAATATAATAAACATCAAGTTTAACTGTAGCGGAACAAGCAATCGATTAGAAGAGTCAAGTAGAGCATGAGATTTACTATCTTCTATGATTTAAAAAGTTTATCATCAATTTTATCGCTGAGACTCAGCTTAATAAATAAACCACATCATCGAATCATCCCTGCACTACGGGCCAAGAATATTCATGAAATCATCAATGGTCATGATTATACTGAATAATCCCTGGTCATAATCATACCAACAACTGTCCATCAATGCACAACAGGTCAATGATGATTTTTACCACCTCATTTATAACATTACGGTCATGATTATACCGAATAATCCCTTGTCATAATCATACCAATCAATAGTACATCTATGCACGTAAGCACCATATGACTTTTATCACAATATAAGCATGAGGATGATGACAATGATATAAGAATTCAATTAAGAGAAAGCAAAGGATAAATTTTTAAAGATTATAACTTAATTTATCCAGAATTCAATAATGTCCAAATTGTCAACATGATACTATTTTATGGAGTAAAATTCAAGAATAATATTGTATCAAAAATGATTTGGACAGCAAAGAAATCAATTTTTGTCATGAATAATTCCCCGGGTGAATAGTACCCAAGTGAATAGTACCCCGTAAATAATACTTCAGGAATAGTATCCCATGAATAGTACTTTCTGAATAGTTCTCATGAATAGTACTTTGTGAATAGTACCCATGAATAGTACCCTGTGAATAGTATTTTGTGAATAATACTCATGGACGGTACTCCGGCATGAAAAGCTTTAAGTTTAACAAGAATGTGCAGAAAATATCCTTGTGAAACGATACTAGTTGAAGCGTAAATTTCAAGGATATTCTACTAATTTCACGGAGTATAGAAGTAATACTTTAACGAAATGAGAGTATAATCAAGAATACGAGACGAAATAATATTACTCATATACTACAAAGTATGGAAGACAAAATTATTCCTATGAATACTGAAAAAAAATATCCCTTACCACAGAAGAAGACTGGATACTAGAATAGTCAGGTAGCAGACTTCTCTTCTACTTTCTCTCTAAAGCTTCTCTCTCTATAGCTTCTCTTTCTATAATTGCTCTTGTGATTCTTAGTGAATTGGTGAGAATGAAAGAAGAATGAACTTCTGTTTATAGGAAAATATAGTTTCGATAATTGCACATTTTGGGGCTCAAAATATTACAGTATAATACCTTCATCTTTTCCATCATTTTTAATTTAGTCCTGCAAGTATTATCAAACTTTCACCACCTCCCTAATAGTATATCTTGTGAATCAATAGTAAAATCATGTGAATCAATAGTACAATCATATGAAAAATAATAATTACAGTATAGTACCTTCATCTATACCTCCATTTTTAATTAGTCATGTAAGTATTATCAATTTTGCACCACCTACCCTAATGGTACATGCATGTGAATCAATAGTACACACATGTGAACAAATATTTATAAGCATGTGAATTAATAGCAATTAATTGCTCATTTATCCGATTAATTACCTGATTGGTCAATATAACCTCCAGACATCCATTATTATCGAAATAGATGTCGATTTTCACTAACACTAATAATCCCAACACAATAGAAATATCAATTTCATCTTTAATCAACACGAACCTATTCATCATTAATATTATAACTCATAATATTTAACAACCAAATCAATCCCAAGAAAGAGGGGGCTTTCCGATAAGGATTTCTCCGTATTGGTGCGCAATTAGGTGACCAAGCCTCTCCTTGACAAAACTTTCTAGACATTGTTAATATTGTAAATAATAATATGAATAACTTTGTCGTCTCAATTATTGATTTAATAAAATAAGATATTATGTTGATGATACTTTGTCAATAATTGAATCAATAATATGAGAGATATTATGCAGCAACTACTATAGCAATAATTGAGTATAACTGAGTGACTTCTCACGTAAGCATCAATAATCAATACCGTGTGCTACTATACAACCACACGTATTACTGTACTTTTACCACTGGGTAGTTCAACGGTAAAACTTTCGCCGTTATTTTTATAAAAAAATAATTATGTCATTTTCTAACTATGACAATACTTCCGTTGTGGGGTCCACCAATGATTGTGCCGTCGTACGAATATTCCCTGTTAAAATGAATATTCCCCGACCAATTGAATATTATATAACCATTTGCTTACTTTGCAAAATTTGTAAATAATACCCACAACTATAACATTATATCAAATCCACACCATAATATTCAAAAATATATTTCGAGAAAAATTAATCTTTATTCATAAAAGTTGGGGTCTTACAATATGAGTATTTTTTTTTGCATTTGTGCTCTATTTCACAAAAGATTGCCACCATCTTCTTTTTTTTTTTTCATTTTCTTTATGTTATGATCAATGTATGAAATTTAAAAATTTAACGTAATGTTATTTACTTTATAGTTTATTAAAAGAAATAATTGATATTGTAAGCCACTTAAAAAGTTTTATTAAAATTAAATTTACTATTACAAAAATTTAATGTATTTATATATAATAATACAATTTATATTCACTATAATTAATTCTAAAAAATTATTTTAACAAAATAGTGACCAATTTTATTTCTTGTAAAAGATCTCTCAACAAAAATATATAACAATTAATAATTTCTTCATTAATACTATTTTTCTTTGCAAATTTTCATTAAAGATTGTCCCCAAACATCCTTCGTATTCTGCGAAAAAAAATGTGAATAATATTTCTTTTAGAATAACTATATTGTCACTAATTTTTCATAAAAATCGATACCGCCGGTTCGGTATATCGGTCCAACTGGTACCAGTATCGGTATAAAAATTTGACCGATTTCGATACCGATTCGGTTTAGACTGGGTTTTACCAGTTGAACACCCCTAATGACCACCTACAGATTTCATAGAAGCAGTTCTAATACTAATTAATATTAATCATCTAAATAATTCTCCTTTCATCCCATAATAAACGACATAATTTGACTTTCATGGTCAAATTGACAATTTTATAATTATTTATTAAAAATATTTATATAGAATTTTAAAATTCTGAAACTTGACACTTGTAGTAAATTCTCCGTAAATTATTATGATCATAATAACTTTGCGTGCATTTTGATTTTTTTTTAATATTTATTAATTTAAAAAATGTTCAATTTCAAGTAGTAAAATCAAATTAAGACATTTATTATGGGACAGAGGAAGTACTAATTATCTAAAAATAATAATAATTATCTAATACATTAAAAACGTTGTTATGTAGTTTTTATAAATCAATATTGTGTATATAATAAGTCAAGTTCTCTAATATTACAAACAAGAAGAAAAGTGTTAAATTTTCCTTCAATAATATTTACTTTAAGAGACACTGCTATTATTTACTATAATTATTCTTCTTTTTCCCGTTATAATTTTCGCTCCAATATATTATATTTCCCTCCAAAATTTTGTCAACCGCTTGGATATCTAATAATCATCCCCAATTTCTATCTCTAATCTGCTTGAATTAAGAACTCAGTAAATTAAGAGGTAAATTTTATATGTTATAGTTATTTTCATAGAAATCATTTCAAATGTGACGCCCCCAAAATAGGTATACAACACCCATTCTGAGTCGCCAAATAAATGGTACAGAAAGCAAACTACAACTTCAATAATACAATTGTCGTGCAAAATACGATAACACATACTGTGAGTTTAAATACAAATATTGTCTTCTAGACAATATCCACACTCAAATAAGTCCTCGTTATAATTATTCAAACACTTTTTTACAGAAATAGTGAGGACTTCTAAAACATCTTTCTAGAACCATCACTCTGTACCCCGACTAGTTCATGCTATGTTCTCACCTCCTGAGAAAAATGGAACAAAAAGGAAAAGGGTGAGCTCAACTAGCCCATTAAAGAATATTATGACTAAGATAATATACAACAAATTATCGTTAGTCTTCAACAGGAAAAAATCTGATAAAATATAATAGCCAACAAGTTTTAGATCAACAACTGCAGCGAAAACAACAATCTATTAGAAGAGTCAAGTACAGAATGAGTTCTACTATCTTCTAAGATTTAAAAGTCCATCATCAATATTTTATCCATGTAACAACAATCAATATACACTTTAATCAAATATTCATCTTTGCACTACATGCCAAAGATATTTATTTGTATCACCAGTTGGTCATGTTCATCTCAACACCTGTTCATCTTTGCACTACGGGCCAAAGATATTCATCCGTTAATCAATTATCTTTGTACTACAGGCCGAAGATATTTAGTAATATCATCATTTAGGACTGAGGATGATGAAAAATATTTTAAAGAAAACGAATCCAGTGAAACGGAAGGACAAATAGTAGATATTCGTATAACAGTTTATCCAAGATCAATAATACTTCATAAATACCAATTTTGAACTAGAATTCAAAAATAAAGATTAAAACATGGATACAATCAAAGATAGTAACCATAATAGACATCTTGGACAAAAAGAAGAAAATTTCATTTTTCGGTGAATAGTGCCGTATTCGTGGATAGTGTCGTATACGTGAAGAGTAACCCCGACACAAAAAGTTCCAAATTTGATAAAAATTCAAATCAATATTTCGGTATAATGATATTGAAGAAATAATATCATATATGAAGAAAATAACATCCCTTATCTCAAAATATCAGTACTTCTGATCGGAATATCGGTATAAGGCTGAAGGAAACTTGCACTGATGAATAGAAACTCACGAAGTATCTAAATACTCACAAAATACACTCAATAATCTAGAGAGAGAAAGAGAGAAAACTTGTTTCTGGTGTGATTTTCAATTCTAACTTAGCCCTCTATTTATAGAAAAATGTTAGCAGACTTGACCTGCAAGCTGATGGCTTTACCTGCTACTATTCCCACCCACCACATTTGAAATAAATTCAGCACATTTCTTCACCAACCACAAGTGGGTCCCACTATTTCTAGAATTTTCCACCTCTTAAATTCATCACATTTCTTCACCAACCTAATTTCTGAATCAGTCACCTCTTAAAATTCATAACAAATCATACGTTAATTTTTAACGGTTCAAAATTTGTGGACATATACTCAACTTATATATGTATAACATATCCAAAAATTACAAAGATCCAACGGTCAGATTAAAAATTATAACTCACACAATATATCTCAAAAACACTGGTTTAATTTTTAATACCTTCATTCCGACAAAAATACTGATAAAACACCTCAACATTAACTCCTTCATTTTTAACCACAATAAATATATCATACATTTATATCCACATAAAATAAATATTTCCTTATCATATGAATCAATAATTAATTATTCAAAAAAAAATATTACAGAATCACATTTATGACAACCAGGCCGTTCCAAGGAAAGAGGGGGCTTTCCAATAAGAATTTCTCCTTATTGGCGCGCAATTAGGTGACCAAACCTCTCATTGACAGAACTTTCTAGACATTGCCAATAATGTTATTTAATAATATTATTCAAATAATATGAATTATTGATCTGATAATGGGAAATACTATGCAGTGACAATTATTAAAACAACAATAATATAAAATATCAACGCAGCAATTATTGAATCAATAAAATAAAATATTGAATAGTAACTACTGTAACAATTATTGAGTAGTGCCATCTTACGTAAGGATCAATAATTCATCAATATTGTGCATCCACGCGTATTACTGTATTTTAACCACCGGGTATTTCAACAGTGTTAACAGTAACAACTACGCCGTTATTTATAAAAACTCAAACTTGTCGTTTTCTTCATCCGACAGTTATTCTGTTATGGGGCCCACAAATAACTGCGCCGTCGTACGAATATTCCCCGACAACAAGAATATTCCACGATCAAATGAATATTCCCCGACAACAATGATTATTTTATAACCACTTGAATATTTTGCAAAATTTGCACATTTCACCCATAACCAGAGAATTATATAAAATAATACCTTATTATTCACAAATATAATTAGAAGAAATTCAATTTTATTTATAATAAGTTGGGGTCTTACATCAAAAACGTAGTTGTTCAATTAGAACAACTATTAATCAATTCAAATCAAAATCTAGAAACATACCAAAAATGTCAAATAATTTCTGCCTTCAAATTGAGATTATTGAAAATTGATAAGGGAGGTTCTTGACTAAATGGAGGCTGCCAATGATAAAAGGAAGATTGGTGATGTCGCTTGGATACAAGTTTGTTTGGGAAATTTTTTGCCTCCATATAAAAATATGGCATCATTGCATACTTTGTCACTAAATATAAGGATTTATGACGAACCAGTGGTGTCACTTATCCACTCATCTAATTAGTGACTTATTATTATCTCGTCATATAAAATTGGTATTTGTGACAATAAAAATTGTCATAATTTATTAATTTTTTGTCTTTACAAAATTTGCCTTAATTTTTTTTGCCTCCAAATAAAATTGTGACGATATTACGTACTTTGTCACTAAATATAAGAATTTTTCACAAACCATTTTTGTCACTTATCCACGCATCTAATTAGGGATGCACTATTATCTCGTCATATAAAATTGGTATTATGACAATACAAATTGTCATAAATTATTATTTTTTTCGTCTTTAAAAAATTTCCCTCCAATTTTTTTTAAAATAAATTTGCCTCCAAATAAAATTGTGATGACAGTACGTACTTTGTCACTAAATATAAGAATTTATGACGAACCATTTTTGTAACGCCCCCAAAATAGGTTCAATCCACCAACCCATTCTGAGTCTCCAAATACATGGTACAGAAAATAACTACAACTTTATTATTACAATTATTGTGCAAAATACAACAACACATATGCTATGAGTTTTGATACAAATATATATCAACTGTGACTCTCATCCCAACCTTGGATAGAACATCACAATGACACCTTACATAAAGGTACAGTCAATAATTGTTTTAGAAATTAAAATCTTTGGAAAATGCTTAAGGAAACCTTCGTACATGGGAGGCCATGCATCTAAGTTATAATAAATATCATATGACTAGAGAATTATCCTTGGTTGACCCAATAGACCCCAAAGAAAAATGAGAATATTACTATCATGTTCTATCCAATGGTGAGCCTTCTCTTGACATATAACTATCTCCATTGTATGGAATTGAGAATTATATTTCAACCAAACTCCAAGATTATATAGGTAGTGCTCGTAGATATACTCAGCAAGTGGATGTGCACAACCCTGTCTTATGATAACACGAAGTCGCATGTCATTAGACATCTTGTATGATAGTGGAAAAACACCCTTCCAACGTTGGGTTCGCCTCACCCTATTTGATTCACCAAATATAACTACTAAATGATGTATAAAATACAACACATTATTCTAAAGTTCTCAATAAAATTATTTCCATACTGTTTAGGGAGAACCTCCACAGCTAGAGACCACCGTTCTTTTCCCCTATTACCTCCGCTCGACCCAGCTACACTATTATTACCTGAAAAGAATTGTGAAGCAAAAGGGTGAGCACAACTATCCCAGTACAGAATATCATGACTAAAGATAATTAAATTATCAATAGCCTTCGTCAGTAATGAATTAGAGATTTAGAACATGTGACACCCCCAAATCCAGGTACTTAAATTCCCACATGATTTGGTGTTCACTATACAAACATCATATCTCTATCTACCTATAATAAATGAAAGCATAAATAAATAGAAATAAATCCTCTACTTAAGGAGTTACATCATAAAAATACATAAATCCCAGGTCATACTAACCTTAAATCTTAATTGCGGAAACATAAACAATTAATCATCTTACACATCATTATCATAAGTCTAAAATAGAAATACATCATCACATAAAATAACAAGTCTTCATCACTTGTTAATCTTGCCCTTGCCTTTGCTAGTAGAAGGCTCATCAAACTTTTCGTTCTTAACTGCAATGTTATTATTATGCAAGAGTGAGCATGATTTCTCACAAGTATAAAAATGAAATAAAAATATATAATAACATGCGAGTGAATCAAAGACTTGTAGAATAAAACTCAACTTTTGAATCAAGAATGAATAACAAGAATCAAAAGATTTCTGAGGGTCATAAGACCTTGAACTATGTCCTAGGTTATCAAGGGTTATACTTCAAACCTTTAACAATCATAAGACTATGGACTCTTCTACTCGTAATTAGGGGGATCCACCCTTAGTACCATACTGTGCATAATATCTTAACGCTAACGCATAAGTAATCCCTATACAAGGTTGATCATCTCAGCTTGACATTAGAGTCTGCACCAAAGGAAGTTTGGTTTGAATAAATCAATAAGGGTTCTGAAATTTAGAACGTTCATCAACTATGGACTAGTCGAATCAACAAGGGATTCACTAGTCTAACAAGGTTCAACAATAAATGGTATTTAAATCGAATAACAATTTTAATAGGTATACAATAGAACAAGTATTGTATAATGGAAATCATGCTTTAAAAAGATAAATAATCTCTAATATAACAAATTGAACTTGATTGATAATAATGAGAATTTACTCGACGTAAATTATAAACTTGAATAATGATACAAGTAGGTTAGGAAACTTGCCTCGTGCGTAGATTACACGTTAATTATACTTGTTCCTCGAATTAATCCTACATACCATTCATGTTTACAATACCAGTCAATTATAACGTAACTAGTCATTACAAGTTTATTTTTTTCGTCTAACTCGGATTATGACTATACTTAGTCAAATTACCACATTTATTGTCACACAATTTTACACTTCACAAAAAATAAGTTAACTATGTGTTTAATCATTCAATCCACACGTAACTGTGTTATTGACATGTTAATAACTTATTTTAACGTCTCGTTATACTTCTAACATATTTTTATGTTCATTAGATTAGGTTACTATCACATTCTAAGACTTGAACAATTTAAAATTTTCATTTTTGGATATTTTACAATGTGGCGCTGCGGCGCCACTGTTCTGCTTGTTCTCGGCGCTGCGGCGCTATGGCTTGGCCTTTGGCGCTGCGGCGTGGGCCTTAAGGCGTGGGACTGGCGCCGCGGCGCGGTGAACCAGTATCAGTTCTGCAATTTGTGAAAAATTGCAAAACATGGCCAACACCTCCAATTAATTTATTCTTACACGAAATTAAACACACCCAAACACTGTAATAAACATATACTTACTACTAAACCCTTCTAGCATGATTTTAACATGTTATAACACATAATTTGCAGAATTAAAACATCTAATTTACTATTCTTGATGTTTTTGAAAGTTTTGAATACAAAACATGAAAATCAACACTACGGTTTCATTATAACACCGAATTTGTTCATTTGAAGTTGTTTATCTTCGGTTTAACATGCATAATTATATACAAGTGTAAATTTATGATACAACTTATGATTATTGTATTATTTTTTGGTATGTAAGGCCATTTGGCCATATTTTCATACTTTGTAATTTTGAATAAACTATCTACGATATGTTTTTATGAAACTGATGCTATGAAATTATAAGATATATAGTAAAACATGTTATACTTAACATAATAACACATAATCTTTACTCCTTTTCCAATTATAGAGATTTTACAGAACTTGAAAGCCATTTTCTTGTAAAACTTAAACAACGTAAATAAAAATTGGGTCAAAGAAATTACCCAAAGCGTAGAGTGTAGATTAGTAGGCTCAGATGCTTCTTCAATCACTCACTCTCAATCTCCCTCACAAATTCTCAAATTCTCTCTGACAAATTCTCAAATTTTCTCTAAATATTTTTCTAGACTTGATAAACAATTGAAAAATAAGACGTATGAAGGTTTAAGAACTGACCTGTTGTGGTGGTCAGTTAACCCATCATGAGTTACTGCTACTAACTTCTCTTAGGGCCTCGTTTGGCTGGCAATAATAGGCTCTAAAACCATTTAATTTAATGATTTTCTTATATTATAGTTTAAATCATGCCACACCTAATTATACAATAAATCAAATATCTTATTTAATTTAATTTGAATAAAATATAATAATTTCTCATTAATTCACATAGTCACATAATTAATTTTCTCATTTATTAACTATGTCAAATTATTATATCTCTAATTAATTGTTAAATTAATTAAAATAACATTATGCTTATTAAATATTTCATTTAATTCAATAAGTTCACATAATTACATAATTTGAAAAATAAAAATTCTCCACATTAATTTAATAAATATAACACATATAATTAAATTAATCTACCACAATTTCATCAATTAATTATTTAATCTAATAATTAAATCATCAAAAATATTTATTTAATTTAATAAATATTATAATTAAATTACAAAATCTCGTTTGTCACAGAACATATGGTAGATGATAAAACTTTTTAACCATAGTTGCAGCGGAACGAGCAATCCATTAGAAGAGTCAAATAGACCATAAAGTATATTATCTTCTCCATGTTAAAAGTCTACCAACAATATTTTATCCCTGTAACATCAATCAGCAGTTCTAGTCCACAATCATATGAATAACTCATAATCATAATTGTGGTTCTAAATTCCTCTTCTCATCCAGGACGAAGATAATTTGTATCACATGTCTTTACCTGAAACATCAAAGATCATGGTTATACCAAATCACAGTTCCTATTCATAATCATACTAATAAATTCATCTTTGCACTACGACCAAAGATATTCGTCAATAGTTTATCTATGCACTACTGGCCAAAGATATTCAACAATAGGTCATCATTTAATTCAATAAGCTCACATAATTACATAATTTGAATAATAAAATTTCTCCACATTAATTTAATAAATATATCACATATAATTAAATTAATCTACCACAATTTTATCAATTAATTATTTAATCTAATAATTAAATCAACAAAAAATATTTATTTAATTTAATAAATATTAGAATTAAATTACAAAATCTCGTTTGTCACATCTTTCCCCCTTTAAAGGATTTTGTCCCCAGAATCACGACTCAATCAATTCGACCCGTTACATTCTCCCCCCATAAAAAGATTTTGTCCCCAAAATCGCTTACCCATAATTTAAGTAAATAAATGAGGGTAATTCTTCATCATATTCTCTTCGAGCTCCCACGTTGCTTTTCCAGCGTTGTTGTTCCTCCAGATTACCTTAACGGTAGGTATTACTTTATTTCTGAGAACTTGTTCTTTTCGGTCAACAATCTGAACTGGAATTTCTTCATAGGATAAGTTTTCTTAAAATGGATGGGTTCATATTCAATCACGTGCTTGTAATCGGGTTTGTAGGGTCGTAAAACTGAAACATGGAAGACGTTGTGGACATTATCGAGTGCTGGAGGTAAGGCTACCTCATATGCAACTTCTCCGATTCTTCTCAGTACCTCAAAGGGACCAATGAATCTTGGGCTTAATTTCCCTTTCTTTCTGAACCTGATCTTTCCCTTCTAGGGAGAGACCTTCAAGAACACAAAGCTACCCGATTCAAACTCGACATTTTTACGGTGTGGATCGGCGTATTTCTTCTGTCTATCTTGAGCTGCTGCCAGTCTTGTTCGAATCACTTTAACTATCTCTGCTGTCTGCTGTACCAATTCTGGGCCTAGTAATTGTCTTTCGCCAACTTCATCCCAGTATAGCAGAGTTCTGTACTTTCTTCCGTATAACGCATCATAAGGCGGCATGCCAATACTAGCGTGGTAACTGTTGTTGTAGCTGAACTCTACGAGCGATAGGTGATCGTCCCAATTTCGTTTAAAGTCCATTACACAAGCTCTTAACATATCTTCTAATGTCTGAATCGTTCTTCCACTCTGCCCATCTATTTGAGGGTGATAAGCCGTACTCATTCGCAATTACGTACCCATGCATTCCTGTGGACGTTTCCAGAAGTTTAATGTAAAGCGCGGATCACTATCGAAAACAATTGACACCGGAACTCTGTGCCTTAAAACAATCTCCTTCACATATAACCTTGCCAACTGATCTAAGTTGAATCTGATTTTGATCGGAAGGAAATATGCGGATTTCGTCAATCGGTCAACGATAACCCATACTGCGTAATAGTCTTTCTGAGTTATCAGAAGGCCAACAACGAAGTCCATCGTAATATGTTCCCATTTCCACTCTGGGATCTCCAACGATTGTAGCAACCCACCCCGCCTCTGATGTTCTGCTTTCACTTTTTGATAAGTCAGACACTTGGCAACACACTCTGCAACATCTCGTTTCAAATTTGGCCACCAGAAATATTGTCGAAGATCTTGGTACATCTTGGTACTACCAGGGTGAATCGAATATGTTGAGCTATGAGCCTCGCTCAAAATGTCTTCCTTAATCTCTGTTACTGGCGGTACCCAAATTCTACTCTCGAATCTCAGTATTCCTTCCTTATCCATCTTGAATCTCGGTTCAGTTTCTTTAGATATTTTCTTTTTCACCTTTTTACATTCTTCGTCCGGCAGTTGAACCTCTTTAACTTTATCTAGTAAGGTTGTACCGGATTGCATCTAAAACAACTTTTCATCAATTTCTATAGGATATTTCACTTCCAATTCTTACTTCTCCATGGCTAAAATTAACTCCTTCTGAGCAGTCAACATCATCAATTTCTCCCGACCCTTTCTACTTAAGGCGTCGGCAACCACATTTGTTTACCCGGATGGTATAAAATCTCACAGTCGTAGTCTTTAATTAACTCCAACCACCTTCTTTGGCGCATATTCAAGTCCTTCCATGTAAAAATATATTTCAGACTCTTGTGGTCTGTATATATTTCACACTTCTCACCATAAAGATAATGCCTCCATATTTTCAAAGCAAAAACCACTGCAGCCAACTCCAAGTCGCGGGTCGGATACCCCTTCTCATAATCCTTGAATTATCGTGACGCTTACGCAATGACTCTACCGTTTTGCATAAGCACATAGCCAAGTCCTTTATGCTACGCATCACTAAAAACAACAAAATTTCCTGTCTCATCTGGAAGAGACAACACAAGCGATGTACTCAACCTCTTCTTCAATTCTTGAGAGCTTTCCCCACACTTATCTGTCCAAACAAATTTCACAGCTTTTTGAGTCAAATTCGTTAATGGTGTTACGATCTTGTAAAAGTCTTGAATGAATCTTCTGTATATCCTGCCAATCCATGAAAACTTCGTACTTCCGACGGTGTTATCGGCTGATCCCAGTTTATCACGGCTTCAACTTTGGATGGATCCACCGAAATTCCGTCTTTATCAATCACATGACCCAGGAATTGTACCTACTCAATCCAAAATTTTCATTTCGAAAACTTGGCATACAACTTCTCTTTTCTCAATGCTTCTAATGTTAATTTCAAATGTTCTTCATGTTCTTCCTTGGTTTTTGAATATACCAAAATATCAACTATAAATACCACCACGAATTTGTCCAAAAACGGCTTGAACACTCCATTCATTAAGCCCATAAATGCTGCAGGAGCATTTGTTAGACCAAACAACATTACCAAAAATTCGTAATAACCATATCGTGTTCTGAACGCTGTCTTCAGTACGTCCTCTGGTCTCAGCTTCAGTTGATGATAACCACTCCTCAAGTCTATCTTGGAAAAGTATTTCGCTCCCTTTAATTTATCAAACAGATCATCGATCCTCAGTAATGGATATCTATTCTTAATTGTGATCTTATTCAGTTCTCTATAGTCGATGCAAAGCCGCATCGTCCCATCCTTCTTCTTCAAAAAAAACACCGGCGCTCCCTACCGCGATACACTCAGTTGAATGTACTTCTTTTCAAGTAATTCTTGTAGTTGTACCATTAATTCTTTCATATCTACCGGTGCCATTCGGTACGGTGCTTTCGATATTGGAGCAGTTCTTGACGCCAAATCGATCACGAAATCAATCTCTCTATTAGGCAGAAGTCCTGGAAATTCTTCTGGAAATACGTCTATGAAGTCCCTCACTACTGGTATCTCCTCTACTTTCGGATTTTCTTTATGACTGCCGACTATGTAAGCTAAATATCCTTCACAGCCTTGTCTTAAAAACTTCCTGGCATGCATCATCATCAGACAACTCTCTTGTCTAGATGACTTGTTACCATAAAACATAACCTTTGACGGAGTCATAAGGTTAATACGCTTCTTCTGGCAATCAATTACAGCCCCGTTATTGAATAACCAGTCCATATCCAAAATAACGTCAAATTCTCCAAGTTAAATAAGGATAAGATCTACGTTCATGATATTACCCTTAATATCCACTATACAGTTCTTGTGTACGTACTTAACATGGATTATTTCTATATTCACAATTTCTATGTTCAATGGGTATTCTAACTCATCCTTAGGCAATTCTAAGTTCTTAGCAAAGTTATCGCATATAAATGAACAAGTAGCACCCCAATCAAATAATACATAAGGATTAATTTTATTGATCGGAATGATACCTGACACCACATCACGAGACTGCACTGCATCCTGCACTGTCATGTTGAATGTCCTGGCAGTTGGTTGGTTGGTTGCAGTTGGTCCTGTGATAGTAAGAGCACTTCCACTATTGTTTCCTCTATTTCCTCCTGATCCTGCCCCTCCAGATCCCTTCTTAGGATAGTCCCTTGCAAGATGATCCTTTTAGCCCTAATTGAAGCAGACACCCTTCTTTGGATTATGACAGTTAGGTGCTATGTGGCCTTTCTAACCACAATTATAGCACACTAGTTTACCCTTCATACACACTCCCAAATGAGCTTTCCCGCAGGTCGGGCACGCATCGATCCTCTTTTTCAGACCTCCTTGTTGATTTCCAGCTGACAAGTTGTCAGACCACCTTCTCTTCTGATTATTATTACCACCTCCCGTGTTACTTCCACTAGCCTTGTTATTTCCTTCACTTTCACTCTTCTTCCTCTTCTGATCCTAATTATATTTGGTTACAGCATCGCTTCCACCTTCAGCGAGTATGGTTTTTGTCAGGAATAAGTATGTGAATGTTATTCCTATTTATATATGATTTGATTATGATGTATATGAATGAATATGCAAGTATGCTTACATTAAGAAAAGCTGTAAAGTCCTTTGATAGATAATAGAAACATGTGTACAAGGACTTAGAATGAATTGATCAAGTATGTTAGGTTGATCCTACATAAGTAAAACAGCTTTGTAAAGTCCTTAGAAAGAAATGATGTACAAGGACTATAAACATAGAAAGATCAAGAATGTTAGGTTGATCTTATGATGTAATTGATAGGTTTTTTGATCGTCGAGCACTGCACCAACAATCGTAATCTACCAGGAAAGTCAAGGAAAACTCGAGAGCTATCGAGTCAGAATCGTAGTCTGCAAGATAGTAGATCTCAGAGTTCGTAGACTGCCAAGAGAGACGAGGAAGGATCGTAGTGTGTCGAATAGAACTTCCTTTAAGCCGAAGTCTACTGAGGAAGTCATGTTCAGAATCGTAGAGACAACCTGCCTACGAGCCGACCGAGCATCTGCCGAAGCCAAGTCAGAAACGTAGACTACACTCAGAGTCGTAGAGTCTACTGATGCCGAAGCCAAGTCAAGGATTGTAGACTACACTATGAGTCGTAGAGTCTATTGATTACATATCGTAGTCAAGCAAGATCAGATGAAGACATCGAGTACAAAGATAGAATTCGTAGAGTGTCAAGGTCTAATCCCGAAGTCGTAGGGTCTGCACAGCCAAAGCTGAATCGTAGAGTGCAGAACTACGACCTCAACAGTGTGCTCACAACGCCAAGGCAGAATCGTAGAGCAAATATGATTCTCATCAAATGAGCACTCCCAGAATATCCAAAGGAACCAAGCCTCTGGTTCAAGCTGCAATGCTACATCCAACTTGAAGGAAACTAGAGAGCACTCAGTGAATGGCTTGCAAGCTAACAGGAGATCTAAACAACAACCTAATCAGCATCAAGATTGAGTTGTGAAGCCATTCGGGACGAAGTCTTCCATAAGGAGATCAGAAGAAGACTTCAGTAACTGACGAAGGAAAGTCTGTAAGTACAGTAGCTATCAAGCACACAGAAGACAACGATCTTGGGAGCATCCAGGATCGTAGTGTTTGCCAAATAAAGAAAGAACCGATGAAGTGCATACAGAGACACTTGACATCTTCTGAAGAACAAGGCTAAAGTGAATAAGCATTGGGTCAGTCCATTGATGATAAGTGAACGGGAGATCACAAGGCGAAAGAGAGCTGGACAAGCCATAAATCTGAACTGTCTTGCTATTCAGAAGGGGCCAGAACAAGGAAGTCAAGTCATCATTATCTGAGAATTATTGAGGCAAACAAAAGTGTTGAAGCACTTCACAAAAGAATGAAGTGGCGTTCTACATTGAAGATCCAATCAACACTCTTCAAGATTGTAGTGTTGTCTCTACCAGTCAACAAGACACTACGATCAAGTCCATGCAGACATGCATATGAATCATAGAGTTCGAATAGCTGAAGACTGAAGCATTGGCAATGGTTCAATCTAAAGGGTAATATTCGGACAAGTGCTTATTGAGAGCATCGATGCAAAAGGACAACCTCTGATCGAGAAATCAGAAAGAGGAAATAAAGTCTTCGACCTGCCCAAGATATTGAAGTGATATATCTGACAGGGTAGGTGAAACAGTAGACTGCAGTGTCAGAGAAAGTATGACCTATCACGTCAGCAGTCTACCTCAGTCAATCAAAGATCTAAGAAGATATTTGAATAGATCTCAATGGCTACTTTCCAACTAAAGGATTGAGAAGGAGTATAAATCAGCAAGAACTTCAAAGATTGAAGAAGGCAAGAGTTACTGAGTTTGGAGTAACGGTGGACTGTTCTAAACCATATAAATAGTGATTCCAAAGGCTCACTCTACGATCCACCAAGAACACTCAGAGACATACAAGTGAAGAAGTAGAAGTGCGAGTTCTACAATGTAGAAGTGAGAGTTCTACTATATGAAGACTGTTCTGAATTGCCGAGAGAAAGAAGAGCGTCATGTCATCTTGGTGTCCATCACGGGAAGACTCTAAGTACCATAGAGAAGAGCTCACAGTCATCTTAGCAAGTCCATCATGAGAAGGCATCAAGTATCAAGAAAGGAGATCACAAACATCATCATGGTGGCAAGCATGAAAAAGTTTCGAAGTACCTAGTAGAAGATCTTTCTGTCATCTGAGAAACCCATCATGTGCAGCCATCATGTATCAAGATGAATGATGCAGTCATCAAGGGATCATCCGAAGTGGTTGAGTAACTGAAGAAGATGAGCAACATGTAACACTCAACTGCACTTCAAGGGTGATCACGCCAATCTGCTAAGTACAGAAGATGTTCAGAGCATGAAGACATCTTAGCAGCTCAGCACCAACTCCAATAAAGAAACAAATAACTCAACAGAAGCCAGGGCCTGAGGGGTCCTTGTCCAGAGGGACTAAATGAAGTTCCAAGGGAACTAGAGGAGTTCCAAGGCTACTGGCCTTGAAGAGTTCTTAGTGAACTGTAGTCCCAAGGCTGCTGGCCTTGAAGGAATCTTAGTGATTCAAGGTGCTGCCCTTCCTTAGTGGAAATCCTGCTAGTTGAAAGCAGAAGAGTGGATTAGGAGCTTGAGTCTCTGAACCACTTAAAACCCCTTGTGTATTTACATTATGTCATTTACATTATGTCTATTAACTGCTATGTATGTTTTAACTGCTTACAACCAAACTAACTCTACGAACAATGTATGAATGATTATGAATATATCAATGAAGGGGATCTTTTACATATTCTGTTGTGCTTAAAAAGATTCTTATGTTTGTTATATGCTAACTTAAAAGAAATACAAAATAAAAGAGAAAAGTATTTAAAATTCAAAAGGATCTATTCAACCCCCTTCTAGATCTATTGTGCCTACTGGGAACTAACAATTGGTATCAGAGCAGGTTCTCATGCCATATTCAAAAGCTAATTGGTTTGAGTATGATCCCAGACACAAACATTGTTCTAAACTTAGTTTAGTAGTAAGTAACTTGTTATATGCAGATGAGCTCACATGTTGGAAATATTGTGTATGGGTTAAATGTGTATATACACCTGAAGCTGCTTAGATTAACTCTGAATTTGGTAGGGATAGACAGTACCTCAAGTTTATCCTTTGAGGAAGAGTTGTTGGTAAGCAATTTCTTGGCAAAATTGAAACTTCCTGGAAATCCATGAGCCAATACTGAGATGGTTGGATACTCTTTGAAACTCCAGAACATGTGATCCCAACAATTTAGGATTTGGGATTGATGATATGGCATCATGGGTAGGTATGAGAACATCTGATTGTAGAGATAACGTTTATATCCATCTCTACCCACACCAGTGATCTGAAGGTCATCATCATCGTCTTCCTCTTCCATGTCTTCGTTGGAGGACTCTATTATCTCAATGGGCTCTTGATGATCTGGCACTGGTTCTTCTTCATTTATGGTAGGGACCTCTCCTTCTGTCATGGAGATATCCTGAGGCTCCCCCTCAGCTTGATCATCTTCTTGTAAGCTCGAAAACTCCCCCTCAATTGGAGCATCTTCTTGAGTTTCAGGCATCTACCCCTCAACCGGTGTATTCTCTATCATGAGAATTTTAGGGATCTCCCCCTCAGCTGGAGCATTGTCCTCTTGACATGCTCTTGACAGTTCCTTCTTAGAAACCATACTCTTTGCTTCCTTCTTGAGCACTTTATCATTTTCAAGAATGTAATTCTTGACCAGCTTTCTCCTTGATTTACTAGGCTTAGCCACAACTTCAGGACTTTCTTGAATCTCAGTGTTGTCCTGTTCAACAGTCACTATGCTTGAAGAAGCTACCTCCTTGCCTACCATGCTTGGTCTGGTCTCTACGAACAGTAGAGACTCTACGATTGAGGTGACTGATGGCCTTTTGGACTTATAACCAACTTTATTTTTCTTCAGGATCTGGGATATGGTAGTCTGATCCTCATCTGCTTCATCTTGCTACTGCTTTCTCCTTAGCATCCTTAGAGTCTCTATATTAGATGACTCTACAGGTATATTAGTGGTAGATCCTTGAGGCTCTTCCACCAGTCTAGCCCTTAGCTTCCTCTTGCCTTTGTTTTTTCTGGTAAGGACAGAGGGTTCTTCTTTGTTGATTTCTTCTTTTTCTTCGATCTCCCTGACCACATACATGTTTCCTGGAAGGCCTGAGTTCTTCAGATCCCCAGTTCTTCCACTGGATTCTGTCATCATTTGAACATACTCAGCTGGGTTCCTCTTCCAATTTAAAAACAGCTGCTGGGTCATTCGCCTATTTGGGTTGATAGCCTCTCCTTCTTCATCCCCAATTTTATCACCCAGGGCAGACTATAGAATGATGCTTATGAATTTCCCATATAGCATCTTATGAGGGCTTTTTGATTTCTTAGAGTTGACTATCCACTTACCAATCCATTCGAGCAATAGGGCTCCATAGTTGAGTTGTATACCTTAATACATGGCCGTCATGAGCTTAAGTTGTACTTCATTGACAGAGTCATGACCTGAGCTCTTGCAGCATATACATTTCCCAATAATATCAGCCAAAAATTCGTACCTCTGTGGGAATTCTTTCTTCTTGTACCCTTTCACAGAGAGGTTTTTCTTATGATGCATTCTTCTTAGTTCCTCTTGGAAATCTATGTTGTCTATTACTGGATGCCCTTCATTTTTGAGACCTAGGGTAAGATTGCTGTCTTCGGCCTTCCGTCTGATTTCTATTTCCCTTACTCTTGTAGTGATGGTGTCTTTTTCAAGAACACCATTTTTGTAGAAATCTTTTACCAGCTTGGGGTATATCAGTGTATTTATGCCCAAATCCTCTTCGAGACCTGCCTGTTAGGTTTGTAATATTCATGAATGCAATCAAATTGTAAAAATATGCGGAAGCGTGTAAAAATCAGAGTTCAAAATTTTACAAACCATAAACCCGGATCACCCTTTATGCACAATTATTAATTAAACGAAAAGATAAAGAATAAAATCATACCCTTGAAGATCCGAGCTTCCTCAGGTACAAGTTCACCTCCAATCCTTTTCGCGTTCAACTTGAATCAACCGGGTTTGGTTCCTTCTTTTGATCAACGTTAGCCACCCAAGTGTTTGGCCTCTAGAGGTGATCCACCAAGAAAGAAGAAGAATAAGATGGGTATTTGGCTAAACCCTAGTTTTTCTATCTTATAGAAAAGGGTGTACTCTCCCAACTATTGGAATTACGTATTCTAGGAATACGTCAACAACCACCACACCCATAATAAGACTCCTCTTATTTATAGATGTAGATAACCCTCCTTAACAATTAAGGAATTGGGTTTTATTTTAATTAATTAAATTCTTTTAATTAATTAAGCTCCCTAATCTTATTAGGGATAATTAATTAAACTCTTTTAATTAATTTGCCTCCTAATCCTATTAGGATATTTGAGAGTACTTTTATTAATTAATTTCCAAACTCCTTTAGGAATTAAATAATAATAATAATAATAAGACTCCTCTTATTAATTTATATTTAATATTTCTAAAATATTAAATAATAAATATTAAGCTATTTAATTTACTCTATCGCCATAGATTAAATTAAATATACTTAACTTATTATTACAATTATGCCATTAACTTCTTAAATAATTATTCTTCCTTTTATGGTGTGACCCTTTAGGTTCTCCATATTAAACCGGTTGTGAATAAATCAATTAGAACAATTCTAATCTTATTTAAATAAATAAATTAAACTAATAATTTATTTAAATAAATAATATTTATTCTACAATAGGGATAAGCCTCCCTAGCGATCAACGACTTTCCAGATAATATAGATTTCAACATTAATCATAAACCCAATTAAATATAAGACATGAAATTTCTGTCAAGTCTTATTTTATTTAATTATATGTATTTCGACTCTTAAATGCACAACTCCAAATAATGCAAATTAGAAACTCCTTTCTAATTTCATTCTGCCTTGGCCAAGGACTACTGGGTTGTCATTTATTGAATCACATAGGACATTTCTCTTCTTTTACTAGAAGTGGTAGATTCTTTATTGATCATACATTATCTCCATGTATAACTTATTATACCCAAGCATACCCTTTAATATACCCCAAGGGTCTTAAGGAATAAGTCAAAATATAACTCATCATACACAAGATACTATGATGATCTCAAGTCCAAGGATCACTTGTACTACTATCACTACAGGAATTCCTATTGACAGGCAAGTAAAACTCCATTAGGTATTCCTTAGCGAGTCACGTTCAGTGAATTTATTCTCTAATAAGCACCTACATACTTGCTTTAGTGTCTCCACACAAATGATCATGAGACCAATCATCCTCATCCAATGAGCAAACAACGTATGTACCAATCTATCCGGATTCACTAATCCCCAATTTAGTAGTCCAACGATTGGGAACTAGTTTAGTTTTAAGCTTTCTAAGAATTTAGATCTCATTAGAATGATCATCATCATTATTCTAAAAGCATTGCTCAAAACTATGGGTTTATCACATATTATAAAACAACATCATGTAGATAATTAAAAGCCTTTAATAAATTAATATTTTTTTATTAATAAATGAATAAGATTGTTACAAAGTATATGCTTTATCATCAAACATGATTGGCTTGTGTGCATACTACTTTCAATCTCCCACTTGCACTAAAGCCAATCGCCATGGTATCTCATACCCTTCTTCTCTAAGTGACGATTATCCTGCTGTTGGATAAGCTTTAGTTAATGGATATGTAATATTGTTCTTGAGAGTTCACTATCTCTATAGTGATTTCCCATCTTTCAATGATTCTTATAATCAAATGAAAGTGTCACAACACATGTTTAGATCTAAGATTAGACTTAGGAACTATTCCTTGTTCTGTAATGAACTTTTCATCCAAACAATCAACTTGTAGCTTCATTTATAGCTATATACTTTGTCTTTATCACTAAACCAACAACTCTTTGTTGTTTGGAACCTTTCCAATTCACTGCACCACCGTTCAAGGTAACCCTTTACCTTAAAGTGGATTTTCTGTCGTCTTGGTCTGTCTGAAAAACTTGAGTCTGTTAAGCCCTCTAGTTTTAATTCAGACCCGCCATGAATTATATCACATCCTTAGTGTTGGTTAAGTACTTTAAGATGTTTTTCACTGTCTCACAGTGAACTTCTCCAGAATATGACTAATCAATATTAGGTCGCGTATATTTCATTACATACATGATTGTCACTCATGCGATCTCTCTTTTAGGAATCTATGGGGACTATTAAGAGAGATACACTTCATGGCTCATCAACATGAGACATCCCATGAAGTTTGTCATGCTAAACGACTTTAGCATCAAATGAATATACGTTCCTTGGGTTAAGCCGAGCATCCTTTTAAATCTATCTATATAGATTTGCATCCCCAATTAAGATACTCTTCCCAAATCATTCATGGAGGAATGTTTAGACAACTTTATCTTTACTGATTGTAGTATTGGTATGTTATTCCTCATCTGTAGTATATCAATATATAATACTAGAAATTTCACGATGCTCCCACTGACCCTTTTGTACACACTTGGTTCATTCTTATTTTTGATAAATCAAACTCTTTTGATTGTTTCATCAAAATGAATGTTCCATTATTTGAGAAACTTACTTCAATCCATTTCTCTGAGTGTCTACAACTCTTACCTCATCGTATATAACTGGATCACATCTTCTATGATGCGTACCTCATCATCATCATCCATGATGAATCCATACCTCCCAGGTATCTTTGGTACTATTCCAGATTTACGATTCAGTTGTGGTACAATAGGTCTATCTACAGGTTCCTCTTATTTGACTTATAGTGTTTTGTGGTTCTTGAACTCTTCAAGATCTATTATCCTCCCACTAGCTACTTCAGTAATAAACATCTTTATCTTAGAAGGCAGCGTGTTTCGCAACAAACACCTATTCCTAATTAGGATTATAGAACATATGCCCTAAACTTACTTTAGGATGTCCCATAAATTTGTACTTGTCAAATTTTATCCCAAGCTTATCCTCTGAAACCGTTTCACATAAGTTGGACAATCCCTTATCTTAACATACTTAAGATTAGGAATCCACCCTGTCCATAACTTTTATGGAGTCTTGTGGCC
This sequence comes from Panax japonicus, assembly GCA_020205505.1. Lineage (NCBI taxonomy): Eukaryota > Viridiplantae > Streptophyta > Magnoliopsida > Apiales > Araliaceae > Panax > Panax japonicus. The sequence goes on along the minus strand of CM035101.1, from coordinate 16,729,076 downwards.
GGATTTTGAGGTTACCTTTTCGTAGATATGCAGCCATTTCTAGGGCATGACCCTAGAAAGATACTGGAATGTCGGTAAAATCATTATGGACCGCACCATGTCCAACAAGGTACGATTTTTCCTTTCCGATACATCAATCAATTATTGCGTATCAGGAGGCGTCCATTGTGAGAAAACCATTTAAGATGATCTAAAAACTTATTGCACAAGTATTTATTCCTTAATCTAATCAAAGAATCTTAATACTTTGTCAATTTGTTTCACTTCTGAATTCTTTGAACCTTTCAAATAATTTACACTTGTATTTCAACAAATACATACATTCAACTCTTTGAATGATCATCTCCTTTTCTTATACTAGTTTGTTCAATTTGCAAAATTATTTTTACGTAAGTCAAGTATACAAAATCTATTAAGTAATATTCCAGTTCTATACAAAACATTATTATTATAAATAGAACAACAATTGTTCTTAAATATAATACCAAAAATTTCATTGTCCAACAATAAAATGGAAATAATGTTTCCAACAAGAACTGGAATACAATAACAGCTTATTGACTTAATAGATTTGTCCGTAGGCATTGCTAAACTATAAGTTCCTACGGCTAATGCAGCAACCTTTGCTTCATTTACCAGACATAGGATTACTTATCCTTTGTTTAGCTTTCTACTTCTGCTTGGTCCTTCATAAATCTATATTTATGATAAACAAAGCCGGTATCCAATACCCAAGTAGAACCTTGACTTAAAGAAAAATTTATTTCAAATTATGAACAAATTTATATTTGTAATCGAAACTTCACTAAGCTTCTTTGGTTAGCCCTGCAAGATGCTTCTCGCAGTTTCTTTCCAGTGTCCAGGCTTATTGCAGTGGAAGCAAACTCCTTTGCTATCCGTATCAGTTTTGTTCTTATAATCCTTTGTTTATGCCCTTTCTATTTACCTTCTTAGAATCGTTCTTCTTTTCAGAAGATCCTTTGGCCCCTACTAGTAAGACTTGGTCTTTCTTGGTTGGAAAGTGACTCTCAATATTTTTCAACATGTTAAGCAAATCAACGAGGCTGATCTTTAGCTTATTCATATAAAAAAATTCACAACAATTGTAAAAGGAGTCCGGAAGTGAGTGCAAGATCAAATCTTGGCTCAACTCTCCATCCATGACAAAACCAGTTGTCCTAATTGTTCAATCAAAATTGATCATGTTATGGACTTTTATCTGTACTGTAGTGTCATCGATCATTCTAGATCGGAAGAGCTCCTTAGATATCTGATATCTATCAGTCCTACTTTCTTCACCATCAACTACTTGATGTGCAAGAATATAGTAGGAGCATCCATAGTTTCATGCTGACGCTGAAGCTTGGTACTCATGGATGCGAGCATGATGCATTGAGCCAACTGTGCATCATCTTGCCACTTTCTAAAAGTAGCAATCTCTTCCTCAGAGGCATTATCTGCAACTATTGCAGGGATAGGCGTATTAAGGACATAAGATAGCTTTTCAACCGTGAGAACTCTTCTCAATTACCTTAACCAATCCATTTAATTCGGTCCGGTTAAATAACATCTAATATGTTTTGCAGTTATAGTAATTTAGACATTGTAAAAATCTATAAATGAATTTGTAATTAACAACATTTTAACATACATTCTTTTATTAATTACCAAAATAAATTAGGTCTTGTTTTAAATTGGTATCTCCCACTATTTTCTTCAAACTATATTACCCTCACTTATATAGTTCGGCAAAATCTAATTAAAGATTTGCTAGTGAGAATAAGGATCCCATTTTAAATGTATATAGCCTTGTGTGTGCACAACAAACTATATATAAATAAATAGGTAGGCAACTCTTATCAATTACATCAACTATGTAACTCCTTGTATTTTGTCTCTTAAATCATAATGGTCAAGTGTGTGCACATCCGAACTAAAACGATTTAAGTTAAGTCAGACCCAACATTTCCATATAAGTAAAGAGAAAACTACAGCCCTTGTGTGTGCACAACAAAGCAGTAATGTTCAATTCCTTATAAACATCATATGTAATAAAAACAACATCTTAAATATTTAATACTCGCCTTATGTGTGCACAACAAACTCATATTAAATATTTAATACTCTATTGTTTCTATCATGCTAGAAAGCGACGTTCGATATTCCAAATATCTTTGAACGTTACAACTTAATATAAAATATTTGAGGGGTTTGCTATTAATTTGTCTCATCTTGTTTAGCGCGCATGCACATATATATATATAAAATACGCGTCATATTAATAAACATGCGAAGCATGTTTGCATAATATATAATATATATATAGTATAAGCATGCACATATAGAATACTATATTCTACCTTGATTGATTATGGACTTTTATTCTAGTTTGGTTCACTAGAGCCACCAAGTGAACCAAAAGGTCAAACCCTAGGGGTGCAAGAATTGATATTTAAATATAACTATTACATTAAAACCCGGGCTCCATTACAAACGGGTCTTCAAGCGCTCCTTGTTCCTTGATCTCTAATTCTTCAAAATTAATTCTAACTATTCCTATTACAAAACTATTTAAAATAAATAGAAACCTTGATCAGCAGTCAAGGGGAAGTACATAGGAAAGAGTTAGAATTTACATTAAGAAAAAATTAGAGAAGACGAGGTACGCAAATCCCATTTAATAAAACCCATACATTCATGCATCCAACTAAAATAAAATCCAATCACATTGGTCAATAGTCCATAATCAATCCCATTTATTATCATACACACCACCATATGCATCATTAAATAGCATTCATCTCATGAATAATAAACATTCAATATATATATTGATATCATTTAATGGGCAAATTTAGTTAGTATAAAATCTAATTTTGAATCAAAATAAACTCTTTTATTTTAATCCAAATTTAAATCAAAATAAAACTATTTTATTTTATTTTATCCAATTTTGAATAAAATAAACTATTTTATTTTATCAAAATCTTTAATCAAAATAAACTCTTTTATTTCAATTAATTATGGAATCCAATTCCATGTAAAAAAAATTATTAAAGGAAACACGGATTCTCTTTCCTATTCACAAATAAACTCCTTTATTTTGAATAATATGAAATCTTACTTCATATCTAAATAAACTCCTTTATTTAAGGAAATTAAGATTCTCTTTCCTATTCACAAATAAACTCTTTTATTTTGAATAATATGAAATCTTATTTCATATCTAAATAAACTCCTTTATTTAAGAAAAGACTGATTCTTTTTCCTATTCACAAATAAACTCTTTTATTTTGAATAATATGAAATCTTATTTCATATTTAAATAAACTCCTTTATTTAAGGAAACATGAAATCCAATTTTAACTCCAATTAGTTATCATGGAATCTAATTCCAACTCTAATTAGTTAGCATAAAATTTAATTTTAAAATTAAAATAAACTCTTTATTTTAATTATAAAATTATTAAAGTTATTATAAATATATAAATAACCGTTATACATATATAATGTTAATATGGTTATATATATAAGTATAAGAAAACGTAATAATACTTGTACTGGAATGCTGCAGGATAACATGGATTAATAAATCCATTATTCTATATATATATATATATGTTAGGTTTGTAATATTCATAAACGCAATCAAATTACAAAAATAAGCGGAAACGTGTAAAAATCAGAGTTTAAAAATTTACAAACCATATACCCGGATCACCCTTAATGCATAATTATTAATTAAACGAAAAGATATGAATAAGAATCATACCCTTGAAGATCGAGCTTCCTCAGGTACAAGTTCACCTCCAATTTTTTCGCGTTTAACTTGAATCCACCGGGTTTGGTTCCTTCCTTTGATCAATGTTAGCCACCCAAGTGTTTGGCCTCTAGAGGTGATCCACCAAGGAAGAAGAAGAATTCAAGAAGATGGGTATTTGGCTCAAACCCTAGTTTTCTATCTCTATAGAAAAAGGGGCGTACTCTCCAACAATTGAAATAACGTATCTTTGATATCTGATATAAGACTCCTCTTATAAAGATATCAAGTAACCCTATTAAAAATAAGGTATTATTTATTTAATTAAACTCTTTTAATTAAATGGGCTCCCTAATCTTATTAGGGATAATTAATTAAACTCCTTTAACTAATTTTCCCTCCTAATCCTATTAGGAATAAATGAGAGTACTTATATTAAATTAATTCCTAAACTCTTTTAGAAATTAAAATAATAATAATTGTAAAAATATTAATAAGACTCTTATTAATTTATATTTAATATTTCTAAAATATTAAATAATAAATATTAAGCTATTTAATTTATTCTATCACCATAGATTAAATTAAATATACTTAACATATTATTACGATTATGCCATTAACTTCTTAAATAATTATTTTTCCTTTTATGGTGTGACCTTTTAGGTTCTCCATATTAAACCGGTTGTGAATAAATCAATTAGAACAATTCTAATCTTATTTAAATAAATAAATTAAACTAATAATTTATTTAAATAAATAATATTTATTCTACAATAGGGATAAGCCTCCCTAGCGATCAACGACTTTCCAGATAATATAGATTTCAACATTAATCATAAAAGAACCTTTGAGTAAATAGTTGACGTACAATTCAATCCTTCCACCATACAATGTCCCAATTAAATATAAGACATTGAATTACTGTCAAGTCTTATTTTATTTAATTATATGTATTTCGATCCTTAAATGCACAACTCCAAATAATGCAAATTAGAAACTCCTTTCTAATTTCATTCTGCCTTGGCCAAGGACTACTGGGTTGTCATTTATCGAATCACATAGGACATTTTTCTTCTTTTACTAGAAGTGGTAGATTCTTTATTGATCATACATTATCTCCATGTACAACTTATTATACCCAAGCATACCCTTTGATATACCCTAAGGGTCTTAAGGAATAAGTCAAAGTATAACTCATCATACACAAGATACTATGATGATCTCAAGTCCAAGGATCACTTGTACTACTATCACTACAGGAATTCCTATTGACAGGCAAGTAAAACTCCATTAGGTATTCCTTAGCGAGTCACGTTCAGTGAACTTATTCTCTAATAAGCACCTACATACTTGCTTTAGTGTCTCCACACAAATGATCATGAGATCAATCATCCTCATCCAATGAGCAAGTAACGTATGTACTAATCTATCCGGATTCACTAATCCCCAATTTAGTAATCCAACGATTGGGAACTATTTTAGTTTTAAGCTTTCTAAGAATTTAGATCTCATTAGAATGATCATCATCATTATTCTAAAAGCATTGCTTAAAACTATGGGTTTATCACATATTATAAAACAGCATCATGTAGATAATTAAAAGCCTTTAATAAATTAATACTTTTTATTAATAAATGAATAAGATTGTTTACAAAGTATATGCTTTATCATCAAACATGATTGGCTTGTGTGCATACTACTTTCAATCTCCCACTTGCACTAAAGCCAATCGCCATGGTATCTCATACCCTTCTTCTCTAAGTGACGACTATCCTGCTGTTGGATAAGGTTTAGTTAATGGATATGTAATATTGTTCTTGAGAGTTCACTATCTCTATAGTGATTTCCCATCTTTCATTGATTCTTACAATCAAATAAAAGTGCCACAACACATGTTTAGATCCAAGATGAGACTTAGGAACTATTCCTAGTTCTGTAATGAACTTTTCATCCAAACAATCAACTTGTAGCTTCATTTATAGCTATATACTATGTCTTTATCACTAAACCAACAACTCTTTGCTGTTTGGAACCTTTCCAATTTCACTGCACCATCGTTTAAGGTAACACTTTACTTTGAAGTGGATTTTCTGTCGTCTTGGTCTGTCTGAAAAACTTGAGTCTGTTAAGCCCTCTAGTTTTAATTCAGACCCACCATGTATGATCAAATCCTTAGTGCCGGTTAAGTACTTTGATATGTTTTTCAGTGTCTCACAGTGAACTTCTCCAGAATATGACTGATCAACATCAGGTCTCATACATTTCATTGCATACATGATAGTCACTCATGCGATCTCTCTTTTGGAGTCTATGGGGACTATTAAGAGAGATACACTCCATGGCTCATCAACATGAGACATCTCTTGGAGTTTGCCATGCTAAACAACTTTAACATCAAATGAATATACGTTCATTGGGTTAAGTCGAGCTCTTCCCAAATCATTCATGGAGGAATGTTTAGACAACTTTATCTTTATTGATTCTAGCATTGGCATGTCATTCCTTATCCGTATTATATCAACATATAATACCAGAAATGTCACGACGCTCCCACTGACCCTTTTTGTACACACTAGGTTCATTCTTGTTTTTGATAAAATCAAAATCTTTTGATTATCATATCAAAATGAATGTTCCATTTTTGAGAAGATTGCTTCAATCCATTTCTCAAAGTGTCTACAACTCTTACCTCATCATATGTAACTGGATCATCATCTTCTATGATACGTACCTCATCATCATCATCCATGATGAATCCATACCTCCTAGGTATCTTCGGTACTATTCCAGATTTACGATTCGGTTGTGGTACAATAGGATTATCTATAGGTTCCTCTTATTTGACTTGTAGTGTTTTGTGGTTCTTGAACTTTTCAAGATGTATTATCCTCCCACTAGCCCTTTCAATGATAAACACCTTTATCTTAGAAGGCAGCATGTTTCGCAACAAACACCTTTTGCTAAGTAGGATTATAGAACATATACCCTAAACTTACTTTAGGATGTCCCACAAATCTGTACTTGTCAAATTTTGTCCCAAGCTTATCCTTTGAAACCGTTTCACATAAGTTGGACAACCCCTTATCTTAACATACTTAAGATTAGGAATCCTCCCTGTCCATAACTTTTATGGAGTCTTGGTGCCGGATTTTGAGGTTACCTTTTTCGTACATATGCAGCCATTTCTAGGACTTGACCCTAGAGGGATACTAAATGTCGGTAAAATCATTATGGACCGCACCATGTCCAACAAGGTACGATTTTTCCATTCAGATACATCAATCAATTATTGTGTATCAGGAGGCTTCCATTGTGAGAAAACCATTTGAGATGATTTAGAAACTTATTGCACAAGTATTTATTCCTTGATCTAATCAAAGAATCTTTATACTTTGCCAATTTGTTTCACTTCTGAATTCTTTGAACCTTTCAAATAATTCACACCTGTATTTCAATAAATACACACATTCAACTCTTTGAATGATAATCTCCTTTTCTTATACTAGTTTGTTCAATTTGCAAAATAATTTTCACGTAAGTCAAGTATATAAAATCCATTAAGTAATATTCCAATTCTATACAAAACATTATTATTATAAATATAACAACAATTGTTCTTAAATATAATACCCAAAATTTTATTGTCCAACAATAAAATGAAAATAATGTTTCTAACAAGAACTGGAATACAATAACAACTTATTGACTTAATAGATTTGCCCGTAAGCAATGCTAAACTATAAGTTTCTATGGCTAATATGGCAACCTTTGCTACATTTCCCGCACATAGGATTACTTATATTTGTTTAGCTTTCTACTTCTGCTTGGTCCCTTCATAAATCTATATTTATGATAACCAAAGTCGGTATCCAATACCCAAGTAGAACCTTGACTTAAAGAAAAATTTATTTTAAATCATGAACAAATTTGTATTTGTAACCGAAACTTCACTAAGCTTCTTTGGTTAGCCTCTACAAGATGCTTCTTGCAGTTTCCTTCCAGTGTCCAGGCTTATTGCAGTGGAAGCAAACTCCTTTGCTATCCGTATCAGTTTTGTTCTTATTATCCTTTGTTTTTGCCTTTATATTTACCTTCTTAGAATTGTTCTTCTTTTCAGAAGATCCTTTGGCCCCTACCAGTAAGACATGGTATTTCTTGGTTGGAAAGTGACTCTCAACATTTTTCAACATGTTAAGCAAATCAGCGAGGCTGATATCTAGCTCGTTCATATGAAAAATTCACAACAATTGTGAAATGAGTCCGGGAGTGAGTGCAAGATCAAATCTTGGCTCAACTCTCCATCCATGACAAAATCTGTTGTCCTAATTGATCAATTAAATTGATAATGTTAAGGACTTTTATCTGTACTATAGTGTCATTGGCCATTCTAGATCGGAAGAGCTTATTAGATATCTGATATCTATTAGTCCTACTTTCCTCACCATCAACTACTTGATGTGCAGTAGTATAGTAGGAGCATCCATAGTTTCATGCTGACGCTGAAGCTCGTTACTCATGGATGCGAGCATGATGCATTGAGCCAACTATGCATCATCTAGCCACTTTCTAAAAGTAGCAGTATCTTCCTCAGAGGCATTGTCTGCAACCATTGCAGGGATAGGCGTATTAAGGACATAAGATAGCTTTTCAGCCATGAGAACTATTATCAATTTCCTTAACCAATCCATTTAATTCGGTCCGGTTAAATTTAGCATCTAATATGCTACGCAGTGATAGTAATTTAGACATTGTAAAATTCTGTAAATGAATTTGTAATTAACAACATTTTAACATACATTCTTATATTAATTACCAAAATAATTTAGGTCTTATTTTAAATTGGTATCTCCCACTAATTTTATCAAACTATATTACCCTCACTTATATAGTTCGGCAAAATCTAATTAAAAATTTGCTAGTGAGAATAAGGATCCCATTTAAAATGTATATAGCCTTGTGTGTGCACAACAAACTATATATAAATAAATAGGTAGACAACTCTCGTCAATTACATCAACTATGTAACTCCTTGTATTTTACCTCTTAAATCATAATGGTCAAGTGTGTGCACATCCGAACTAAAATGATTTAAGTTAAGTCAGACCCAGCATTTCCATATAAGTGAAGAGAAAACTACAGCCCTTGTGTGTGCACAACAAAGCAATAATGTTCAATTCCTTATAAACATCGTATGTAATAAAAACAACATCTTAAATATTTAATACTCGCCTTGTGTGTGCACAACAAACTCATATTAAATATTCAATACTCTATTGTTTCTATCATGCTAGAAGGCGACGTTCGATATTCCAAATATCTTTGAACGTTACAACTTAATATAAAATATTTGAGGGGTTTGTTATTAATTTGTCTCATCTTTTTTAGCGCGCATGCATATATATATATATATATAAAATACGCGTCATATTAATGAACATGCGAAGCATGTTTGCATAATATATAATATATATATAATATAAGCATGCACATATAGAATACTATATTCTACCTTGATTGATTATGGACTTTTATTCTAGTTTGGTTCACTAGAGCCACCAAGTGAACCAAAAGGTCAAACCCTAGGGGTGCAAGAATTAATATTTAAACATAACTATTACATTTAAACCCGGGCTCCATTACAAACGGGTCTTCACGCGCTCCTTGCTCCTTGATCTCCAATTCTTCAAAATTAATTCTAACTATTCCTATTACAAAACTATTTAAAATAAATAGAAACCTTGATCAGCAGTCAAGGGGAAGTACATAGGAGGAAGATAGAATTTACATTAAGAAAAATAGAGAAGACGAGGTACACATACCTCATTTAACAAAACCCATACATTCATGCATCCAACTAAAATAAAATCCAATCACATTGGTCAATAGTCCATAATCAATCCCATTTATTATCATACACATCACCATATGTATCAATAAATAACATTCATCTCATGAATAATAAACATTTAATATATATATTGATATCATTTAATGGGCAAATTTAGTTAGTATAAAATCTAATTTTGAATAAAAATAAACTCCTTTATTTTAATCCGAATTTAAATCAAAATAAAACTATTTTATTTTAATTTATCCAATTTTGAATAAAATAAACTATTTTATTTTAATCAAAATAAACTCCTTTATTTTAATTAATTATGGAATCTAATTCCATGTAAAAAAAAACTTTATTAAAGGAAACACAGATTTTCTTTCCTATTCATAAATAAACTCTTTTATTTTGAATAATATGAAATCTTATTTCATATCTAAATAAACTCCTTTATTTAGGGAAATTAGGATTCTCTTTTCTATTCACAAATAAACTCTTTTATTTTGAATAATATGAAATCTTATTTCATATCTAAATAAACTCCTTTATTTAAGGAAAGATGGATTCACTTTCCTATTCACAAATAAACTCCTTTATTTTGAATAATATAAAATCTTATTTCATATCTAAATAAACTCTTTTATTTAAGGAAACATGAAATCCAATTTCAACTCTAATTAGTTATCATGAAATCCAATTTCAATTCTAATTAGTTAGATGAAATCTAATTTTAAAATTAAAACAAACTTTTATTTTAATTATAAAATTAGTAAGAATAATATATATATATATATATATATATATAATATAAAACCAATATATATTATATTAATGAAATCAAGTGTTCCCGACTAACTCAACGCAACAGGCCTCACGTGAATCAGTTTTTTTTTAATTGAAGGCATGTAAACCGAAATAACATGATTCACTTTTGAAAATAAAAGTCAGTCGCGGACTATAACAGATTTTTCGGGAAAAAAATAATTGCCTCCCTTTTTTTTTTCTTATACAACAAAATTATGCCGAATTAAATTGTTCTAAACACATATCAATATACATATCAAATCAAAACAATTAATAATTTGCATAAAGGTTTGGCTCTGATGCCACTGTTAGGTTTGTAATATTCATAAACGCAATCAAATTGCAAAAATAAGCGGAAACGTGTAAAAATCAGAGTTTAAAAATTTACAAACCATATACCCAGATCACCCTTTATGCATAATTATTAATTAAACGAAAAGATATGAATAAGAATCATACCCTTGAAGATCGAGCTTCCTCAGGTACAAGTTCACCTCCAATCCTTTTCGCGTTCAACTTGAATCCACCGGGTTTGGTTCCTTCCTTTGATCAATGTTAGCCACCCAAGTGTTTGGCCTCTAGAGGTGATCCACTAAGGAAGAAGAAGAATTCAAGAAGATGGGTATTTGGCTCAAACCCTAGTTTTCTATCTCTATAGAAAAAGGGGCGTACTCTCCAACAATTGGAATAATGTATCTTTGATATCTGATATAAGACTCCTCTTATAAAGATATCAAGTAACCCTATTAAAAATAAGGTATTATTTATTTAATTAAACTCTTTTAATTAAATGGGCTCCCTAATCTTATTAGGGATAATTAATTAAACTCCTTTAACTAATTTTCCCTCCTAATCCTATTAGGAATAAATGAGAGTACTTATATTAAATTAATTCCTAAACTCTTTTAGAAATTAAAATAATAATAATTGTAATAATATTAATAAGACTCCTCTTATTAATTTATATTTAATATTTCTAAAATATTAAATAATAAATATTAAGCTATTTAATTTATTCTATCACCATAGATTAAATTAAATATACTTAACATATTATTACGATTATGCCATTAACTTCTTAAATAATTATTTTTCCTTTTATGGTGTGACCCTTTAGGTTCTCCATATTAAACCGGTTGTAAATAAATCAATTAGAATAATTCTAATCTTATTTAAATAAATAAATTAAACTAATAATTTATTTAAATAAATAATATTTATTCTACAATAAGGATATGCCTCCCTAGCGATCAACCACTTTCCAGATAATATAGATTTCAACATTAATCATAAAAGAACCTTTGAGTAAATAGTTGACGTACAATTCAATCCTTCCACCATACAATGTCCCAATTAAATATAAGACATGGAATTACTGTCAAGGCTTATTTTATTTAATTATATGTATTTCGATCCTTAAATGCACAACTCCAAATAATGCAAATTAGAAACTCCTTTCTAATTTCATTCTGCCTTGGCCAAGGACTACTGGGTTGTCATTTATCGAATCACATAGGACATTTTTCTTCTTTTACTAGAAGTGGTAGATTCTTTATTGATCATACATTATCTCCATGTACAACTTATTATACCCAAGCATACCCTTTGATATACCCTAAGGGTCTTAAGGAATAAGTCAAAGTATAACTCATCATACACAAGATACTATGATGATCTCAAGTCCAAGGATCACTTGTACTACTATCACTACAGGAATTCCTATTGACAGGCAAGTAAAACTCCATTAGGTATTCCTTAGCGAGTCACGTTCAGTGAACTTATTCTCTAATAAGCACCTACATACTTGCTTTAGTGTCTCCACACAAATGATCATGAGATCAATCATCCTCATCCAATGAGCAAGTAACGTATGTACTAATCTATCCGGATTCACTAATCCCCAATTTAGTAATCCAACGATTGAGAACTATTTTAGTTTTAAGCTTTCTAAGAATTTAGATCTCATTAGAATGATCATCATCATTATTCTAAAAGCATTGCTTAAAACTATGGGTTTATCACATATTATAAAACAGCATCATGTAGATAATTAAAAGCCTTTAATAAATTAATACTTTTTATTAATAAATGAATAAGATTGTTTACAAAGTATATGCTTTATCATCAAACATGATTGGCTTGTGTGCATACTACTTTCAATATATATATATATATATAGTAAACAAAATCTACAACATGTCAGCATCATCACGTGAACCAGAAAGCTAACACGTAAATAACCGAATTTCAAAACAGATTTCTACAATATGATTACGTTTTTTTTAATAAATTTTATACAACAAAATTATGCCCAATTAAATTATTCTAAACACATATCAATATACATATCAAATCAAAACAATTAATAATTCACATAAAGGTTTGGCTCTGATGTCACTGTTAGGTTTGTAATATTCATGAATGCAATCAAATTGCAAAAATATGCGGAAGCGTGTAAAAATCAGAGTTTAAAATTTTACAAACCATAAACCCGGATCACCCTTTATACACAATTATTAATTAAACGAAAAGATAAAGAATAAAATCATACCCTTGAAGATCCGAGCTTCCTCAGGTACAAGTTCACCTCCAATCTTTTTCGCGTTCAACTTGAATCAACCGGGTTTGGTTCCTTCTTTTGATCAACGTTAGCCACCCAAGTGTTTTGCCTCTAGAGGTGATCCACCAAGAAAGAAGAAGAATAAGATGGGTATTTGGCTAAACCCTAGTTTTTCTATCTTATAGAAAATGGTGTACTCTCCCAACTATTGGAATTACGTATTCTAGGAATACGTCAACAACCACCACACCCATAATAAGACTCCTCTTATTTATAGATGTAGATAACACTCCTTAACAATTAAGGAATTGGGTTTTATTTTAATTAATTAAATTCTTTTAATTAATTAAGCTCCCTAATCTTATTAGGGATAATTAATTAAACTCTTTTAATTAATTTGCCTCCTAATCCTATTAGGATATTTGAGAGTACTTTTATTAATTAATTTCCAAACTCCTTTAGGAATTAAATAATAATAATAATAATAATAATAAGACTCCTCTTATTAATTTATATTTAATATTTCTAAAATATTAATCTATTTAATTTACTCTATCACCATAGATTAAATTAAATATACTTAACTTATTATTACGATTATGCCATTAACTTCTTAAATAATTATTCTTCCTTTTATGGTGTGACCCTTTAGGTTCTCCATATTAAACCGGTTTTGAATAAATCAATTAGAACAATTCTAATCTTATTTAAATAAATAAATTAAACTAATAATTTATTTAAATAAATAATATTTATTCTACAATAGGGATAAGCCTCCCTAGCGATCAACGACTTTCCAGATAATATAGATTTCAACATTAATCATAAAAGAACCTTTGAGTAAATAATTACCGTACAATTCAATCCTTCCACCATACAATGTCCCAATTAAATATAAGACATGAAATTTCTGTCAAGTCTTATTTTATTTAATTATATGTATTTCGACTCTTAAATGCACAACTCCAAATAATGCAAATTAGAAATTCCTTTCTAATTTCATTCTGCCTTGGCCAAGGACTACTGGGTTGTCATTTATCGAATCATATAGGACATTTCTCTTCTTTTACTAGAAGTGGTAGATTCTTTATTGATCATACATTATCTCCATGTATAACTTATTATACCCAAGCATACCCTTTGATATACCCTAAGGGTCTTAAGGAATAAGTCAAAATATAACTCATCATACACAAGATACTATGATGATCTCAAGTCCAAGGATCACTTGTACTACTATCACTACAGGAATTCCTATTGACAGGCAAGTAAAACTCCATTAGGTATTCCTTAGCGAGTCACGTTTAGTGAACTTATTCTCTAGTAAGCACCTACATACTTGCTTTAGTGTCTCCACACAAATGATCATGAGATCAATCATCCTCATCCAATGAGCAAGCAACGTATGTACCAATCTATCCGGATTCACTAATCCCCAATTTAGTAATCCAACGATTGGGAACTAGTTTAGTTTTAAGCTTTCTAAGAATTTAGATCTCATTAGAATGATCATCATCATTATTCTAAAAACATTGCTCAAAACTATGGGTTTATCACATATTATAAAACAGCATCATGTAGATAATTAAAAGCCTTTAATAAATTAATATTTTTTTATTAATAAATGAATAAGATTGTTACAAAGTATATGCTTTATCATCAAACATGATTGGCTTGTGTGCATACTACTTTCACTGCCTTCTTCAGTAAGTCCAGAGTCTTGTGGAACTTGGGTTGAGCTGTTTTGAATTCGTCAAAACAGAGTCTGTAGCCTGAGATAACACTGGATGACGCCATTGATTTTCTAACTGGAAGTGAGATTCGACTGAGCTTTCTACTGAGTTAGGGTTTTTGCTTTGAGAAAGGATGGGAGAGAGATAATATTTTGAACTTCAAATTTCAAAAATACAATTTCAATTTATACATATAACTTCCCTCTCTCCTTTTTCGCTTAGTGGGACAGGTGTCGACTTTTGTTTGGCTCTACAATTTTATTAGTTAAGGATTGTACTGATTTTCCCTTGGTTCCTTCAGAGCTGAGGTGTCCTTAGGGAGGACTACGATCGTTGAGGTAGTTTAGTGATCATTGAGTGCTTTGCCTTTGTCGAGTCTGAGCTATGAACGTTGAGTCTGTCCATCATTTGTCATGTCTGATCTATGATCATTGAGTCTGTTCTGATCCTTCTGATGAGTTTTTGATAAAGTATTCTTTTAAGGCAACTCAGGAAGGGCCAACCTCTTGGAGTGAGTCAAGGGTTAGGTTTGTTCCTCAGACGCTTATTAGAAGGATTGCTTTGTTTTAAAGCTTATCATCACAGGGTTTACTCTTGCTTTGTTGATGAGGCTTTTGTCATCGTTGAGTCTGCTCTACGATGGTTGAGTCTTTGCTACGATCGTTGAGGTGGTTTTGTCTCTCCAGCTCTACGATTGTGGACTTCCCTTGATCATGTCTACGATTTTGAGTTCAGCCTTTGTATCTGTTATGGTTAACACAATCTAGAGCATATATTTTATGCTAGAAGATTTAGCATGCCTAGCTCACTTATTAACTTATTAAATCTGGATTCATCTAGAGGTTTTGTAAAAACATCAGCAAGTTGATTTTCAGTAGGGATATATTGCAAAGATATAGTTCCATTTTGCACATGATCCCTGATAAAGTGATACCTTATTTCTATATGCTTAGTCCTAGAATGCATAACAGGATTATGAGTTATTGCTATGGCACTTGTGTTATCACAGTGAATGGGAATAGATTTGAAATCAAACCCATAGTCAGCTAGCTGATTTTTCATCCATAGAATCTTAGCACAGCAGCTGCTAGCAGTAATGTATTCAGCTTCTGCAGTTGAAGAAGATACTGAGTTTTGCTTTTTGCTAAACCAGGACACTAGTCTGTTTCCTAACAATTGACAGGTGCCATTGGTACTCTTTCTATCTATTTTGCATCTTGCAAAATCAGCATCTGTGTATCCTGTTAGTTCAAATTAGGATTCCTTGGGGTACCAAAGCCCCAAGTAAGGTGTACCCTTGAGATACTTGAAAATTCTCTTTACAACAGATAAATGTGACTCTTTAGGGTTAGCCTAAAATCTAGCACATATGCATGTTGCAAACATTATGTTTGGTCTACTGGCAGTTAGGTATAAAAGAGAACCTATCATACCTCTGTATTGAGTTATATCAATACTTTTACCCTTTTCATCTTTGTCAAGCTTGGTTGCAGGAGCAATTAGTGTTTTCATGGGGGAGGCTGATTCCATGTCATACTTTTTGAGTAAGTCTTTGATGTACTTGGCTTGGTTTATGAAAATTTCTTCATCAGTCTGCTTTACTTACAGTCCAAGGAAGAAGTTCAGCTCACCCATCATGCTTATTTCAAACTTGCTCTGCATCATCTTAGAGAATCACTTGCATAACTTTTCGTTAGTAGAACCAAAAATAATGTCATCAACATATATTTGAACTAATAAGACTTTATCTTTATGCCTTCTAAGAAATAGTGTGGTATCTACTCTACCTCTAGTAAACCCATTTTCAATTAAGAAGTTAGTTAATGTTTCATGTCATGCTCTAGGTGCTTGTTTAAGACCATACAAGACTTTGTCTAATCTATAAACATAATTTAAAAGAGATGGATTGATGAAACCTGGAGGTTGCTCCACATAGACTTCTTCTTAGAGTTCTCTATTTAGGAATGCACTTTTGACATCCATCTGAAAGACTTTCAACTTCATGTGAGCAGCAAAGGCAATAAAGATTCTGATGGCTTCTAGTCTGGCAACAGGTGCAAATGTCTCATTATAGTCAGTGCCTTCTTTTTGAGAATAGCCCTATGCCACTAATCTTGCCTTGTTCCTGGTTATAACTCCATCCTCATCCATTTTGTTTCTGAAGTACCCACTTGGTTCCAATGACAGGATAACTCTTTGGTCTTGGTACCAATCTCCATACTTTGCCTTGTTCAAATTGGTTGAGTTCTTCCTGCATGGCTTTTATCCAACTGAAGTCTTCCATAGCATCCTCTATCTTCTTTGGTTCTGTTTGTGATAGGAAGTTTAGATAAAAGCATTTATTTTGTGTAGCAGCTCTTGTTTTGACTCTAGCACTCGGATCTCCAATGATTAGATCCTGAGTGTGATCTCTGGCCCATCTGTTACTGATTGGGACATCTGTCCTGATGCCTTCTTGTCTTAAGTATTCAAGATCTATTTCTTCTTCTTGGTGTGGAGGTTCACTATCTTACATAGATCTCTCTACGACTTCATTTTGTTGCTCGACGATTTCACTATCTGGCACTACGATCGTAGTGTTGGGATCGACAATTTCATTCGTAGTGTCTGCACTATCGGTTGTAGTGTCTTGAAGTACTGTGTTGTCCGAGTCTGTTTCATCGAAGATATGAATTGAGACTTCAACACTCAGTGTCTTTTTGTTCAACACTCTGTAAGCCTTACTGTCTGTGGCATATCCAAGAAAGATTCCTTCATTTGACTTGGGCTGAAATTTTGTCAGGTACTGCTTTCCATTGTTGAGAATGTAGTATGCACAACCGAAAACATGAAAGTAGCTGACACTTGGCTTTCTTCCTTTCCACAGTTCGTAGGGCGTCTTCTTAATCGTAGGGTGTATTAGTGATCTGTTATGCGTGTAGAATACAGTATTGACAGCTTCTGTCTGGAAGTATTCAGGCAGATGTGCTGTTGCAAGTAGAGTTCTTCCAGCCTCTATCAAAGTTTTGTTCTTTCTTTCAGCTACTCCATTTTGTTGAGGAGTTCGTGGAGCTGAGAAGTTAAGACTGATTCCATTTTCTGTACAGAACTGGTCCATTTTTGAGAAGTCAAATTCTCTTCCATGATCACTCCTTATGGCCTTGATTTTCTCTCCTCTCTCGTTCATCACCAGTCTGAACATCTTGATTAACTGGGAGCTCGTTTCATCCTTTGAAGTTAGGAAGAATACCTATGTGAATCTGGTGTAGTCGTCAACTATAACTAAAGAGTATCTTTTTCCACCAAGACTAGTGTTGGAATTGGCCCAAATAGATCTATGTGAAGCAACTGCAGGGACTTGTCAATAGAGTTGGCAGTTTTACTTTTGAATGAGCTTCTGGTTTGTTTTCCAAGCTAACAGGTATTGCATGGCGTTTCTTTTACAAAGTTAAACTTAGGTAGGCCAGCTACAAAATCTTTTGATGCCAGTTTGGACATGCTCTTGAAGTTTAAGTGAGACAACCGTCTATGCCACAACCAGCTCATTTCTTCAGATGCTTTTTCCAGAAAACATATTGTCTCATCTGAGCTTAGTTGACCAAGATCCATTGTGTAGACATTTCCTTCTCTTGTCCCAGTTAGCTTTACAACAGATGTCTTCAAATCTCTGACTTGACATTGGTTGTTGAGGAATGTCACTTGATGACCCTTGTCGCAGAGTTGACTGATGCTTAGAAGGTTGTGTTGGAGACCTTCTACATATGCTACCTTGATGAAACATACTGCACCATTTCCAGCAGAGCCGTATCCTCTTGTCTTGCCCGTGCTGTTGTCTCCAAAGATGACAGAGGGACCCTCATTCTCTATGTAGTTAGACAAGAGGGATTTGTTCCCAGTCATGTGCCTTGAGCATCCACTGTCCAGTTACCATGTGGTGATCGTGGAGCTCTTTTCCTGTCAAAAATTGAACCTTCATTTTGGTACCCATAATTGCATGGGTCCTTCTTTGTTAGTGCCTTTGGGGACCCAAATCTATTTAATCTTGGGTCTTATATGCATGGAATTATAATAACACTTAGCAGCTTTGTGACCATATTTATTGCATATAAAACATCTAGTATGATACATGCCAGTGTGTGTATGATGATTCATCCTCCATTTGGACTTGTGTGGTTCTTTAGTTATCTTTTTGTTAAACTTATTCTCATTCTTCCACGTGTCCTTGGATTTCATAAATAGTGATGAGTGTGCCTTACCTCTACTGTACCTTCCCATATGATTCGTAGAGTTGGTCTTGCTTGACTCTACGATTCTTTGAGGTTGGTGAGTAGAGGTTAGGTTACTCTTCTCTTTTATGAATCCCAGACCAGTATGAGATCCTTTAATCCTTTGAGTATGAATGAATACAGTAGGACAAGGTTGAACTTGTTCTTCCTTCTATGAGGATTTCACAAAGGTAATGCTTCTACTAAAACTTGAGGCATTACTAGTGCTAGTTTCCTTTGTCTTTTCCACACATGGCTCTGGAATGGATTCCCTAAAGCCTAAGCATGTTCTGTCGAATGTGCTCCTCTGACTAGAGAGCAGGGAGTCCATGGATGATGATGATTTATTCCATACAGAGATAGTCTTTTCTAGTTCCTCAATTTTAGAGGTTAGATTAGATTCTCTTTGCGCATTGAGTGTGTTTATCTGTTTTAAGGTTTCATTCTTAGCCTCAAGCTTGGAGAGAAGATTAGTACTTAGAAGGGCTGTTTCAAGCTCTTCTTGAACCTTCTTCTTCTCCTCTTGAAGAAGTGAATGATCCTTTGACAAAACTCTGAACCACTTCATGTATTGATGTAGGTCAGTGGTTATGCCATTCAGTGCAGTTCTTAAATCATTTATGTCTACATCAAGTGAGTTGAAGTCAAATACCTCATCGAGACTTATGTCATGAATGTTGAGGTTTTGTTTGTCCTTTGCATGTTTGGCCATTAAGCACAGATTAGCCATTTGTGGTTTTTCATCATCTCCAGAGTCAGCATTAGAGTCATTGTCTGAATCGCTCCATGATCCTCCAGCTACCAGGCCTTTGTCTCTCTTCTGAGGCCTTTTGTTTCCATTTTATTCCTTCTTTTCATGATGTTTCTTCTTTAGTTCTTCTCTTAGAGGTTTGTTGCAGTTGGCAATGAAGTGGCCAGGCTTCTTGCAATTGTAACATATATCATTTATTTGCTCATGGCTGCTGTAGTTGCTGACCTTCTTTGGCTTGCTGGTTTTGCCTTGACGAATGAATCTTCTCAGTCTTTTTACCAGCATGGAAAGATCTTCATCATCGTCTTCATCATAATCAGATTCAATCTCAGTGATGACCTTTGATCCACTTTCAGTTGCTTTGAGAGCAACACCCTTATCCTTCCTTCTTCCTTATGATAGGGTTTCAGCTCGTTGAGTTAGCTCCAGTTCGTATATCAGGAGATTTCCATATAGCTGCTGGACTGTCATCTCGTGAAGATTCTTTGACTCTCTTATAGCAGTGGTTTTGGCATCTCATTTGCTCGGTAGGGCTCTCATGAACTTTATGATCATATCTTTATTAGGATAGATCTTCCCATATGCTCATAGAGAGTTGAGAAGAACGTTGAATCTCTCATATGTGGCAGTCACGTTCTCTCCTTGAACATGAGTAAACATCTCATACTGCTGTGTCAGAAGAGATTGTTTGTTTTCTCGGAATTCTTCAGTTCCTTCGTGCATGATCAATAATGCTTCCCAAACCTCCTTAGCTATTTTGTTGTTGACAACGTTTCAAAAAGATTGTCTTTTAAGGATTTGGAACATGATGTTCTTGGCCTTTTTGTCAAGTTGGACAGCTCTCTTCTCGTTGTCTGTCCATTCTTCTTTAACCTTGATTTGTATTCTGTTTTGATCATCAGTGGTTGGTGCAAGCTTCATTGGAATATAGGGCCCATTTTGAACGGTCTCAAACAGATCTTCATCTATTGAGTCCATATAAGCTTACATCATTACTTTCCAGTTTGTAAATTTATCCTTGTTGCACATTGGTGGCTTGTTGCCTCCTCCAGTTCAAGATTCGCTTGGTACGTGTGCCATCGGATCTACTAAAGCTTGTAAGCTGTATAATAGAACCTGCTTTGATACCAATTGTTAGTTCCTAGTTGGCACAATAGTTATCTTGTAATAACCCCGAATCCAGGTTCCAAATCACCTCGGATCCGGTTTATTATTTCTATAACTGTTTGCGGAAGATATAAACATAAATTGTTTATACAATACATTTCACACTATTCCCCAAGGTCGAGTAACCTTAACTTAATACACATTTCATAAAATATCTATTACACAACAATATTTATCAAATACGCTATTACAAACTAGCTGCACTTTATATCCCAAGCTGAACTTGGCTTTAATCGTTTCCTGTATCCGAACGCATTCGCCTTTTCTGCAATATTTTATCATGATATAGCAAGGGTGAGCATGGAAGTTGCCCAGCAAGTTTGTATACAATAATATAACGATATATCATGATTGAAGAGTATGAATAAAGAGCTTGCTATAATTCATCAATATAATTGAGAACTAGCACGAACAAATTTTTGACTGAACAAATATTATACATGAACAAACATTTCTGAACCAACTAGTAATGAAGGTGATCAGCCTTTCATACCTGACTTATACATGCAAGATGTACAAAGTACTCTTATTAGAGTTAAGTAAAAGAAAACTTGCTTGAACCGTTGATTACCGCAACGCAATTTATAACGCTTTATCCGAAGACCTAATATTAGTAATATAGATCTCCAATATTAGAATAATATCATCACAGTATATTACTGTTATATTTATATCCATAAAATAACCTAAACACATAGCACATAACCCTATCAGTCTATACAGAACACATAAGAATAGGTATCAAATCAAACTATTGCAGTCTGAGTTGAAACCGACACAATTCTAACATCCCGACGGTCTAGTCGGTCAACACTCGAGTTTAAGTTCAGTTAAACTCTGCTTAAGCACTTAACCATTATCCCAGATAATTATCTAATCAGACAAAACATTTTTCCTAGGCTCGTAATAATTTTCGGATAATTACTACCATTTATCAACATTTTTCAATCCTTAAAACCGTATTTAAATGACTTAAATACCACTTAATACCTTAATCATTAATATTTATTTAATATAAAAATATTAATGAAAATCATTACATAATATTATAATATAATTATAATATTTCAAAGTATTTTTAATACCTTAAAATCATATTTATATGATTTTTAAACACTTCAATCCATTATCCGATAATTGCTATTAATATTAAAATATTAATATTTTCATGCCAAAATATCAAAAGTTATATTTTATAACTTAAAATATTTTTATAACACTTAAATCATTTTTATATGATTTTTAAAACATTAATACTATTTTTCCATAATTTATTTAATATATTTATTAAATAAACTAATTATCATTAATATTGATTAATTAATGAATTTCCTCACAAAATATTAAAAGTCATTAAAAATAACTTAAAATATTTTCTTATACCATAATATAATTTTTCATGATTTTTCATGAATTAAAACTATTTTTAAATAATTTATTTAATATTATAATTAAATAAATAAATATCATTTATATTCCAAAAATATTAAATATTTTCAAAATATACTCAAAATAGTTAAAAACTTTTTTTCAGACTTTAAGATAATTTTTTGTAATTTATTTTGTATTTTTAATAATTAAAAACCATTTTTTTCTAATTTTTAATCATTTTCCAGAAAAATAATAAATAAACTGTCGCTATAGGCCTTTAGCGACACTTGTCTGTCGCCATTTGTGTTCTTCACTCAAGAACACTGACAGTTCAGTGTGCGTGGGGGCTGGTTTGACCGGCTTTAATTACTTGTTCTGATTGATTTCTGGGCTGGAATTCGTGTTAAAGTTATAGTACTAACGTAACACTACAATCACCAACTTGTTTCATGGCCAAACAACATCATATCAGAGAGATCTAGGTTCTCAAAATCGTTGTCAGATCAGTTCTTCAAATTCTGGGTTTTCCAGATTTGAAGAACAGCCTAAGTTGCTTACTTTGATTCCTTGTAACTTTCAGTCTCCGTATTATTTATGTGATCTAAAGGTTTAATCTTGTAGTACGCATGACAGGGTATAACATTATTACATAAAATTAGTCTAACAACATCACATGTGTAAGATCTAGTTAGTCAAACATACTGTCAGACACGTGTTCTTCAACTTTCTGGGAATTTCCAGAATTCATCAAAACAGTCGGTCAACTATATTTTGACCTTAATTTCCTGTCATTCAAGTTACGATCTAGGGGATATAATGACTTTAATATGTAGTATACATACCAGAATACAACATAACAACAACATCTTAGCCAAACTAACAAGATACAGCAAGATCTAGACGTTCAAAAATGCTGTCAGACCGTTCTGGGTTTCTGGGCTTGCCCAGATTCTCAGTTGGTCATGGTCGGTCAACGGATTTTGACTCATAATAACTCTCGATCTACAACAGATATGGACTTGATTCTTTTTGCATCTTAAATACCACATAGTAGACTACATGTTAAAAGCTTTAAACATCAAAAACACTTAATACACACATATCTATGGTGTCTGACATATAGTTGTCAGACGAAAAATTTTCCATTTTCCAGATTTCAATAATTACCAAAATCGTGCATCTAGATGTTATAGATCCTTGATCTATCAACCCAGATCACTTATAAACACCATATTACATAACTTTAACAAATCAATTTCATCAATTAACAAAGAATCATAGGATTTCTAGATTTTGGGATTTTATACCTTTTGAGCTTTGATTTTCGATTCTGACTTTTTGATCTGTTTCTGGTACACGTAGGGCTTCAATATATGACTGATTTAGCACTAAATTTCGTAGGTGTTTGAGAGAGAAGGTCTTGGATGATGGTTGTGAAAAAAAAATAAGCAACTAAGAACACTTTTCTCTCTCTAACTCTTTATATATAATTGTAGGATACAAGCATTGGCAGATATTGGTTGCTTGTTGCTGATTTTCTGGCATTTATTGATCTCATGGGAAGTCAAGAGTAGTTCAACTACTACATATATGGTAGGATTTGCAAGCAACATAATATAAAATGTGACATAAATGTCATTTCCACACAATTTTAATTCCAAAATTGGTATTTGATCAAACCCTTAGAGTTTAGGGTTTGGATCTTTAGGGTTTTAGGGTTTAACCCTTTAAGATTTAGCAACTTGTAATTCTAAGATTTTCGGATTAAGGTTTTCGATATAGAAAATTAACAATTTTAAAATCGTAATTAGAATTCTCTAATTACATTACAATTTTCTGAATCATATATCAATCTTTACTAATTAGGACTAATTTATCCTAATTAAAATTGCCAATTTAGCACTTAGGGCCACAATTGTACATTAGGTTTCAAAACCATATTTTAGGGTTTTAAATAGAAAAATAATATTTCAATTTTAGAAATTAGATTTCCTAATTAGATTAGGGTTTCTAATAACTTGACAATTAGGATTTATATTTCCTAATTAACATTGCTAATAAAGCAATTAAATCCACCACTGCACAATTAGGGTTCAAAATGGTCATTAGGGTTCAAAACCCTTGAATTAGGTTTTCTACTAGAAAAATTAATTTTCTAATTTAGAAATTAAATATCGTAATTAGATTAGAGTTTTCTAATTACTCATAAATTGAAATAATTAGGATTAGGGTTTCCTAATTAGCATTGCTAATTTTAGCAATTAAATTCATAATTGAGCATTAGGTTTTCTGACGGAACAATAAGGGTTCCAAAAATTGAAAATTAGGGTTTGCTAATTAATTAACATTTGCCCCAATTTAGTACTTAATTAATAGCACTAAAGCATTAAAATTATCCGTTATATTCCCAGATTAGGGTTTCATTTAATCAGAATCTGAAATTAGGGTTTTCAGATCTGGTATTAGGGTTTTCAAATAATCAATTAAGATTTTAGATAATTCATTATGGTTTTCCCTAATTAATTTAATATTAATGACGTTTAACCTTGTACATAACATTGCATTCCCAATCTAGGGTTTTCAATATCCGATTTAAGGTTTCGGACTCCCGGAACTGAAACAAGGGTTTCCAGAACCGATTTCTAGGGTTTCTTATCAGACGTTAGGGTTTTCTAATCGAACGTTGACGTTCTTAATATATATACTTAGGGTTTTGTCACAGATATAATTTATCTGATCAACCCATGACCCTTAACCACATTCTGAACACATCATTAACCATATACACAGAGCACATTTACATAAATCCTTAATCCTGAATAATTCACCTATATCCTTCACCGAATTTTTGAAAGCCTCAAAATTCAATCCCAATAACATCAAACGCATACACTTATTTTCTGTCTAGGTCTATTATTTAACCTTAAATCAATCATTTAAGAGTTTCATAAATTGTCTAATTTCTCGGGTTGTCACATATCTAGAAGGGGGGTTGAATAGATATTTAAAAAATCTTTTCGTTTTAAACTTGTTCTTTAATGATGATTAAAACTTAACGGAATTTATGTTTGTTTTAATCTTCTTTACAAAGCAGTGGAGTTATGAGAGTGAGGCAGTTATAACAGTTATAGTATGAATATAAAAGACACATTCGTTTTTAAGTGGTTCAGAGCACTTAAAGCTCCTAGTCCACTCTTCTACTCAACGAGTAGGATATCCACTAAGGATGTCTTTTATAACTTCTGAATCACATAGATTCCTTCTATACCAGCAGTCTAGGAATTTCTTAGTTCACTCTTGAACGCTTCAAGTCCAACAGACTTAGCTCTCCTACAGTTCACTTAGAACTCTTCAATTTCAGCAGACTTGGTACTCTTCTTTAGTTGATTGATAGATGTTGAGTTCTTGATGGTTGCTACTCAGTTGCTGTTTAAGCACTTGTTCGAAAGAACTGAGTAGCTGAGCAAGCTTTGCAAATTCTCAGATCGTAGAGTTGAGCTTGAAAGCTGTTCACGTTGTTTGTTCAATGCTTGCTTAATCCTCTCTCATCTGTCTGATTTGCATATATGTGATCTTGAAAACTATCTATTGGATCCATCTATTGAGGCATTAAATGCATTTGACTTTTCTGATCTTTGATGGAGACATTTCTGCACATCTTCTGAAACTGCATTCTGGCCCACTGACACATCAGACTGCTTTCTCACCTAACACCTGAAAAGGTGTTTTGCCCCCTTACCAATGGTACTTTCCTTAGCTTCTTCAATACGCTTCTTTGTTGCATACTAAGGATATTTCATATTACTTTGGGACTGATGAGTATTGCAACTTCTAGAATCCATCCTCATATGTTGGAATCTGTCTTCACATATATCATGAGGTTCGACGCTTTCTGACATAAGACAGATGATGCTCGACGATTTATATCGTGATACTCTACGATTCAGATCGTAGTGACTTGTCGCCTTGGTGCTTGATATGATGCTATCAGCCAAGAGCACTACGATTTCTCTTAAACCTTTGCACACTATGATCTTTGCTTGCTAGGTTCTAACTCTACGTTTCTGAGAGCACACTACGATCGTTGACTTGTAAACTCTACGTTTCCTTCAGCATGCTATGATCGTTGAGTTGGCTCGGCAAACGTTGGGACTACTCTACAATTTCCGAAGAGGTCCTTCAAGGCATGCACACTACGATCATTGAAGCTCTACATTTCTGCCTTGACTTCTGCAATATTGATCAGATGATACACTATGATTTCTTCGAAGCCGGTCTAATACATCTCAAGATCAACCTAACAGCTTTGATCTTTCTATATATACATTCTATTACAGAATGATACACGTTAAGAGCTTAGATCAACCTAAAAAATTTGATCTATCACTAAGTCCTTGTACATATCTTACTTGAAGGACTTTACAAAAAATCATGAGCATATACATTAAAACATAAAATCATAATATTCATTCTCCCAACACAAGGAAGTCAAGTAATTAGTATCTGAGAACTGTTGAGGCAAACAGAAGTGTTGAAGCACTGCACAAAAGAAGGAAGAGGTGTTCTACATTGAAGATCCAATCAACACTCTTCAAGATCGTAGTGTTGTCTCTACCAGTCAACAAGACACTACGATTAGGTCCATGAAGACATGCATCAGAATCGTAGAGTTCAAATAACTGAAGACTGAAGCATTGGCAATGGTTCAATCTGAAGGGTAATATTCGGACAAGTTCTTATTGAGAGCATCGATGCAAAAGGACAACCTCTGATCGAGAAATTAGACAGAGGAAATAAAGTCTTCGACCTGCCCAAGACTTTGATGTGATATATTTGACAGGGTAAGTGAAATAGTAGACTGCAGTGTCAGAGAAAGTATGACCTGTCAAGTCAGCAGTCTACCTCAGTTAATCCAAGATCTAAGAAGATATTTGAATAGCTCTCAATGGCTACTTTCCAAATGAAGGATTGGGAAGGAGTATAAATCATCAAGAACTTCAAAGATCGAAGAAGGCAGGAGTTACCGAGTTTGGAGTAACGGTGGACTATTCTAAACCATGTAAAATAGTGATTTCGAAGGCTCACTCTACAATCCACCAAGAACACTCAGAGACATACAAAGGAAGAATTAGAAGTGAAAGTTCTACAATGTAGAAGTGAGAGTTCTACTACATGAAGACTATTCTGAATTGTCGAGAGAAAGAAGAGCGTCATGTCATCTTGGTGTCCATCATGGGAAGACTCTAAGTACCATAGAGAAGAGCTCACAGTCATCTTAGCAAGTACATCATGAAAAGGCATCAAGTATCAAGAAAGGAGATCATAAACGTCATCATGGTGGCAATCATGAGAAAGTTTCTAAGTAACTATTAGAAAAGCTTACAGTCATCTTAGAAACCCATCTTGTGCATCCATCATGTATCAAGAGGAATGATCTTCTAGGCAGTCATCAAGGGATCATCCGAAGTGGTTGAGTAACTGAAGATGCTGAGCATCATGCAACACTCAACTGCACTTCAAGGGTGATCACGTCAAGCTAGTAAGTACAGAAGATGTTCAGAGCATGAAGATATTTAGCAGCTCAGCACCAACTCCAACAAACAAATAAACAACTCAACAGAAGCCAGGGCCTAAGGGGTCCTTGTCCGGAGGGACTAAATGAAGTTCCAAGCCTGCTGGGCTTGAAGATTTCCAAGGGAACTAGAGGAGTTCCAAGGCTGTTGGCCTTGAAGAGTTCTTAGTGAACTGTAGTCCTAAGTCTGCTGGCCTTGAAGGAATCTTAGTGATTCTGGGTGCTGTCCATTTCTTAGTGGAAATCCTGCTAGTTGAAAGCAGAAGAGTGGATTAGGAGCTTGAGTCTCTGAACCACTTAAAACTCCTTGTGTCTTTTACATTATGCCTATTAACTATTATAACTGCTATGTATGTTTTAACTGCTTACAACCAAACTAACTCTACGAACAATGTATGAATGATTATGAATATATCAATGAAGGAGATTTTTTACTTATTTTGTTGTGCTTGAAAATATTCTTATGTTTGTCATATGATAAATTAATAGCAATACAAAAAAAAAGAGAAAAAAATTTGAAATTTAAAAGGATCTATTCAACCCCCTCCCCCCTTCTAGATCTATTGTGCCTACTGGGAACTAACATCTTTCTCTAGTACTCTTGTGAATGTCTTCAACTGAAACAATGAAACTTTGCTATACAACCAGGGCTTTAATCCTTGTTCAAACCTTCTTACTTTTCTCTCATCTGTGTGTACTTGATATGTGGCAAACCTAGCCAACTCAATGAATCTTGCCGCATAGTCTGGTACGGACATATTACCCTGTTTCAACTCTAGAAACTGGACCTCCATTTGGTTCTGCGAGCTGGTTGGGAAATGCATCTCAAAAAACATCTCTTTAAATCTCTCCTAGGTAATCACACCTTCTCTTCCACGGACCTTGTTTGCTTGCCACCAATAACTGGCTTCGGATCTTAGCATGAATGTTGCAAAAGCGGTTTTCTAATTCTCTCTGACTCTTGCGACATCAAAAACCTTCTCCATATGTATAACCCACATTTGAGCCTCGATCGGGTTCATAGATCCTTTAAACCTTGGCAGTGCCACCAGCCTCAAAATTTTTGAACGTCATATTCGGTGGAGCTTGAGATTGATTATTCATCGCTCCAGCTAGTAAGTTCACCAATTATTGAACGGAGTTAGCATTGGCGTTGTTGTTATTATTCATCGATTCTTCTTGAGCTTTTTGACGGTTCTGTCTTCTTCATGGCGGCATATTTCTGTTTCAAAATATATGTTTAGTAGGTTTTATTTAATTCTCTAAATAGTTAAGGTTTAACTCAATAATTTAACATAATCACTACACAAATTTTCTCAAATAACTTGATATATTTATTCAAATCGAAAGTTTTAACATCAAACGATAGCATCACTGCTATTTACATCAACTATCCCGACATAAAGAATCTACAGGATTTAAAATATTCAAATATTCCTTTGTTTATAAACACATTGGAATTTACATCTAACACCAGATAAGTTTTTCACATAATTAAACAAATCATATCACTGCCTGTTAAGGCGCTGAATAGCCTTGCTACGTTCCTCTTCCATGATGCGGGACATCGTCCGACGATCTAGCATATATGATGGTAGTCCTTCAAACTGGATTGGGTATCTCATAACTCAATCCTGAGCCTCATCCATTGCATTTTGAAGTGTAGAGTACGTCTTCCCAAGCTTTGCCTTCTTCGCACGACAGTCCTCTTCTGCAAGATCAGCACGACGTGATTCTCTTACCCAGCCCTCCTCTGCTATGGTCAGCCTTTCTGAACTCTCTTTCAGTTCCTTCTTCAATTTCTCTATTTCTTCGGACTACTCCTCGGTTTGACCCTTCTCGTGAACCAAATCCCACTACACGTTTCCTAGACGTGTGTGAAGAGTCACAATCTCTCTATCTTTCTGTTCGATGGTAATCTGCTGAATATTCGTCCGCTCAGTCAGATCCTGTACAGTGTCACGTAACTCTACATTATGATCATATAGTTCGTCATACATCTCAGCATCAATGGAGTTCGGTGGGAACTCCTCTTCTTCCTCTTCCTACTCAGGATCCTCCTCTGGATCAATCTCAGGCTCATGCTCCTGACCAACAATAATGATCAATGGAGATGGCTCTCCCTGTACCAACTGTTTCCTAACGACACGAATGTCTCGGGGCTCCTCCTCTGTAGGTACTCGGGGTTCCTCCTCTCCAGCTCGACTAGCTCCTCCAACATCCGACATCCCGACAACACGGTTTCAAGTTTTAGTTACTAAGTCGTACTAGTGAGCACATAATTTAACATATAAACACAAAGTCTTTTATTATCTTTAATGAATTAAGAAATTCATTTATTAGAACTCGATAAAAGTTTTCCATCACTATGTTCTTACTATAAAGTTACTACCTAAGGTTGTTCCCCCACCTAAGGTTCATAACCTACAGCTTTGATCCCAACCTGTGACACCCCCAAATCCGGATACTTAAATTCCCACATGATTTTGTGTTCACTATACAAACATCATATCTCTATCTACCCATAATAAATGAAAGCATAAATAAATAGAAATAAATCCTCTCCTTAAGCAGTTACATCATAAAAATATATAAATCCTAGGTCATAATAACCTTAAATCTTAACTGCGAAAACATAAACAATTAATCATCTTACACATCATTATCATAAGTCTAAAACAGAAATACATCACCACATAAAATAATAAGTCTTCATCACTTGTTAATCTTGCCCTTGCCTTTGCTAGTAGAAGGCTCGTCGAACCTTTCGTTCTTAACTGCAATGTTATTATTACGCAAGAGTGAGCATGATTGCCCACAAGTATAAAAATGAAATAACAATATATAATAACATGCGAGTGAATCAAAGAATTCTAGAATAAAACTCAACTTTTAAATCAAGAATGACTAACAAGAATCAAAAGATTTCTGAGGGTCATAAGACCTTGAACTATGTCCTAGGTTATCGAGGGTTATACTTGAAACCTTTAACAGTCATAAGACTATTGACTCTTCTACTCGTACTTAGGGGGATCATCCCTTAGTACCATACTGTGCACAATATCTTAATGTTAACACATAAGTAATCCCTATAATGGTTGTTCATCTCAGTTTGACATTAGAGTCCACACCAAAGGAAGTTTAGTTTGAATAAATCAATAAGGGTTTTGAAATTTAGATCGTTCATCAACTATAGACTAGTCGAATCAATAGGGATTCACTAGTCTAACAAGGTTCAACAATAAATGATATTTAAATCGAATAACAATTTTAATAGGTATACAATAGAACAAGTATTGTATAACGGAAATCATGCTTTGAAAAGATAAATAATCTTTAATATAACAAATTGAACTTGATTTATAATCATGAGAAGTTACTCGACGTAAATTATAAACATGAATAATGATACAAGTAGGGTTAGGAAACTTGCCTCGTGCGTAGATTACACGTTAATTATACTTGTTCCTCGATTTAATCCTACATACCATTCATGTTCACAATACCAGTCAATTATAACGTAACTAGTCATTACAAGTTCATTTTTTTCGTCTAACTCAGATTATTACTATACTTAGTCAAATTACCACACTTATTGTCACATAATTTTACACTTCATGAACAATAAGTTAACTATGTTTTTAATCATTCAATCCACACGTAACTGTGTTATTGACATGTTAATAACTTATTTTAACGTCTCGTTATACTTCTAACATATTTTTATGTTCATTAGATTAGGTTACTATCACATTCTTAGACTTGAACAATTTAAAATTTTTATTTCTTGACATTTTGCAAAGTGGCACTGCGGCGCCACAGTTCTACTTGTTCTCGGCGCTGCGGCGCGGGCCTTAAGGCGTGGGACTAGCGCTGCTGCGCGACGAACCAGTATCAGTTCTGCAATTCGTAAAAAATTGCAGAACATGGCCAACACCTCCCAATTAATTTATTCTTACACGAAATTAGACATACCCAAACACTGTAATACACATATACTTATTACTCAACCCTTCTATCATGATTTTAACATCAAAATTTGCAGAATCAAAATATATAATTTACTATTCTTGATGTTTTTCAAAGTTTTGAATACAAAATATGAAAATCAACACAATGAGTTCATTATAACACCGAATTTGTTCATTTGAAGTTCTTTATCTTAGGTCTAACATGCATAATTATATACAAGTATAAATTTATGATACAACTTATGATTATTGCATTAATTTTTGGTATGTAAGGCCATATGGCCATATTTTCATACTCTGTAACTTTGAATAAACTATCTACGATATGTTTTTATGAAACTGATGCTATGGAATTATACGATATATAGTAAAACATGTTATACTTAACATAATAACACATAATCTTTACTCCTTTTTTAATTAAAGAGATTTTACAAAACTTGAAAGCCATTTTCTTGTAAAACTTAAACAACATAAATAAAAATTGGGTTGAAGAAATTACCCAAAGCGTAGAGTGTAGATTAGTAGGCTCAGATGCTTCTTCAATCACTCATTCCCAATCTCCCTCACAAATTCTCAAATTCTCTTTGTCAAATTCTCAAATTCTCTCTGACTATTTTTCCAGACTTGACAAACAATTGAAAAATAAGACGTATGAAGGTTTAAGAACTGACGCGTTGTGGTGATCAGTTAACCCATCATGGGTTAACTGCTACTAACTTTTCTTAGGGCCTCGTTTGGCTGGCAATAATAGGCTCTAAAACCATTTAATTTAATGATTTTCTTATACTATAGTTTAAATCATGTCACACTTATTTATACAATAAATCAAATATCTTATTTAATTTAATTTGAATAAAATATAATAATTTCTCATTAATTCACATAGTCACATAATTAATTTTCTCATTTATTAACTATGTCAAATTATTATATCTCTAATTAATTGTTAAATTAATTAAAATAACATTATGCTTATTAAATATTTTATTAAATTCAATAAGCTCACATAATTACATAATTTGAAAAATAAAAATTCTCCACATTAATTTAATAAATATAACACATATAATTAAATTAATCTACCACAATTTCATCAATTAATTATTTAATATAATAATTAATCATCGAAAATATTTATTTAATTTAATAAATATTAGAATTAAATTACAAAATCTCGTTTGTCACAGAACATATGGTAGATGATAAAACTTTTCAACCATAGTTGCAGCGGAACGAGCAATCCATTAGAAGAGTCAAATAGACTATAAAGTCTATTATCTTCTCCATGTTAAAAGTCCACAAACAATGTTTTATCCCTGTAACATCAATCAACAGTTTTAGTCCACAATCATATGAATAACTCATAATCATAATTGTGGTTCTAAATTCCTCTTCTCATCTAGGACGAAGATAATTTGTATCACCTGTCTTTACCTGAAACATCAAAGATCGTGATTATACCAAATCACAGTTCCTATTATCTTTGCACTACGACCAAAGATATTCGTTAATAGTTCATCTTTCCACTACTGGCCAAAGATATTCAACAACATGTCATCTTTGCACTATAGGCTAAAGATATTCAATAACATATCATCTTTGCACTACATGCCAAAGATATTCAACAACAGATCATCTTTACACTACATGCCAAAGATATTAATGTCTCAAAGAAATATATAATCATTTCAGAACAATAATTATAACCATGTTGAGCAATTTACCTTTGCACTTAAGCTAAAGATATTCAATTATACATTTAATGGTCATGATCATCCCAGTCAACAATTCATCTTTCCACTACTGGCCAAAGAGAACCCATAGTCACGATCATACCAATAATCTACCAATCTTTACACTCAAGTCAAAGAGAAATTTCATCACCATGATTATAAAAATGTTATATATGATAATAAAAATAATATGATCAACAACTGCATTTAATTTCAAGAGTAAGATTCATAAATCAACGATAAATTGGTCAGAAAAAGAAACCAATTTTGTTGTGAATAGTACCTGTGAATAGTAACTCATGAATAGTAACTCGTGAATAGTACTCCGTATTCGTACATAGTACCATATACGTAAATAATGTCATATACATAAATATTGTTGTATACGTGAATAGTGTCGTATACGTGAATAGTAACCCGACACAAAAAGGTAGAAATTTTACAGTAAAATTTCTATCAATATTTCGGCATAATGTTATTGAAGAAAATAATATCATTTACGAAGAAAATAACATCCCTTAGTATCCGTTACCTCAAAAGAATAGTACTTCTGGCTGGAATTTCGGATGTAATGCCGAAGAAAGCTTGCACTGAATAACAACTCTCAAAGTATTTAAATTCTCACAAAATACGTTCGATAATATATAGAGAGAAAGCTTATGTTTCTGGTGTAATTTTTAATTCTAACATAAACACCTATTTATAGGAAAATGCTAGAACGCCAAAGCAGACTAAATTAATAAAATATTATTTTCTTTTTTCTTCTCTTCTACACACACTTCATTTGAATCATCTCAGTATGCCATCCTTGAAAAATCTCAGCACATGTTTTCAAAAAAACAAAAGTGGTTCCCACCCATAATTTTAATAAAAATATTTTATTTTCCGAAAATTCAATAATTCATAATAAATAGCCCCTTTATCAGAAAAATACTAATTTTATGTCCATTCCATAGGAAATTAAATTCTCTACAACTTTGTAAGTTTAAGTTTTTCCAAATTCCACATATGGACGATTTTCAACACCTCTTAAAATTCATAACAAATCATACGTTAATTTTTAACGGTTTAAAATTTGTGGACATATACTCAACTTTTATATGTATAATATATCCAAAAATCACAACGATCTAACGGTCAAATTAAAATTATACTCACGCAATAGAGCTTTAAGAAGACTGATTTGATTTTCGGACTATAAGTCCCTCGTACCAGTTTTACTCAAATAGTCACCACGAAAAATCTACAAAGAATATTTGAGTGATTTAAACTTCTACGATTAGCTTACTTACATGGCTTTCTTTTGATATATTGCTCATCTCCTAACTCATTATACACAAAGAATTATGGATTTTACAAAATCAAGTAATAAACTTTTTTTTTTCTCCTGAAAATCCCATATTTTGTTCTTCTTTTGATTTCTAGATTTCTCTCATTTGATTCATGCACCGTGAATTTAGTGTAAAGATATCACCATTATTATATTATTATATAACCACATTATACATTTATAATGTAATATAATAATATATTCGAATAAATTATTTTATCAGAAAAGATAAAATATCAATATTTAACAATTGTCACATTTCTAAAAATTCCTCCATTTATAACCCCATTAAAAGAAATATTTCCTTATCATATAAGTCAATAATTAATTTATTCACAAATAATATTACAGAATCACAATTATGACAACCGGGTCGTTTCCGGGAAAAAGGGGGCTTTCCGATAAGGATTTCTCCTTACTGGCGCAATTAGATGACCAAACCCCTTTCCTAAATAGAAATTCTTTAGACATTGTCAATAATGTTATCTAACAATATCATTCAAATAATATAAATTATTGATATGATAATGGAAGTGCATTGACAATTATTGAAACAACAATAATATCAACGTAGTAATTATTGACTCAATAAAATAAAAATATTGAACAGTAATTACTGTAACAATTATTGAGTAGTGTCTTCTTATGTAAGAATCAATAATTCAAAAATATTGTGCAATACTGTGTGCTACTGTGCATCCACGCGTATTACTATATTTTAACCACCGGGTATTCCAACAGTGTTAATGGTAACAACTACGCCGTTATTTATAAAAACTCATATTTGTCATTTTCTTCATCCAATAGTTATTCTGTTATGGGGCCCACAAATGGTTGCGCCGTCGTATGAATATTCCCCGACAACAAGAATATTTCACGACCAAACGAATATTCCCCAACAACAATTAATATTTTATAACCACTTGCTTATTTTGCAAAATTTGAATATTTCACCCATAACTTTAAACTTTTATCAATTTAACTATTTACTAAATAGAAAAATTGAATACTTTTATTTCATAAAATTCGGGGTCTTTCAATCTCCACTCCTTATGAAATTTCATCCCAAAAATTTACGTACCTGGTATTTCGAAGAGTTGAGAATACATTGCTTTCAGATTCCATCTTCCTTGTCATTATGATTTCTCCATTTCTTATTCAAGAATACAGCTTCAAAACAAAGGTTAATTGACATATCACAATTTGTCAATTTATCAAGTGAGAAATTTCAGCTTAGGTAAATCATACACTAGCGAAGTATATTACTCGTCTCTCCCCTCCTAGTTCTAGACTCAGATCATCGCCAGCGACTATATCCCTAAGCTCTGATACCAAATGTAACTTTGGACACCAACTTGTGTCAGCACCTCACCAGGGTACCTATTAGCCTGCCACCGCAGAACGACGTCCATTACAGAGAGTCTGGCTTCGGTGCATCCCTCATCAACAGGAAGTCACCAGATAGAGGCTCGAGGGTCTTTACTTATGGCTCTGATACCAACTGTGACTCATGTCCCAACCGTGGACAACACGTCACAATGGCACCTTATATAAAAGTACATTCAATAACTGTTTTAGAAATTAAAATCTTTGGAAAATGCTTTAGGAAACCTTCGTACATAGGAGGCCATGCATCTAAGTTATAATAAATATCATATGACTAGAGAATTATCCTTGGTTGACCCAATAGACCCCAAAGAAAAACGAGAAGATTACTATCATGTTCTTTCCAATGACGAGTCTTCTCTTGACATATAACTATCTCCATTGTCTGCAATTGAGAATTATATTTCAACCAAACTCCAAAATTATATAGGTAGTGCTCGTAGATATACTCAGGAAGTGGATGTTCACAACCATGTCTTATGATCACACGAAGTCGCATGTCATTAGATATCTTGTATGATAGTGGAAAAACACCCTTCCAACGTTGGGTTTGCCTCACCCTATTTGATTCACCAAATATAACTACTAAATGATGTATAAAATACAACACATTATTCTAAAGTTCTCAATAAAATTATTTCCATACTTTTTAGAGAGAACCTCCACAGCTAGAGACCACCGTTCTATTCCCCTGTTACCCCCGCTCGACCCAGCTACACACTTATTACCTGAAAGGAATTGTGAAGCAAAATGGTGAGCACAACTAGCCTAGTAAAGAATATCATGACTAAAGATAATTAAATTATCAATAGCCTTCATCAGTAATGAATCAGAGATTTAAAACATATGGTAGATGATAAACTTTTCAACCATAGTTGCAACGGAATGAATAATCCATTAGAAGAGTCAAATACAACATAAAGTCTATTATCTTCTCCATGTTAAAAGTCCACCAACAATGTTTTATCCATGTAACATCAATCAACAGTTCTGGTCCACAATCATATGAATAACTTATAATCATAATTGTTGTTCTAAATTCCTTTTCTCATCCAGGAGGGAGATAATTTTTATCACATGTCTTTACCTGAAATATCAAAGAACATGGTTATACCAAATCACAATTCATGTTCATAATCATACTAATAAATTCATCTTTGCACTACGGCCAAATATATTCGTCAATAGTTCATCTTTTCACTACTGGCTAAAGATATTAAACAACAGGTCATCTTTGCACTACAGACCAAATATATTCAATAACAGATCATCTTTGGCAAAAAGCACTTTTTCACCACTGTGGTTGTAGAGTTTTAAGCAATTAGTCACTGTGCTTTTAAAATATTCAATTAGCCCACTGTAATTTTTAAAAATATTCAATCAACCCATTCGGTCCAATTTTGTAGACGAACGTCAAAAAATTGGGCTGATTTTCCTACGTGGCTTTTGAAAAAATAAAATAAAATGAGTTATTTCCTACGTGGCAAGTCAATCATCCAAATTCTTAATACTATTGAGCCACTACACTTTAAAAAAATGCAATTGGCCCACTATGGTTTTAAAAATATTTTTTTTGTTTAATTTTCTTTCTTTTTCTTTACCTAAATATTTATAATATGAATAATATTTATAAAAATTAATATTATAATATTTTATAATATGTATATTTTATTTTAAAAATAAAACTAAAAATACTTTTATGTTTTAAAATACTTATAAATTTTTTAAAAATAAAAATATTTTTATGTTTTATTTTCTTTCTTTTTCTTTACCTAAATATTTATAATATGTATAATATTAATAAAAGTGTTTTTTTAATATTTATAATATGTATGTTTTATTTTAAAAATAAAAATAAAAATACTTTTATATTTTAAAATACTTATAAAATTTTTAAAAATAAAAATGATATTGATATTCATCATCCAACCCTTTTCTTCTTCTTCTCATTTTCTTTTGTTTGACGGCAACTATGGTGGAGATGGTACTGTAAACTTTGACGATTGTTGAGTCTTTAATTGTTGGGTCTTCATCTTTTTTTCCCTCGTTCTTCTTTCCTCTATTATCCCTCTTTATTAATTTTGATATTAGTTCAAAAATAAATCTTTAAAAAAAATTCAGATCTGATTTTGATGGTCATGTAATTTTGTTATCAAAAACAAAAGTTTTCTCAATCCAAATATAAATTTATAGTGTCAACACTTGTATTTGAGATTTTTTGGTTTATGATGATTACACGTAGATCTGATTTATTTTTTTTATACACGGCAGATCTAAGTTTGAATTTGGTTGGGCTTGTTGGGCTCATCATAAAAGAGGACCGAATCAACATCATTATCTCTAAAATTTGTTATTCAAAAATAAAAGTTTTCATAATCCAGATCTAATTTTTGTTTTTGACCAAACAGAGATGGCGGATCTATGTTTAAAAATGGTCGAGCGTATTGGGATCTAGAGTTGTTAGAGATGATGATGTTCGCTGAATCTAGACTAAGAACTGGTGTAATGTTGATGATGATGAGATTGGAGACTATGTACTAGCGTTTGGTGGTGGTGGCTAGGTGGTTGGCAACTGGATGGTGGCGACGGGCAATGTTGGCTGGTGGCAGCGGCGGAGAGGGCAATGGGTATATAACGAGTATTTTAAAAATTTATAAATACTTTTTTTTAAGTATTTTATAAGTATTTCTATTTTTATTTTTAAAATAAAACATACATATTATGAATATTATAATATTAATTTTTATTAATATTATACATATTATAAATATTTAGGTAAAGAAAAAGAAAGAAAATAAAACATAAAAATATTTTTAAAACCACAGTGGGTCAATTGTATTTTTCTAAAGTGCAGTAGCTTAATAGTTTTAAGAATTTGGCTGACTGGCTTGCCACGTAGGAAATAACATGTTTTATTTTATTTTTCAAAAGCCACGTAGAAAAATTGGCCCAATTTTTTAACGTACGTGAGCAAAATTGGACGGAATGGATTGATTGAACATTTTTTTAAAGTACAGTGGGCTAATTGAATATTTTAAAAGCACAGTGATTAATTGCTTAAAACACTACAACCATAGTGGTGAAAAAGTGCTTTTTACTGATCATCTTTGCACTAAAGGCCAAAGATATTCAGCAACAGATCATCTTTGAACTACAGGCCAAAGATATTAATATCTCAAAGAAATATATAATCATTTTAGAACAATAATTATAACCATGTTGATCAATTCACCTTTACACTTAAGCTAAAGATATTCAATTATAAATTCAATGGTCATAATCATCACAGTCAATAATTCATCTTTGAACTACTGGACAAAGGGAACTCATAGTCACGGTCATACCAATAATCTACCCATCTTTAACTCAAATCAAAGAGAAATTTCATCACTGGGATTATAAAAATGTTATATATGATAATAAAAATAATATGATCAACAACTGCATTTAATTTCAAGAGTAAGATTCATAAATCAACGATAATTTGGTCAGAAAAAGAAACCAATTTTGTCGTAAATAGTACCTGTGAATAATAACTCGTGAATAGCAACTCATGAATAGTAACTCGTGAATAGTATTCCGTATTCGTACATAGTACCGTATACGTAAATAATGTAATATACGTAAAGAGTGTAATATACATGAATAATGTCGTATACGTGAATAGTAACCCTGACACAAAAAGGTAGAAATTTCACAATAAAATTCATATCAATATTTCGGCATAATTATATTGAAGAAAATAATATCATTTACGAAGAAAATAACATCCCTTACCTCAAAAGAATAGTACTTCTGGCTGGAATTTCGGATGTAATGTCAACTCTCAAAGTATCTAAATACTCACAAAATACGCTCGAGAATATATAGAGAGAAAGCTTATGTTTCTGGTGTGATTTTCAATTCTAACATAAGCACCTATTTATAGGAAAATGCTAGAACGCCAAAGCAGACTAAATTAATAAAATATAAATTTCTTTTTTCTTCTCTTTTACGCACACATCATTATCATCTCAGCATGCCATCCTTGAAAAATCTCAGCACATGTTTTTAAAAAAACAAAAGTGGGTTCCACCCATAATTTTAATAAAAATATTTTATTTTTTGAAACTTCAATAATTCATAATAAATAGTCCTTTTATCAGAAAAATACGAATTTTATGTCCATTTCATAGGAAATTAAATTCTCTACAACTTTGTAAATTTATGTTTTTTCAAATTACAAATAAAAAATGACCGAAATTCACATACGGTCGATTTTCAACACCTCTTAAAATTCATAACAAATCATACATTAATTTTAACAGTTCAAAATTTGTGGACATATACTTGACTTATATATGTATAACATATCCAAAAATCACAACGATCCAATGGTCGGATTAAAATTATAACTCACACAATAGAGCTTTAAGAACACTGATTTGATTTTCAGAATATAAGTCCCTCGTACCAGTTTTACTCAAAAAGTCACCACGAAAAATTCACAAAGAATATTTAGTGATTCAAATTTCTACGATTAGCTTACTTCCAGGGCTTTCGTTTGATATATGGCTCATCTCCTAACTCATTATACACAAAGAATTATGAATTTTACAAAATCAAGTAATAAACTAATTTTTTCTGAAAATTCCATATTTTGTTATTCTTTTGATTTCTAGATTTCTCTAATTTGATTCATGCACCGTGGATTTAGTGTAAAGATATCACCATTATTATATTATTATATAACCACGTTATACATTTATAATGTAATATAATAATATATTTGAATAAATTATTTTATCAGAAAAGATAAAATATCAATATTTAAGAATTGTCACCTTTCTAAAAATTCCTCCATTTTATAACCCCATTAAAAGAAATATTTCTTTATCATATAAATCAATAATTAATTTATTCATAAATAATATTACAGAATCACAATTATGACAACTAGCTCGTTCCCAGGAAAGAGGGGGCTTTCCGATAAGGATTTCTCTTACTAGCGCACAATTAGATGACCAAATCCCTTTCCTAGACAGAACTTCCTTAGACATTGCCAATAATTCTATGTAATAATATTATTCAAATAATATGAATTATTGATCTGATATTGGAAGTGCAATGACAAATATTGAAACAACAATAATATCAACGTAGCAATTATTGACTCAATAAAATAAATTATTGA
This sequence comes from Panax japonicus, assembly GCA_020205505.1. Lineage (NCBI taxonomy): Eukaryota > Viridiplantae > Streptophyta > Magnoliopsida > Apiales > Araliaceae > Panax > Panax japonicus. The sequence goes on along the minus strand of CM035101.1, from coordinate 16,687,682 downwards.
ATAGTAATTACTGTAACAATTATTGAGTAGTGCCTTTTTACGTAAGAATCAATAATTCAAAAATATTGTGCAATACCGTGTGCTACAGTGCATCCACGCGTATTATTGTATTTTAACCACCGGATATTCCAACAGTGTTAACGGTAACAACTACGCCGTTATTTATAAAAACTCATATTTGTCATTTTCTTCATCTGATAGTTATCCTGTTATGGGGTCGACAAATGGCTGCGCCGTCGTACGAATATTCCCCGACAACAAGAATATTCCACGACCAAATAAATATTTCCCGACAATAATGAATATTTTATAACCACTTGTTTATTTTTCAAAATTTGCATATTTCACCCAAAACTTTAAACTTTTATCAATTTAACTATTTACTAAATAGAAAAATTGAATACTTTTATTTCATAAAATTCGGGGTCTTTCAATTTTTTTCACTTATCCACTCATCTAATTAGTGACAAACTATTATTTCGTCATATAAAATTAGAATTTATGACAATAAAAATTGTTATAAATTATTATTTTTCTGTCTTTAAAAAATATCCCTCCAAAAATTTTCATAATTTTTTTTCCTCCAAATAAAATTGTGATGAATTTGTATTTGGCGTCACTAAATGTGAACATTAGTGACGAAAGCACATTATCACTAAATTTTACAAATAATTAATGACAAACTATTATGCTGTCATCGAAAGAAATATTGTGTGACAATAAATACTTTCATCAATTATTACAAAATGTCACTAAAAGGTTTCCCTCCAAAATTTTGGTAAGAAATTCTACCTCCAAATTTTTTTTGTTAATCGTCATCAAATGTGTAAATTAGTGACGATATAAATGATTAATAGTAACAAAATTAAAGGTCGTCACAAAAGCAAAAGTTTTAGTGACGACTATGAATTTTGTAATTATTAATTAATAAATTATGACAAAATTTTGTGCATGAAAAAAAAATGGTCATAAAATGTGTGATTTCTTGTAGTTTAGTCTAATGACTGTTAAAGATTTCAAGTATAACCCTTGACAACTTAGGACATAGTTCAAGGTCTTATGACCCTCAGAAGTTCTTTTGATTCTTATTATTCATTCTTGATTCAAAAGTCAAGTTTCTTATTTCAGAAGTCTTTGATTCACTCGTATGTTATATATTGTTGTTTCATTATTATACATGTGGGCAATCGTGCTCACTCTTGTGTAATAATAACATTGCAGTTAAGAACGAAAGGTCCGACAAACCTTCTACTAGCAAAGGCAATGACAAGATTAACAAGTGATGTAGACTTTTTGTTTATTGTTATGTTATGTTTTAGACTTATGACAATGTTGTGTGATAAGTAGGTTTTATACCTACTTATCTGATATCTGTTACTTGAATTATTTGCTTAATCTTATGTTTCTTAGTTACTTTTCATGCATTTTGTGTTCGTTTTGTAGATTATATGCTTGATAGTTGAAATCGCAAAGAATTGGTATGAAAACGCAAAGAAAAAAGCAATCCGGACATCATTTGGGCTTTTATGTTTATTTCATGTTTTTGGTTTGGAACTTAGATTACATTGTAGAACTTCTTCTTAGCTTTTTGGAATATCTTGAATCATCAAAATCGGAGTTCGGATGCAAGAGTTATGACATTTATACCAACGGACGTCGAACGTCACTGTTTTGGGTGGCCATTTGCACAGCACTCACTTCTATCCCAATTTCAACCTTCATCCATTCGTTATTTCTCAATTCTCAAAAAATAAAATTTATAGATCTCGTCGATATCTTCGATTTAATAGGTGGTAGGCCTCGTAAAGCTTCCCGGATCAAAAGTTATGACCGTTTTTCCAAGGGACGTCATAGCAGAAAATTTTTCATCACAAAACTGCCGCCGAGGTGGGCGTACCAGCCACAAGTCAGAACCCTAGCCTACCAGGGCGGGCCCAAATCAAGCATAAACCCCCGTCGGGGCGGGGGTAGTCTAGAAAATGCCCGAAAAGTACGAATTTTGGTCCAATTTGAGTCCGGAAAGGATTATTTTGATCCGATTGACACAAGGACTTCCAAGAGAACTTCCAAGAGAACTTCCAAGAGGACTTAAAGACATATGAAGAGACTTGTATAAGGAGGAGAATCACAAGGATTAGAGAGATGAAAGACTAGAGAAAGGATTCCATTAGATTAGATTAGAGTAAGTTAGATCAAAATTGTAGTTCTTGTTGGATTTGGAGATTGAAACAACTTGGAGACCATTGAAGATTCAAAGGAGGAACAAGGAGGGAGCATCAAATCTGCAGACAACAGATTCTATCTTCTTATCTTCTTCTATCTTTAACTTTTAATGTGTATTCAATTGTGGATTCTTAGTTTTAATTCAATGAACTAATTCTTTGTTTGAGATTACAATGGATCTTATTGTGTAGTTTATTTTAATATGCTTCGTTATCAATTATTATGTTATATTATGAGAATTGTCTATTGTGATTTGGACTTAATTGTTTAATTGATTGGCCATCAATTACCGTGATAATCTATATGAACTTGAGAGATGAAGTATTGATTTAGATCTTATTATGATAGCATGTGTCATGAATTTTGTCAATAACAGATTTTTGATTATTGTTAAGGTAGAGATACGCTTGACATCGCATGTAATCGGATAGAAAACTTATTCTTCAACCTTCTTCAATTGTAATTCACATAGAGATATAGTGGGTTAGTTGATTAAGGTGTTTAACAGATTTCTATCTTAATTGTGGATTGACGTTAATATGGGTATTATGCATCGAGAGGTGGTTTTATCTGCTTTAGTGTTCTTGATTAACAATTCATGATAGAGAAAAATTGATGAGGAGTGTGTTAACTTAAATGAAGTAATAAGTGAAGTTGTGATCTTAAATCTCTGTTATCTTAATTTAACTAGTGGAATTTAATAGTAGTTTAATTTATATAATTTGAAATTCATTCGTTTAAATAAGATTGAGTTGATTACGGGTTAGTACATGGTGATTTTTGTTAAATAATTCTCTGTGGGAACGATACTCTACTCATCACTTTATTACTTGTTGACCATGTATACTTGTGTGTTGTGCGTATATAGATTTTACCCAACATTGTGTAAGACTTAATATTTGTTTATGTTTTTGCATTTGAGATTTAAGGTTAGTATGACTTGGGATTGATGTATTTATTTTCAGATGATGTAAATCCTTAAGGACATGATTTATTTCTATCTATTTTATAGTTATCAATTATTATGGGTAGATAAACATTTGATGTTTGTACAGTGAACACCAAATCACGTGGGAATTGAAGTACCCGGATTTGGCGGTGTCACAGGCAGTGAAGGCAAAGAATTAGGCAAGAACCTAAGTTTGGGGGGAAAAAGTGGGGTATATAAGCTTCTTATCTATTTAAAAAAGGGGAACCTTCCCGAGTTGAATAATTGAATCTTGTGGTGGGTTGAGAAGGAGCGAAAAACACACTCCCCGTAAACACAGGGTGAGATTGATCGTAAAACGCACTCATAATATTGGAAAAAAAGATAGAGAATAAAATGGGAAATAAGATCAAAAAGTTCCCGTGATTGAAAAATAAAGCATAAGTATCTTATTTGGACCCTTAATATTGGTAATTGTTGAGTTTTAGTTGGATCTCGTCTATTTTATAAATTCTTAAGTTTACGTTGTATGATGCCTTCTAAGAAACTTGTTATGTATTAAATTTGAATTTGTATCAGTTAGCAGGGATGTTGAGCAGACACACACTATACCAGTAATAACAGGTTAAAATTCTAGGATTAATGGGATTTATGGATTGGTTTTTGGTATGAATTATTGTTGTGTTTGCTTGATTTTTCTGAGGCTGTTTAAGTAGACTATGTACTGTCTTAATACTGGATTTGTAGTTTTAGCGTAGTTAGTTGCATCGCATATCATTTTGTTTGAGGACAAGAAATGTTTCAAGTTTGGGGGAATTTGATGAGTAGGTTTTTAACCTACAATTTATCTTTATTTAGCTTGTTATATTGTTAGTTTTTGAATATTCCATGTTGCTTTTGATGAGTTTTTGTTCTTGTTGTAGGATATTAAGTGAGCACATCAAAATTCTAGCATTGGAAGAAAGTTTGACCAATTCTAAACATTCTGTATGACCGGCGCGGGGCGCGCCATGATGACAAACAAATTGGCGCGTGGTGCACCAGTCGGACGGGTCCAGCTGTGTTATTCTTTTGTTTACTGAAAGTTGAGTTGTGCTGGGATATATAACTTCTTTATGTAATATTCCTATTTTAGGAGTCTGTCAAGGAGGTTATTTCATGTTAATTGGGATTCTATGTCTAAAAACTTGTTGGGTTTAATTAGGAGTTTGATTTGTATTAGAATTCATATGTGACGAGTTTGAGATGGATTAGAATTGGTGGTGATGGAGAAAAAATGGATTAACTTATGATAAGTGTTGGAAGGCAGAGAATACACAGAGAGAGCCATAATTGAAAGCAAGAGCTTGGAGGAATGAAAAAGAGAGGCCATTTCACGAAAATTGTAAATTTGAAGGGCGAGAAGGGTGGTGTATTACTATTCTTCTTTAATTTCAATGTGTGTAATAAGGATGATGATTTCTTTTTTTTATTCAATATTTAATTTATTAGTTATGAACTAAATTCTTTATTAGGCTTATAACGGATCTTTGGGTTGAACGATGATTATTTAAATTTGATTTACAATTTAATAAGTTATCTTTCGGTTTATCTATATTGATTTGTGCTTGAATCTATAAATTGCTTGATCACCAATTTTATGTGGACTTGTATGAACTCGAGAGATGAAATACGAGTCTAGACTTAGTCAATATAGCATGTGTTCTTGAATTCTGTGAATAAATGGAATCTTGATGAATGTTAGGGTAGAGATATACTTAACATCGCATGTAATCGGATAGAGAACTTGAACTTAAATCTTCTTTGATTGTAATTCACATAGAGATATAGTGAGTTAGTTGATTTAGGTGTTTAACTTAATTCTATCTAATTTGTGGATTTGAGTTAATATGATATTAGTTCATCGAGAGGTGACTAGTTCTACTTGAGTGTTCTTGATTAATAAACTGGAATAGTGAATTAAACTGGAATAAGGTGTAGTAATCAGAGTGATGCTTAAAGTGAAGTTGAAGCCTAATTCTCCTAATATTTGTTTGAAATTCCAGTTTTTAGGGTTTGTTAATTGTTTGATAATCTTAATATTTTAAGTTATAATTCTTAAATTGGTTAGTTTTATAAAATTTGGATTAATAGGAAATTGGTAATTATGAGGGTTAATTTCTTGTTAATCTATATGGGAACGATACATAACTTATCACTTTATTACTTGTTGACCACGTATACTTGCGTGTTGTGCGTAATTAGATTTTACCCAACATTCAACAAGAAAGAAAAGAAGAAAGAAGTATGTGTAAGGAAAAAGAGAAGTGATAAATGAACACTTGCTAAATTCCGATAGAAGTAAGATTATACCTTTGATAAAGGTTGTAAGGATAATGTGTAAGACCCCAAATTTTGTGAATAAAGATTATTTTTCTCAAAATAGTTTTTTTAGTATTATGGTGTGGATTTGATATAATGTTATAGTTGTGGGTAATATTTATAAATTTTACAAAGTACGCAAGTTGTTATATTATATTCGATTGGTCGGGGAATATTCGTTTTAACAGGAAATATTCATACGACGACACAATCATTGGTGGACCCCACAACAAAATTATTGTCGGAGTTAAAAAACGACAAAAATATTTTTTTATAAAAGTAACGGCGGAAGTTTTATCGTTGACTGTTGAAATACCCGGTGATGAAAAGTATAGTAATACGCGTGGTTGCATAGTAGCACACAATATTGATTATTGATGCTTACGTAAGAAGTCACTCAGTTTAGTTCAATTATTGTTATAGTAATTGTTGCATAGTATCTCACGTTATTTGATTATCAATATTTTATATATTATTAAATCAATAATTAAAATAACAAGTTATTCATATTATTATTTGCATAATTAACAATGTCTAGAAAGTTACGTCGATGAGAGGTTTGATCACCTAATTGCGCGCCAATAAAGAGAAATCCTTATTGGAAAACCCCCTATTTCCTAGGAACGATCTGGTTGTTAATATTGCGAGTTATAATAATGATGAATAAATATTGTTAAAAATATTGAGGAAATTTTTATGAAGTATTTGTTGTAAATATTGCTTATTTTATTGACCCCAATTTACCCATTTTGTAAATAATCGGTAGAAAGTTGTTCGAGATATTTTTATATAATAAAAGTGGGGCCACATGTGGGGCCCATGTGTGGAGAAAAACTGAAAATGGGGGGGGGGATGGATTACGTATAAGGAAGGAAAGCTTATATAATATATATATATATATATTTATATTATTATAAGTTTTATTTTATATATATATTATATATATATATATATGTTGTCTGCAGAGGAAGAAAAGCGGGGGGGGGGGGGAATTTGCCTTTGCCGTAAGGCAAATGTTATTGTTATATATATATATATATATATATATATATATATATATATATATATATATATATATATATATATATGTTAGTTCCCAGTAGGCACAATAGATTTAGAAGGGGAGGAGGGTTGAATAGATCCTTTTTAATTTTAAATACTTTTCTGGTTTATTTTGTATTGCTAATTATTTAGCATATGACAAACATAACAATATTTTCAAGCACAGCGGAATAAGTAAAAGATCCCCTTCATTGATATATTCATAATCATACATATATTGTTCGTAGAGTTAGTTCAATGGTAAGCAGTTAAAACATACATAGCAATTATAGTAGTTAATAGACATAATGTAAATGACGTAAGGTAAAAGACACAAGGGGTTTTAAGTAGTTCAAAGACTCAAGCTCCTAATCCACTCTTCTGCTTTCAACTAGTAGAATTTCCATTAAGGAAGGGCAGCACCCTGAATCACAAAGATTACTTCAAGGCCAGCAGCCTTGGGACTCTAGTTCACTAAGAACTCTTCAAGGCCAGTAGCCTTGGAACTCCTCTAGTTTCATAGGAACTCTTCAAGCCCGACAGGCTTGGAACTTCATTTATTCCCTCTGGACAAGGACCTCTCAGGCCCGAGCTTCTTGTTGAGTTGTTTATTTGTTTGTTGGAGTTAGTGCTGAGCTGTTAAGATGTCTTTATGCTCTGAACATCTTCTGTACTTAGCAGCTTGGCGTGATCATCCTTGAAGTACAGTTGTGTAATAACCCTTATTTGTTTTTAAAATTAAATATTAATTAATTTTATTGTATACAATTGTATTTAAATTGGAAAAGGTAAATGATTTTTGTTTCCCTCTTTTCTTCCTTATTTTGTTTGGAAAATTAAATTCTTTTAGTTGGTAATTAAATAACCGATTAAATTAAAATTGAGAAAGATAATTCCTTTTGTTAAAGTCTTGTGGTAAAATTATTCGGAGCGAGAACCTACTTGGGAGATAGAGGAGTCTATTCGAGCGGAGTATCTGCATCTTTTGATAATTAGGTACGTTCATTCTTTTGATTCCGGGGACAGAATCCTTTTTAAGGGGTAGGTGATGTAATACCCGGCAAAAATAAATAAATAAAATAAAATAAATAAATAATATTTAAATCCATATTTTAATTGGGCTTTTCTTATGTTTTGGTAAAATTATATTAAATTTGTGTGAACTATAATAAGTATGTGATTACATTACTTGGACTTTTATACTAATTGGGTCTATTTTGTATTTGGGTAATATTAAAATCCTATTAAAATTAGAAGACACAATAAGATATATAAATAAACAAGTAAAACCTAATTAGACTCTCATACGCTTATTACGTAACTGAAGAAGAAGAAGGGGAAACAAGCCGCCTCTTATTGTATTTGTGAGAGAAGTCAGTGTTCGGAAGAAAGAAACATCAGGTATACTTTTAATATATGGGTATGCTTTTGTTGTTATGATCATGTGTAACTTCTCTTGTTTGGAACGAAAAGTGAACTAATATATATATATATATATATATATATATATATAAGAATGGTTATTGGAATGATGATTGGTATATTTAAATATATAGTATATGATCCTTGGTATATAAATATTACATGAACTCAGTACTATATATGTATATATGATCGGAATATATATATATATATATATATATATATATATATATATATATATATATATTGTATATATGTATAAAGGCCATGTGTTGTTTAAAAAAAATATTTTTTCGTTGACAGAAAGAAAAGCTAGCTGCTATCTACTTTATGAATGAATGATGTATATGATATATATAATATCTTGTAAAATTGATGTAATTGGAGGAATTAATTTCATATTAATATAAATTAAAATTATTAGGAAACTTATAATTGTATTATTATTTTATTAGATTGGATGGAGAGAGTCTAAACGAGTTTTTGGAATATACTTTAGGTATTACATTGCTTAACTCAGGTTCGGATTTCGTACTCTTTCAGCGATACTCTTGTTAAATTTAATTTGTTCGTTTGTTTCCTTATTTCGAATTCTGTTATAATTTCACATAATTGTTTCCTGTGAAATAAATATATTAATTTCATTTTAGAGTTGATACATATGACTCATATTTGTACTCTTTGAATTAGGTTATCATGTTTAGTACTATTTATTTTGATAATTGTAGAGCGGTATATGTTGCTACCTTCTTTTTGAAACCTTGTGACTAGAATTTGATTTGGTTCAACATGTACATATAGAACCTTTTGTTGGTATTATGTCGCATGTATTGTGACATGGTATTTTTGATAGAATATACCGTTGGGTATACCTGAGCTATAACCACCTGTGGGGATACCACAGACATGTCGTCTTGGCACGAGAGGCATGACACTTTCCGTGGCGGTGTGATTAGTCCACGACGTCTCTGTTTGGGCTCCGGAGGAAGTGGGTCATTTGGTGTTTTGTTGTGGGAGGCGTATGAGTTGACCCTAGTTTTCTGTTCTGCGGATTTGTGATGTTGTGCCAAACACACGTATCTGATTTGCATACATTTGGATTCGCGGTCCAATGTGTGATTGCCTATGTGGCATTGTTTTGACTTGCCTGTGTGGCATCATTTGACTTTCATGTGTGGCATTATTTTGACTTGCCTGTGTGGCATTATTTTGAATTGTCTATGTGGTAATGTATATTTTTGAGCTCACTCGGTATGAAATAACACACAACTATTTGATTCAGCCTATTATTTCATTGTATTAGTTTTGTTTGTTTATGTTCAGTTCAATTCATTGAGTTAGTTACTTCAGTTCGTTATTTCTTTATTCTTTTATTGGTTTCGTCAATTCTATTGATTTGGATATATTCCATTCAGATCTTTGGAGATTATATTTTCGTCCGTAATTTTTAACACTTGAGGATTTGTTAAGTATTTTATCTCAGTTATTTTCGTATATCAGTTGTATATCTTTTGTATATCTGTATCCGTACTGGGCAATTGGCTCATGCTGTGTTTTTTTTCTGGCAGGTTTACAGGGGTGATTCAGGGCTAGTGTGATGAGAGTATTGCCTTTGACCATCTAAGTTGATTCAATTTTTTTTAGTTGTGATTATTTTGACCCTAGTTGGAGAATTGTATTTAGTACTTCATTGATGGATATAACTATTAATATTTTGAAGTTATTAGTGCTCTATTCATTTATTTTGAGGTTTGTTGTGCTTTTCGTGTGACCTCCCTTTCCTTTTCGGGAAGGGGGTGTTACAAGTTGAGTGTTGCATGATGCTCAGCTTTTTCAGTTACTCAACCTCCTCTGATGATACCTTGATGAACTGCTTTAAAGATCATTCCTTTTAATACGTGATGGCTGCACATGATGGGTTTCTAAGATGACTGTAAGCTCTTCTGCTAGGTACTTAGAAACTTTCTCATGCTTGCCACCATGATAACGTTTGTGATCTCCTTTCTTGATACTTGATGCCTTATCATGAAGGACTTGCTAAGATGACTGTGAGCTCTTCTCTATGGTACTTAGAGTCTTCCAATGATGGATATTAAGATGTCATTAATGCTCTTCTTTCTCTCAGCAGTTCAGAACACTCTTCATGTAGTAGAACTCTCACTTCTACATTGTAGAACTCTCACTTCTACTTCTTTCTTTATATGTATTTGAGTGTTCTTGATGGATCGTAGAGTGAGCCTTCAGACTCACTACCTCACAGGGTTTAGAACAGTCCACTGTTACTCCAAACTCGGCAACTCCAGCAACCTTTGATCTTTGAAGCTCTAGCAGATTTATACTAATTCCTAATCTTCCTGTTGGAGAGTAGTCGTTGAAAGCTCTTTAAAATGCTTCACAGATATCGAGTAACTTGGTGCAGACGGCAGATGTTTCATGACAACTTTTTCTAACTTTTTGATACTGCAGTCTACTGTTTCACCTACCCTGTCAGATATATCACTTTAATGTCTTGGGCAGGTCGAAGACTTTTTTTCCTCTTTTTGATTTCTCGATTAGAGGTTATCCTTTTGCATCGATGCTCTTAATAAGCTCTTATCCGAATATTACCCTTTAGATTGAAACGTTGTTAATGCTTCAGTCTTCAGCTATTCGAATTATACGATTCTGATGTATGTCTTCATGGACCTTATCGTAGTGTCTAGTTGACTGGTAGAGACAACACTACGATCTTGAAGAGTGTTGATTGGATCTTCAATATAGAACACCTCTTCCTTTCTCTTATGCAGTGCTTCAACACTTATGTTAGCCTCAACAATTCTCAGATACTGTTGACTTGACTTCTTTGTTATGGCCCTTCTGAATAACAAGACACTTTAGATTTATGGCGTGTTCAGCTCACTTTCTGCTTGTGATCTCCCTTTCACTTATCATCAATGGGCTGACCCAATGATTAATCACTTTAGCCTTGTTCTTCAGAAGCTGTCTAGTGTCTTTGTATGGACTTCATCAGTTCTTTCTTTGTTTGGCAAACACTATGATCCTGGTTACTTCCAAGATCGTCGTCTTCTGTCTATTTGACAGCTACTGCACTTACTGACTTTCCTTAGTCAGTTACTGAAGTCTTCTTCTGATCTCCTTGTGGAAGTCTTCATTCTGAATGGCTTCACAACTCAATTTGGATGTTGATTGGGTTGGTGCTTAGATCTTCTATTAGCTTGTTTGCCATTTGTTGAGTGCTCTATGGTTTCCTTCAAGTTGGATGTAACATTGCAGCTTGAACCAGAGGCTTGGTTCCTTTGGATATTCTGGTAGTGCTCATTCGTTGAGAATCGTATTAGCTCTACGATTCTGCCTTGGCATTGTGAGCATAACTGTTGAGGCCATAGTTCTGCCCTCTACGATTCAGCTTTGGCTGTGCAGACCCTACAACTTCGGGATCAGATCTTGACACTCTACGATTTCTATCTTTGTGTTCGATGTCTTTATCTGATCTTTCTCGAATATGATCTCTGCATGTAATCAACAGACTCTATAACTCAGAGTGTAGTCTACGATCCTTGACTTGGCTTTGGAATCAGTAGACTCTACGACTCCGAGTGTAGTCTATATTTTTGACTTGGTTTCGACAGATGTTCGGTCGGCTCGTAGGAAGGCTGTCTCTACGATTCTGAACATGACTTCCTCAGCAGACTTCGGCTACGAGGAAGTTCTACTCGACACACTATGATCCTTCCTCGTCTCTCCTGGCAGTCTACGAACTCCGAGATCTACTATCTTGCAGACTACGATTCTGCCTCGACAGCTCTCGAGTTCTCCTTACCTCTCCTGGCAGACTACAATTTTTGGTGCAGTGCTCGACGATGAGACAAGTCTATCTATTACATCATAAGATCAACCTAACATGCTTGATCTTTCAATATTTATAGTCCTTGTACATCATTTCTTTTTAAGGACTTTACAAAGATGTTTTGTTTATGTAGGATCAACCTAACATATTTAATCAATTCATTCTAAGTCCTCGTACATATATTTCTATAATCTATTAAGGGACTTTACAACTTTTCTTAATGGAAGCATACTTGCATATTCATTCATATATATCATAATCAAATCATATAGAATAGGAATAACATTCATACGCTTATTCCTGATAATCTCCCCCTATTTGATTATGACAAAAATAATAAGTGCATATGCATGTTATGAATGATTCTTATAAGTGAGCAGCTGTATTTCTAAAATAGATAATCATGAATGTTATTTATAATGATGTGGAATTTAATACACTGACATTTTACATCATGGATCCAGAACATACCTAACTAGTTAGAGATGTACCTTTTTTGGCTCCATGTATGTTTCCAGGATTCTGTTGATCAGCTATTCTTCTATTTTGGCGTCCTTGCTCCTGCTCCCTTTGAGATGATGACTTTCCTGCTTTACTTTGCTCCCCCTCAGATGTATGTTTCTCTTCTCCATCGAGCACCCCCTCAGCTTCGGCATACATAGGCTCATCATTCTTTGGTTCCCCCTCAGATGATGACTCTGCCTCTTCTTCTACTGTCTGCTTCTTTGACTTCTTCTCTTGTTTGATCTTCTTGATCTTCCTTGAATGCCTCTTGCTCTGCCTCTTTCTGTGCCTCTTTTTCTCCCCCTTTTTGTCATTAATCATTTGGGAGGGATGCTCCATATTGGACATAAGCTGCTCCATCAAGTAGGAGGAGTTAGAAACTTCAAACATGAGTTCCTGTTGGCCTATCTCAAGTTGTACTGAGAAAGACTGATTCATGTTGTCAATCTTGTTAGAAAGGACTTGGATCTTCTCTTCATTGGTCTTCTGTGCTCGTAGAGCTTCTGCCTTCTGATCATGTATCGCCTTCAGATAGATGTTATCTCTTTCTCTGATTTTGAGAGACAAATCAGCCATCGTTGCTTGGAGTCTCTCTTGAACTGAGTTATCTACTGTTGTTGTCAGCTTCTTTGACTCTTCAGTGAATAGAGACATCTTCTCAATCAGTTCATCAGAACTTTTCATCAGCTCCTTTTCCATAGGTAATTGATCATCTGCTTGGGCAGCCTTTGTTGAGCATCAGATTGAACACTACGATTTGCATCCTTGGATAGATTTTCGAAGGTGTTAAAAATCTGAAAGATTGTTGAGTACAAATCTCTGGTTGAGGATGAAGGGAGGTTAGATAGCTGAGCTTGGGCTGATGAAGGCTTCTGGTATTGAACTTGAACACCATCAGTAGTAAAGTGAATAGACTCTATGATCATTTCTTTATTTACGATCCTTCTTCCTTGAGAGTGCACTCTACGATCGTAGGGGATATAGTGATTGCCGGCATGTTTGTAGACCTTGTAGTGAGGCTGGTTTGAGATCAATTTGATGGAAAACTTCTTCACTCTAGGGAAGTTTGTGCTACCAGCTCCATGCTTGGAAAGTGAGAGTAGCACTAGCTGAAGTAACTTGCATCCTTTTCAGTATGTGCTTTTAGCCACGACATCTATTGGAAGAACCATCTCATTAGTAGGTCATCAGGATTGTAGAGGATGGTCATGCAGTCTAACTCCATTTTGTTCCAATTTTTAACTACATCAATGGTAGTCATCCTTACCACCTTGAGTTGTTCATCTCCATAGTTCACCCATCATTCTGGTGGTGTTTTTGGTAGTTCATTCAAGACTTCCACCACTATTCTCCCGGTGAATTTTGCTGGAGAGAGGATATGATAGAATTCTAGTTCCTCTGATTCCTGATTTTCAGAATTGGAATCATTCTCCATTTCTTCTCTTTCGGAGCCTGAACCATCTTGATCATTTCCAACAGTGAATCATTCTTGCTGCATTTCATTTTCAGAACCTTCTTCAACAAGATCTTCCTCTTATTCATCTTCTTCACCACTGGTTCCATCTTTAACACTTTCATCCTTTGATACAAACTCATCATCACTTAGTTCAATGATAGCATTGGAGTGATCGCTTCTCTTTTTAGAAGAAAATTTGGCTTACAGTCTGTAGCTCTTCCTTTTTGTTGGAAGTTCAGCTATAGGAGTTTCAGACTCTTCTCCCTCTTCAGAATCTGAAGCCTTTGGATCATCAGACGAACTTCCTTGAGGTTCAGTACTGATAGGGGTAGTCCCTTCTTCTGTGGACTCATCACCCTTTGAGCCGTCATGGGGGCTTTCAGGATTGGAACGGGAACATTTTTCTTCTTTAGAAACAGCACCATTTGACCCATCATCTGGGCTTGTTAGGGCATTTATATTTGGGGATGGAGTTAGGTCATCTTGAATCTCTTCTTCATCATCAGAGTGAATGCTCTGAAGGTTAGCCATAGGTCTTGAGCATTCTTCTTCATCAGCAGATGCTACATTTTAATCCATTAATCCAGCTTTACCTTCATTGCTAGATTTGGCCTGTGGGGACTCAGCCTTGAGATTGTTAGTTTCCTTTTCTTCTTCTGATTCTACATCCTCTACTTTGTTAGATGGACTTTCTTGGGAAGCTGAGGCTGACCTATTTTCCACCTTAGCTCTCTTTCTTAATTGCTCTTGAAGCAATCTGTTACTTCTCCTCTTTGTGGTTTAGCAGTTAGAACTCTTTCTTCTTCAACCTTGTCTTTGGTGGAGAGACTTCTTAGTAGGGCCATGGTTTTCTTCACACCTCTAGATTTCTTCCTGGATGGTGTGGTTGCTGCTGGTACATAGTCATCAGACTCAGAGCTTTCTACCTATTCTGCCTTCCTCTTCTTTGCAGAGGACTTGCTATGGCTCCCAGTTGCCAGTCTTCTATTTTCCTTGGGTTTTTTTTTCTAATTCACAAATAGTTATGGAGACATTACTTTGTGAACATTAAGAGGTTCTCCATCACCATTCTCTATTTTCCCTCTTAGCTTCTTCTTTATCACAATACTCAGCAGTCTTCCATGAAAGACCTTAGTCAGGGGTTTATCTGTAGATTTCTTTATCTCAGCCTTTTTCAGCCATTTGGAAATTTGATCTAGAAAGATAACCCCAAAGTTGATTTGTCTTCTCTGAACTATTGCTGACATAATCTTTAGTTATTGATCAAGCACCGTGTCGTGTGCAGTCTCCTTGCATAGTATGCATTTTCCTACTATTTCAACAAGGAACTCGAATTCCTCAGGGAACTCCTTTTTCTTTATATCCTTTAGACTAGGGTTTCCTTGGTACCCCATAATCTCCTTTGCTTGCTCAGTGCTGATCTCATCAAGGTTTCTCAGTCTTAGGTCAGGAAAATCTAAGCATTGATTTATATCAGATGATTTTAGCTTAAAAGACTGACCTTTAACCTTGGTTGAAAGGGTTTCGGCATTTATTAATGCATTTGAGTAGAATTCCTTGACCAGTTCAGTATATACTCGAGTGCTAGCCTCAAGACATTCTGAGAATCCAGCTTTCTTCACAAGTTCAAGAATGTCTCTGAACTTCTTTTTGGATTTTTCAAACGTCTTGGTTCCGAGCTAAATGCCAGTGATTACTCGCCAGTTTTCCATTTGAGTAGTTCGAGGAATATGGGTATTTGGTTCAGAGGGTTTTTTGAGAGACGGCTGATTGTGAATTGGGCAAGGCTCTGGAAGGTTAATTGATTTTGGCTTTTGAGAGGATTATAGGGTTTGAAAATGGGAGGGAGAAAGGTTCGATGGTTTCTGATAATTGTGTGTAGATTTCGAATTTGTCTTAATGACAGTACCTTCTAACTCTGCATAATCAGTGATGTGTCAACCAACCATTGGTTGCATGAAGTTCAGTAATGAGCTGTAACTCCCCATAACTTTTCAGTTAGATATTTTCTTTAGGAGAATAGACGTTTAATTGACGTGGATTGACAGTTGACCTTTTTGGTTCGTAAAGTAGCATGGTAGAGCAGCTATGGACTCAACGTTTTCCTCTGTTGAATCAATTATAAACTATTGTGAGATATTGTAGAGGGTGGTTTTGACATAAATCCTTATTCTGAAACTGCATAGCTTGACCACTGATATATCTAAACTTATCTCCTCATAATCTGAATGGTTGAGCAATTATCTAGTCCTTTCGAGCTCCTTATGGGCTGGAGTATCCTCTGGTAGGACTGTAATCTTCGAGTCTGCTTCTACGATCGCTGAGGTTGTACTACGATCATGGAGTTCTCTTCAACTTTGACTCTACGATCGTTGACTGACTTGGTCCTTGAGATGAACTTTACTTAGCATTCCTTCTTGGTCAAGGTAGCTCAGGAAGGGCCAACCTCTTAGAGTTAAGGGCTAGGTTTGTCCCTGAGGCGCTTTCCAAATGAAATACTTTAGAAGTGATTTGCACTGTTATCTCATTTGACTTTTTCTAGTTGGGAGGTCCTCTACCAACTTTAGACAATTGCACTTGCTATAGTCGTGGTGTCCTCCTGCTCTTACACTACGATTGGAGGTTTGATCACAGGCACTCCACGATGTTGGGTTGGGTGGCTGATGGGTTATCAGTAGTACGTTTTGAGACGTTCCTACTGACTATGGATCTTTATTTGGTTCATCAGCCACAAAGTTTTGGGACTCGGTAGCTGGTACACTGCTTTATAGTATATCTCCGTATTGTTATTCCTAAATATATCACTGCTCCCAATGATTGATGTTGTCTTCTCAGATAGATGTGATGCCTTTTTCTTTAGGTTCATTTGAGGGAATCCTTGTGTATCTCCTTCTGACTGGAATCACCATTGTCACTTAAATCTCCTTGTATCGTAGACATGGATATTTTCAGGACTGATCACTCTATGATCATTTGACAGCACTACAAACGCAGTCTTCTTTGATAGTCTTGTGTTTGCTGAGTTTTGCTTCCACGATGAGTTCCTCTAGACTGATGCTCGATGATCCTCTGTTGTGAGCTTCCTTGAGGATTCTTCTCATATAACACGCTTTGCCTGATTTGAGCATATAGGACCCTTATCATCTTTGGTTGCATAGCCTGCTTCCATATACAGATTAGCAGCCATGTGAGCTTCACTCAGGTTAGCTCAGCGAGTCTTTAATGATAGGCTTGGTCATATTGGAATTTTCTCAGAATCATTTCTGAACAGTCCTTAGCCTTCTACTGGTTTGAGTCTTCTTGACTGAAGTCTTCTGCTTCAGCATTCTTTAGTGTGGTTAGACAGACCAAGTACCTGCTGGTTAGATACATTTCTATTTTTGGTACCCACAATTGAATGGGTCCTGCTAGGTTAGTTTTCTAAACCCCTGTTCCTCATATTTGGATAATCATCACATTTATCACCAACAATCATATTCATGCATGCAACTAGTTTTAGATAATACATTTTGAGATGCTTGGTGGTGAATGTGTGTAAGATTCTTTATTTTAATAACACACCCTTTTTCTTTGATGGTTTCATCATTTGATGGGTTATGTTCACAAGGTTTAAGTGTTCACAGAGTGAGAATCAACTCTACAATTTATATGTATCTAGTTGATTCATGGAGGTGATCAGTTTCTACAAATCATCAAGATGCTCTTGTAGAACTGATCATACTCTATGTGTTGTCAAACACTTAGAACATAGGTTTATACAAACATATTAACCCACCAGCAAAGATTACTTCACATAGAATTAATTTGGCCTGTGATGCTCTTATGACCCATTTCAGATTTCTTTCAAGATGTCATCTTCAACCTAAAACTTGGATGGAGAGAAAATTTATAGACAATTGAGTTTTCATCCTCAGGGTACTTTCTCTCTTCACCTTTTTAGGTAGATTATGACTCCTTGACAGAATACTGTTATAGTTCATAAGGAGGTGCATTCATGATGTACACATTTATAATAGTGAGGAACCGTACCTTTTTACTGTCAGTTACTTAACAGTCATTTATCTTTAATATACTGAGTTTAGGCATTGATTTGCATAGCTTCATATTTGCTCCTGACAGCTTGTTGCTCTTGTTGGCCTTTAATCAATCAGTCGTGGTCTTGAAGATGCAGGCTAGGAGAATCTCAGCATCTTTAGTTCTTTGACATCCTTCAGTTTACAAAGTTTACATCCAGCTACTGGTTGGCCAGACACAAGTTTGTGAAGTTCTTCTTTCTTCTTTGGATAAGCATTTCTTTCCATGTATGGTCTTTTCATCTTTTCAGGCTGGTGGATGTTTGACTCTTTTCTGTGGATGTCTCTTGAGCTTTCTAGCCTGGTCGTCAGACTACAAGATTGACTATGAGCAAGGATTGGTCTTGTTGATATGTTAGTCAAGAACATTAACCAATCTGAGCAGCTTCAGGTGTATATACACATTTGACCTGTACACAATATTTCCAATGTGTGAGCTCATCTGCATATAACACATTACTTATTACTAAACTAAGTTTAGAACAATGTTTGTGCCTAGGATCAGACTCAAATATAGCATGAGAACCTGCTCTGATACCAATTGTTAGTTCCCAGTAGGCACAATAGATCTAGAAGGGGGGGTTGAATAGATCCTTTTTAATTTTAAATACTTTTTTGGTTTATTTTGTATTGCTAATTATTTAGCATATGACAAACATAATAATATTTTTAAGCACAACGGAATAAGTAAAAGATCCCGTTCATTGATATATTCATAATCATACATATATTATTCATAGAGTTAGTTCAATGGTAAGTAGTTAAAACATACATAGCAATTATAACAGTTAATAGACATAATGTAAATGACATAAGGTAAAACACACAAGGGGTTTTAAGTGGTTCAGAGACTCAAGCTCCTAATCCACTCTTCTGCTTTCAACTAGCAGGATTTCCACTAAGGAAGGGCAGCACCCTGAATCACTAAGATTCCTTCAAGGCCAGCAGCCTTGGGACTCCAGTTCACTAAGAACTCTTCAAGGCCAGCAGCCTTGGAACTCCTCTAGTTTCCTAGGAACTCTTCAAGCCCAGTAGGCTAGGAACTTCATTTTGTCCCTCCGGATAAGGACCCCTCAGGCCTTGACTTCTTGTTGAGTTATTTGTTTGTTTGTTGGAGTTGGTGCTGAGCTGCTAAGATGTCTTTATGCTCTGAACATCTTCTGTACTTAGCAGCTTGGCGTGATCATCCTTGAAGTGCAGTTGAGTGTTGCATGATGCTCAGCGTCTTAAGTTACTCAATCTCCTCTAATGTTCCCTTGATGAACTTCCTTGAAGATCATTCCTCTTGATACGTGATGGTTTTCTAAGATGTCTGTAAGCTCTTCTACTAGGTACTTAGAAACTTTCTCATGCTTGCCACCATGATGATGTTTGTGATCTCCTTTCTTAATACATGATGCCTTCTCATGATGGACTTGCTAAGATGACTGTGAGCTCTTCTCTATGGTACTTAGAGTCTTCCCATGATGGATATCAAGATGTCATTAATGCTCTTCTTTCTCTCGACAGTTCAGAACACTCTTCATGTAGTAGAACTCTCACTTCTACATTGTAGAATTCTCACTTCTACTTCTTTCTTTGTAGTTCTTTGAGTGTTCTTGGTGGATCATAGAGTGGGCCTTCGAACTCACTACCTCACATGGTTTAGAACAGTCCACCGTTTCTCCAAACTCGGTAACTCCAGCAACCTTTGATCTTTGAAGCTATAGCAGATTCATACTCATTCCCAATCTTCCCGTTGCAGAGTAGCCGCTGAAAGCTCTTTGAAATGCTTCACCGATCTCGAGTTATTTGGTGCAGACTGCAGATGTGACATGACAACTTTTTCTGACTTTCTGATACTACAGTCTACTGCTTCACCTACCCTGTCAGATATATCACTTTAATGTCTTGGGCAGGTCAAAGACTTTATTTCCTCTTTCTGATTTCTCGATTAGAGGTTGTCCTTTTCCATCGATGCTCTCAATAAGCTCTTATTCGAATATTACCCATCAGATTGAACTGTTGCCAATGCTTCAGTCTTTAGTTATTCGAACTCTACGATTCTGATGCATGTCTTCATGGACCTGATCGTAGTGTCTTGTTGACTGGTAGAGACAACACTACGATCTTGAAGAGTGTTGATTGGATCTTCAATGTAGAACACATGTTCCTTTCTCTTGTGCAGTGCTTTAACACTTCTATTTGCCTCAACATCTCTCAGATACTGTTGACTTGAATTCTTTGTTCCGGCCCCTTCTGAATAACAAGACACTTCAGATTTGTGGCGTGTCCAGCTCGCTTTCTCCTTGTGATCTCCCATTCACTTATCATCAATGGACTGATCCAGTGCTTAATCACTTTAGCCTTGTTCTTCAGAAGATGTCCAGTGTCTCTGTATGCACTTCATCAGTTCTTTCTTTATTTGGCAAATACTACGATCTTGGTTGCTTCAGAGATCATCATCTTCTGTCTATTTGACAGCTACTGCACTTACTGACTTTTCTTAGTTAGTTATTGAAGTCTTCTTCTGATCTCATTATGGAAGACTTCATCCTGAATGGCTTCACAACTCAATTTGGATGCTGATTGGGTTGGTGCTTAGATCTTCTGTTAGTTTGCTTGGCATTCGTTGAGTGCTTTATGGTTTCCTTTAAGTTGGATGTAACATTGCAGCTTGAACCAGAGGCTTGGTTCCTTTGGATATTCTGGGAGTGCTCATTCATTGAGAAACGTATTAGCTCAACGATTCTGCCTTAGCATTGTGAGCACAACTGTTGAGGTCGTAGTTCTGCACTCTATGATTCTGCTTTAGCTGTGCAGACCCTACGACTTCGGGATCAGATCTTGACACTCTACGATTTCTGTCTTTGTGCTCGATGTCTTCATCTGATCTTGCTCGACTACGATCTCTGCATGTAATCAATAGTCTCTACGACTCAGAGTGTAGTCTACGATCCTTGACTTGGTTTGGCATCAGTAGACTCTACGACTCCGAGTGTAGTCTACATTTCTGACTTGGCTTCAGCAGATGTTCGGTCGGCTCATAGACAGGTTGTCTCTACGATTCTGAACATGACTTCCTCAGTAGACTTCGGCTATGAGGAAGTACTACTCGACACACTACGATCCTTCCTCGTCTCTCCTGGCAGTCTACGAACGCCGAGATCTACTATCTTGCAGACTACGATTCTGCCTCGACAGCTCTCGAGTTCTCCTTAACTCTCCTGACAGACTACGATTTCTGGTGCAGTGCTTGACGATCAGACAAGCCTATCTATTACATCATAAGATCAACATAACATGCTTTATCTTTCTATATTTATAGTCCTTGTACATCATTTCTTTTTAAGGACTTTACAAAGCTGTTTTGCTTATGTATGATCAACCTAACATATTTGATCAATTCATTCTAAGTCCTTGTACAAATATTTCTATTATCTATCAAGGGACTTTTCAGTTTTTCTTAATGCAAGCATACTTGCATATTCATTTATATATATCATAATCAAATCATATGTAAATAGGAATAACATTCACATGCTTATTCCTGACAATATATATATATATATATATATTATAAGTTTTGTTTTATTTGATTATAAATAGAATATATTATATTTTATTTAAAGTTTTTGTTTTATTAGAATATTTTATTTCATAGTAATGTATAGTAAAATAAAAATTTTAAAAGTTTCAGACGAATTCGTTTGCCCGTGAATTCGTCGAATATTTACTGTGCAGTCCATGATTTTCTAAATTCAAATAGTATCATTTCTATTCTCCTATAAATAGGATGCTTAGTTAGAATTGAAAATCACACCAGAATCAGAGAATTCTTCTCCTATAATATTGAGCGTATTTCTTTAGAGTTTTAGAAAGCCTTGAGCGTAGAAACCAGTGAAAGTTTTCTTCAAGAATATCCCCGCTATACCAGTTGGAATACTCTTCTTTACAAGGTAATGGATGTTATTTTTATTCAATATTCATATGAAATAATATTTTCTTCCATACTATGTAGTATGAAAGTAATATTATTTTGTTTCAAATTCCGAATTATATATACTCATTTTGTTAAAGTTTTGGCTTCTATACTCCATGAAATTAATATAATATCCTTGATATTTGCGCTTCATCTAGTATCTTTTCATGGAAATATTATTATGAGCATTCTTGATAAGTTTTAACTTTTTCATGCCGGAGTACTATTCACAAGGTTACTATTGCCGAAGTTACTATTCATAAGATACTATTCACTCGGTTACTATTCACCCAAGATACTATTCATGACAAAAATTGATTCCTTTTCGGTCCAAATCATTTTTGGTACAATATTATTCTTGAATTTTACTCCACAAAGCTGTATCATGTTGACAATTTGGACATTATTAAATTCTGGATAAATTAAATCATACATATTTAAAAATTTATCCTTTGTTTTCTTTTAATTGAATTCTTATATCATTGTCATCATCTTCATGCTTATATTGTTATGAAAGTCATCTTTGACAAGTAGTGCATAGATGGACTTTGTATGATTATGACCAGGGATTATTCGGTATAATCATGACCGTAATGTTACAGATGATGTGGTAAAAGTCCTCATTGTCCTGTAGTGCATTGATGGACAGTTTTTGGTATGATCATGACCATGGGTTCTCTTCGACCAAGGGTGCAAAGATGAATTATTTTATGGCATGATCAGGACCGTTAATGAAAACACGATTATCCTTGGCCCGTAGTGCATGGATAACTCGTGGTAGTGAAACTAAAGAATATCCTTGGCCCATAGTGCAGGAATAATTCGATGATGTGGATTATTTATTAAGCTGAGTCTCAGCGATAAAACTATTGATAAACCTTTTAAATCATATAAGATAGTAAATATCATGCCCTACTTGACTCTTTTAATGGATTGCTTGTAAGGGTGTTCAAACCGGTCGGTTTATTCGTTTTTTAGGGAAACCGAACCGGTTCGAATCGGTCGGTTCGGTGCAAAGCTAAACCGGTTCGGTACCAGTACAAAAAACTGGTACATACCAAATTTTTGGTTTCGATTTTGGTAGAGTGTTTTGTTTTGTCAGTAAATACCGAACCGAACCGGTTGTACCAATTTTTTAAATAATATATTAAAAAATAAAAAATAACTTGAAAAACCAATTCTTTAAGACTTTTTTGTCTAACCATAAAAAATTAACTTGAAAGTCTCCTCTATTTATCGAATAGAGGTAAGACAAGAGATGACATACTAGATAATGTGGGATGTATTAAAAAAATAACCTACTTTTTTGTCTAACCATGTAGAATTAACTTGAAAGTCTCCTATATTTATAGAATAGAGGTAAGATAAGAGATGACATATTGGACAATGTGGGATGTATTTGAAGTCCTTAGTATTTGGTTGTCTCCAAGTCTCCAAGTCCCATATTAGTAAAATTAGTAAAATTTTAAAGAAATTTTCCTTATAATTTGATTACCATGTAATAATGAATTCAAAATAACAAGTAATCAAAGCATTATTACTTATTAATATTAAATTAATATTGGGATGTACATACCAACTTGACCCTTGTCAAGGGAACTTATGACACCATCTCACATAACTTGTTTCTAAGTCCCGCATTGAAGAAAGTTTTGTTTATAAAAACACTACAAAGTGAAGCCTTTACTATTTAGTTGAGAATTGATTACCATTTAATAATGAATTTAAGATAACAAGTAATCAAAATATTATTACTTAATATAGGGATGTAAATACCAACTTAGAAATCACATAAGGGAGCTTATGGCACCATCTTACATAACTTGTTTCTAAATTTTCCCTACAAAATGATTACATGTAATAATGATTCAAGATAACTCATAATCAAATTATTATTATTTAATATAGGGATGTAAATTTAATATTGGAATGTAAATACCAACTTAGACTCTCATCAAATCTGATACTAATGAATGCCAAGGAAATCACATAACATAAGGGAACTTATGGCACTATCTTACATAACTTGTTTATAAAACTACTAAGTGAAATCTTAATAGTCAAGTCCCACATTGGTTTACTTATAAAAGTCTAAGGAAGTTTTCCTTATAAAAAGACTTCCAAGTAAAACCTTAATGGCCAAGTGCCCAAGTCCCACATTAGTTCACTTATCAAAGTCTAAGGAAGTTTTCCTTATAACAAATATATTAAGTATCAAATGAGACCTTAATAGCAAAGTCCCACATTGGTTCACTTATCAAAGTCTAAGTAAGTTTTCCTTATAAAAATACTACCAAGTGAGATTTTAATAGCTAAGTTCAACATGGGTTATTTTATAAAAGTCTAAGGAAGTTTTCCTTTTAAAAGACTATCAAGTGAAATTTTCCTTGAGACTTTAATAGCCAAGTCCCACATTGGTTATTTTGTAAAAGTTTAAGGAAGTTTTTCTTATAAAAAGACTTCCAAGTCTTATATTTTTTTATTGGGCCGAATTTTAGCTTGAAAAAGGTTGAGTTTGGTACAAGTCATGGGTTACTTGACCTTTAGCCAAATTTTGGATCAAAAACAAGTCTTGGGCTGCTCTTTCTTGGGCCAATTTATTTTTTTAAAAATTGGGCCAAGTTTTGATTTAAATTTGGGGCCGGTTCTAGTAAGGTAAAAACCAGAATCGAACCGGCTAATCGGTTCGGTATACCGGTTCAACCGGTTCTGGTATCGGTATCCTATTTTGTTGACTTTTGATATTCGATCAGGTTCGGTTCGGACCGGTTCGGTCCGGTTCTTTACCGATGAACACCCCTAATTGCTTGTTCCACTACAGTTAAACTTGATGTTTATTATATTTTATCAATTTAACACTGTTGAAGGCTAACGATAATTTATTTTGCATTATCTTAGTCATAATATTTCTTACTGGGCTAGTTGAGCTCAACCTTTGCTTTCACTGTTCTCTTCAGGAAATGAGAATATAGGTGGGACTAGTCAGGGAACAGAGTGATGGATCAAGATAGTTGATTAGATGTCCTCACTATTTTGAAAAATAGTGTATCAATAATTGTAATGAGGACTCCTTTTGAGTTTGTATACTGTCTATTAGATAATATTTGTATTTAAACTCACAGTATATGTGTTGTCGTATTTTCCACGACAAATGTATTAATGAAGTTATAGTTGTTTCTGTACCATGTATATGGCGACTCAAAATGGGTGATGTATACCTATTTTAGGGGCATCACAGTTGGTATCAAAGCTTAGGGATATGATCCCTGGCTGAGATGTGAGACTAGAACTAGGAGAGGAGAGACGGGTAATTCCTTCGCTAGTAAGACCTACCTAAGTTTATTTGTTTGGTCGATCAGAATATAGGGATAATATATTGCATGTCAATTAGCCCTTGTTTTGTGACAGTATTTGAATGTGACATCCAAGAATGTTGAGAATAGCGATGGAGCACATGAGATCGTTGAGTCACCACAGATCAATACCCAGGATAATGTACAACAGGAAGGCAACAATCCTCAGGTGAACAACAACACCGACCAAATGATGAACGATGGGATGTTCAAAGGCTTTGTGCAATTCATGCAACACCAAACGAGAGAGACTCCTGTTTATTATGCATGTGGAAACAATCGCAACCCACGGTTGGTCATTGCTAAATAGTTCAAGAAGTTGGAACCACCAGAGTTTTAGGGAAAGCCAGAACCACTTAAGGTAGAGACATGGATAAAGCAGATCACCAAGATATTTAATGTCTTGGAATGCTCAAAAGAGCAAAAGGTTCCCTTTGCCACCTTCATGTTGAGAGAAGAGGAAGATCATTGGTGGGAATCTGTAACACATACTCAGCCTGCCGCACTGAAGATATCTTGGGAGAAGTTCTGTGAACTGTTCAACAACAAGTACTTTACCAAAAGTATTCGTCACATGAAAGAGGTAGAGTTCATCAAGCTAGAGCAAAACAATATGACTGTGTCGCAGTACGAAGCTAAGTTTGTCGAGTTGTCTCGGTTTGCATCCCACTTGGTTGATAATGAGGAGAGAATGACGTGGATATTTCTAAGAGGTTTGAAACCTGAGATACGTCAATATCTAATTTCTTACAAACTGTGTTTGTATTCAGATGTTATAAATAGGGCTCAGTTATTGGAACGCGATAATGAGGCAACCCAACTAAGAGAGAGCAGCCGGCAAATCAATAATACCAATGGTAGTAGTCATCGAAGCGGTGACAACAAACGTGGAAGGAATCAATATGCCAGAAATGGTAACCACTTCGGTGGTAATCATGACCAGGATAACATGAAGGGTGAACTAAGTGAGAACAACTTCAAGAAGAGAAGGTTCAATAATGGTGGAAAGACAGCGGCAACCGTTTCCAAGGAAGAAGAACGACCACCGGTCGTGTGTTTCAAATGCAGACAGGAGGGACACATCCGTCCAAACTGTATGCAGCAACCCAAAGCGTGTTTCAATTGCGGAAGAGAAGGTCACCTAGCTCAATTTTGTCATATAGTGAAGTCAAGTCCAGCTGGGATAGTGATGCTATAAGATGTCCCAGAAAAGTTAAAGTCGGTAGTTTAAGTAAGAGCGTTTGTCAAGGAACTCGAACAAAGTTATCACGGGTAAGTTAATCATAAACTCTAGCGAAGTCTATACCTTATTTGATACCAGTTCTATCCACTCTTTTATTTCTCTTATTTGCGCTCAACGTTTAAATTTGACTTCGGAGAAATTAGACTTTGACTTATCTGTTGAAACTCCATTGGGAGAAACCTTCATTACATCTAGTGTTTATAATTCTTGTTTGATTCAAATTGGTACCCTCACGTTACCTATCGATCTTATTTCTTTAAAAATACTTGCCTTTGATGTGATTTTAGGAATCAACTGGTTAACTATTCATCATGCTAAAATTGATTGTTTTCATAAGATTGTTAGCTTTCATATTCCTAACCAACCTATTATGCGAATTCAAGCAACCAAACCACTAAAGTCAATCACTGTCATATCAAGCCATAAAGCTATTCGTTTATTGAAAAACGGATGTCAAGCTTTCTTAGCTCATGTCACGGATTTAAACAAAAATACGTCAGATTTGAATGATATTTTTATTGTTAATAAATTTTCTAACGTATTTTTTGAAGACTTTCTGGCCTACCCCCAGAGCGTGAAATCGATTTTTTTATTGACCTTGAACCCGATACAAAAACCCTCAAATATTTTTTACCCAAAACGAACGTAACATGCGCCAAAGTCGTTGGCTTGAGCTGTTTAAAGATTACGACAATTCCATTCAATACCATCTTAGAAAAACGAACGTCATAGCTGACGCATTGAGTAGAAGACCGTATACGTTTACGAGTACGACGTTGTTAACATAAAAATCCATTTCGTATGACTTATAAAAGATGGAGATAGAGTTAAAGACTCCAGGAAGTTACGTGAAGATAGCGAATATATGATTAGAATCGACTTTAATCGATAAAATTAAAGTCGCTCAAGCTACAGACTCAGAGTTAATGAATGTGAAGAAGAAGGTTCAAGAGGGCGTTATTCTATAATCAAGAATCGACAAAGAGAGGAAATCTCAACCCTCGATTTTATTGGTCTATTTGAAATCATCAACCGAGTAAGAACTGTGGCATATAGACTCGCTTTACCGCCAAGTATGTCGCGTGTTCATAACTTTTTTTTTAACGTATCGATGTTACGTAAATATGTGGATGACCCGAACCACATTATTGAATTAGAACCAGACGAGATAACGAAAGATTTAACGTATGAAGAGGTACCTGTTAAAATCTTGGATAAGAAGAAACATATTCTACGCTCTAAGGTTATACCTCAAGAGTTAGAATCTGATAAGGTATCCTCACCTCTTCAACATACCAGGTAGGTACGTAAATTTTGAGGACAAAATTTCATAAGGAGGGGAGATTGTAAGACCCCAAATTTTGTGAATAAAGATTATTTTTCTAAAAATATTTTTTTTAGTATTATGGTGTGAATTTGATATAATGTTATAGTTGTGGGTAATATTTATAAATTTTACAAAGTACGCAAGTTGTTATATTATATTCGATTGGTCAGGGAATATTCATTTTAACAGGGAATATTCATACGATGACAAAATCATTGGTGGACCCCACATCGAAATTATTGTCGGAGTTTAAAAACGATAGAAATATCTTTTTATAAAAGTAACGGCGGAAGTTTTACGGTTAACTGTTGAAATACCCGGTGATGAAAAGTACAGTAATACGCGTGGTTGCATAGTAGCACACGGTATTGATTATTGATGCTTACGTAAGAAGTCACTCAGTTTTGTTAAATTATTGTTACAGTAATTATTGCATAGTATCTCACGTTATTTGATTCAGTTATTGCCAATATTTTTTATATTATTAAATCAATAATTGAAATGACAAGTTATTTATATTATTATTTGCATAATTAACAATGTCTAGAAAGTTCTGTCGAGGAGAGGATTGGTCACCTAATTGCGCGCCAATAGGGAGAAATCCTTATTGAAAAGCCCCCTCTTTCTTGAGAGCGATATGATTGTTAATATTGCGAGTTATAATAATGATGAATAAATGTTGTTAAAAATATTGATGGGGTTTTTATGAAGTATTTGTTGTAAATTTTGCTTATTTTATGGACCACCATTTACCCATTTTTTAAATAAACGGTAGAAAGTTGTTCGGGATATTTTAATATAATAAAAGTGGGGTCACATGTGGGGCCCACGAGTGGAAGAAAAACTGAAAATGGGGGAGGGGGGTTGGATTAAGTATAAGGAAGGAAAGTTTATATAATATATATATATATATATATATATGTGTGTGTGTGTGTGTGTGTGTGTGTGTGTGACGCCCCCAAATAGGTATACAACACCCATTCTGAGTCGTCAAATACATGGTACAGAAAGCAAACTACAACTTCAATAATACAATTGTCGTGCAAAATACGACAACACATACTGTGAGTTTAAATACAAATATTGTCTTCTAGACAATATCTACACTCAAATAAGTCCTCATTACAATTATTCAAATACTATTTTACAAAAATAGTTAGGACTGCTAAAACATATTTCTAGAACCATCACTCCATAACCCGACTAGATCCTGCTATGTTATAACCTCCTGAGAAGAAAAATGGAACAAAAAGGAAAAGGGTGAGCTCAACTAGCCCAGTAAAAAAATATTATGACTAAGATAATATACAACAAATTATCATTAGTTTTCAACAGGGGAAAATTTGATAAAATATAATAGACAACAAGTTTTAGATCAACAACTGCAGCGGAAACAACAATCCATTAGAAGAATCAAGTAGAGAATGAGTTCTACTATCTTCTAAGACTTAAAAGTCCATCATCAATATTTTATCCCTGTAACAACAATCAATATACATCTTTAATCAAATATTCATCTTTGCACTACGGGCCAAAGATATTCATTTGTATCACCACTTGGTCATGTTCATCTCAACACCTGTTCATCTTTGCACTACGGGCCACATATATTCATCAATTAATCATTCAACTTTGCACTACAGGCCAAAGATATTCAGTAATATCATCATTTAGGACTGAAGATGATGAAAAATATTTCAAAGAAAACGAATCTAGTGAGACAGAAGGACAAATAGTAGGGATTCGTATAACAGTTTATCCAAGATCAATAATATCCCATAATAACCAATTTTGTAACAAAATTCAAAAATAAAGATCAAAACATGGATAAAATCAAAGATAGTAACCATAATAGACATCTTGGACAAAAAAAAAAGAAAATTTCATTTTTTTGGTGAATAGTGCCGTATTCGTGAATAGTGTCGTATACGTGAATAATGCTGTATACGTGAATAGTAACCCCGACACAAAAAGTTCCAAATTTGATAAAAAGTTTAAACCAATATTTTGGCATAAGGATATCGAAAAAAATAATATCATTTATGAAGAAAATAACATCCCTTACCTCAAAATAACCGTATTTCTGACTGAATTTCGGATATAGTGCTGACAGAACTTGTACTGAATAGCAACTCTCAAAGTATCAATAATACTCACAAAAATACGCTCGATAATCTAGAGAGAAAGAAAACTTGTTTCTGGTGTGATTTTTAATTCTAACCTAAGCGTCTATTTATAGGAAAATGCTAGAACGCCATAGGAGACTAAATTAATAAATTATTAATTTTTAAAACAACAATTCTACGTATGCTATCAATGACCAAGACCAGCCACCACCTTTGAACAATTTCCAGCAGCCCACATGTTGTTAACCAAAGTGGGTCCCACCCATAAATTTAATAAAAATCATTTTATTATCCGAAACTTCAGTAATTCATAGAAAATAGCTCGTTTATCAAAAAAATATGAATTTTATATACATTCTGCCTGAAATCGAATTCTCTACAACTTTGTAGCTTTGAGTTTTTCTAAATTCCAAACATAAAATATCTAAAATCCATAAACGGATGATTTTTAATACCTCCACATCGACAAAATACTGATAAAAAATCTCATCATTAGTTCCTTCATTTTTATCCACATAAAAAAAATATATCCATCATTTATATCCACATAAAATAAATATTTCTTTATCATATAAATCAATAATTAATTATTCACAAATAATAGTACAGAATCACAATTATGACAACCAGGCCGTTCCCAGGAAAGATGGGGCTTTCCAATAAGAATTTTTCCTTACTGGCGCGCAATTAGGTGACTAAACCTCTCATTGACAGAACTTTCTAGACATTGCCAATAATGTTATCTAATACTATTATTCAAATAATATGAATTATTGATCTGATAATGGAAAATATTGTGCAGTGATAATTATTGAAACAACAATAATATAAAATATCAACGCAGTAATTATTGAATCAATAAAAATAAAATATTGAACAGTAATTACTGTAACAATTATTGAGTATTGTCTTCTTACGTAAGAATCAATAATTCAAAAATATTGTGCATCCACACGTATTACTGTATTTTAACCACCGGGTATTCCAACAGTGTTAACGGTAACAACTACGTCGTTATTTATAAAAACTCAAACTTGTCATTTTCTTCATCCGATAATTATTCTGTTATGGGGCCACAAACGACTGCACCGTCGTATGAATATTCCCCGACAACAAGAATATTCTACGACCAAACGAATATTCTCCGACAATAATAATTATTTTATAACCACTTGTTTATTTTGCAAAATTTGCACATTTCACCCATAACCAGAGAATTATATGAAATTAATACCTTATTATTCACAATATTAATTAGAGGAAATTCAATTTTATTTATAATAAGTTGGGGTCTTACATATATACATATATATTATATTTATATATAGATATATATGTTGTCTGTAGAGGAAGAAAAGGGGGGGGGGGGGGAATTTGCCTTTGCCGCAAGGCAAAGGTTATTATTATTATTATTGTTATTATTATTATTATTATTATTATTATTATTATTATTATTATTATTATTATTATTATTATTATTATTATATATTATAAGTTTTGATTTATTTGATTATAAATAGAATATATTATATTTTATTTAAAGTTTTATTTTATTAGAATATTTTATTGCACAATAATGAATAGTAAAATCAAAATTTTAAAAGTTTCAGACAAATTCGTTCGCCCGTGAATTTGTTAAATATTTACAGTGCAGTCCGTAATTTTCTAAATACAAATATTATAGTTTCCATTCTCCTATAAATAGGATGCTTAGTTACAATTGAAAATCACACCAGAATCAGAGAATTCTTCTTCTATAATATTGAGCGTATTTCTTTAGAGTTTTAGAAAGTTTTGAGCGTAGAAAACAGTGAAAGTTTTCTTCAAGAATATCCGCGCTATACCAGTTGGAATACTCTTCTTTTCAAGGTAAGGGATGTTATTTTTATTTAATATTCATATGAAATAATATTTTCTTCCATACTCTATAGTATGTAAGTAATATTATTTCGTTTCAGATTCCAAATTCTATACTCTATTTGTTAATGTTTTGGCTTCTATACTCCATGAAATTAGTAGAATATCCTTGATATTTGCGCTTCATCTAAAATCTTTTCATGGAAATATTATTATGAGCATTCTTGATAACTTCTAACTTTTTCATGCCGGAGTACTATTCACGGGGTTACTATTCTCGAAGTTACTATTCACAAGGTATTATTCACTCAGTTACTATTCACCCGAGGTACTATTCATGACAAAAATTAATTCCTTTTCGGTCCAAATTATTTTTGATACAACATTATTCTTGATTTTTACTCCACAAAGCAGTATCATGTTGACAATTTGGACATTATTGAATTCTGGATAAATTAAATTATAAATATTTAAAAATTTATCCTTTGTTTTCTTTTAATTGAATTCTTATTTCATTGTTGTCATCCTCATGCTTATATTTTTATGAAAGTCATCTTTGGCCTGTAGTGCATTGATGGACAGTTTTTGGTATGATCATGACCATGGGTTCTCTATGGCCAAGGGTCCAAAGATGATTTGTTTTATGGCATGATCAGGACCCTTAATGAAAACACGATTATCCTTGGCCCGTAGTGCATGGATAACTCATGGTCGTGATACTAAAGAATATCCTTGGCCCGTAGTGCTGGGATGATTCGATGATGTGGATTATTTATTAAGCTGAGTCTCAACAATAAAATTATTGATAAAACTTTTAAATCATAGAAGATATTAGATATCATGTTCTACTTAACTCTTCTAACGGATTGCTTGTTCCGCTGCAGTTAAACTTGATGTTTATTATATTTTATCACTTTAACACCGTTGAAGGATAACGATAATTTATTCTGCATTATCTTAGTCATAATATTTCTTACTGTTCTAGTTGAGCTCACCCTTTGCTTTCACTGTTCTCTTCAGGAAATGAGAATATAGCTGGGACTAGTCGGGGAACGGAGTGATGGATCAAGATAGTTGTTTATCAGTCCTCACTATTTTGTAAAATAGTGTATCAATAATTGTAATGAGGACTCCTTTTGAGTTTGTATACTGTCTATTAGATAATATTTGTATTTAAACTCACAGTATATGTGTTGTCGTATTTTGCACGATAATTGTATTAATGAAGTTATAGTTGTTTCTGTACCATGTATATGTCGACTCAGAATGGGTGATGTATACCTATTTTGGGGGCGTCACACTCAATATATTAACAACAATATCATTCCCAGGAAAGAGATAGCTTTTTGATAAGGATTTATCCTTACTGGCGCGCAATTATATAACCTAACCCTTTCATCAACAGAATTTTTTAGACATTGCCAATAATGCTAACTAATAATATGAATAATTATGTCGTGTGAATTATTGATTTAATAATATAAAATATTGTGCAGATGATACTGTGACAATAATTGAATCAATAATATGAGATATTATGCAACAATTACTGTGGTAATTATTGAATAAAACTGAGTAACTTCTTACGAAAGAATCAATAATCAAATATACGTACTGTGCAAAACTGTGTACTACTATGCAACCACATGTATTACTATACTTTTATCACCGAATATTTCAACAGTTAACGGTAAAAGTTTTTCAGTTATTTTTATAAAAAGGTTATTTCTGTCACTTTCTGTATCCGACATTTATTCTGTTATGTGGTCCACCAATGATTGCGTCGTCGTACGGATATTTCCCGATAAAAAAAATATTCCCGGAACAAACGATTATTTTATGACAACTTACTTACTTTGCAAAATTTGCACATTTCACCAATAACTAAAGCACTATATCAAATCAACACCTTATTATTTAAAATAATAATTACAGAAATTAAATCTTTATTCATAAAAAGTTGGGGTCTTACAATATATGTAAAATGACCAAATTACCCTTCAAGTTTTTGGGGAAATTACCCTTCAAATTATTGGGGAAATGACCAAAATACCCTTAGTAGGTGCCAAATTACTAAAATGCCCTTCTACTTAACTTTTAAGTAAAAGATAGAACTAAATCTTGTTACTCATCAATCCAAGATCTCCCATGTGTTTAAATTAACACCAATCAGTCAATATGGACACCAATCATCAGTCTTGTTCATAGAAATCAAAGATTAAAAAATTAAAGTAAGAAATATCTTCATTTTATGTTCATAAGCTAAGCCAAGACTCTCTCTCTCTCTCTCTCTAACCCACAAAATTTGGGAGTGAAAATCAGTGATAAGTAAAGCCAATAAGACCTCTTAGCTATCCAAGATCATATCATAAGGGCAGAAAGCAAAGATTAGATCAAGAAATGTATAAACCTTAATTCATGCTAGATCCTTAAGATTTCAGTAGATTATGTGTTTTGATGTTTATATATGTGTTATGCAATGTTATTTAGGGATCTATGATGATACATCATGGATCCATAACATCTAAGTGCTTGAAAATAGGAATTTATGAAACTATCAAGAACACTAGAAATATGGCATGACAGTCAAATATCAGAGGCCATAGATCTTAATTTGTTAGATGTTAAGAATAAAGTTGTGTAACCTAATATATAAATTAGGTATGATAATTAAATGATCTAAAGGGTTATTTTTATTTAGTTGTCATAGAATTAATTCAAGTGAATTAAAATTAATGGACTAAGGAAGTTATATTATTTAAATGAGCCCAATTAATTAATTAATCTTGGGACTTGTAGATAAATTGATTAAGGGTGATTAAATTATTTAATCTAGTCCATTATATTATGTTTGGGACAAGTATTATAATGGCTCAACTTAATTAGGGTTGAAAGCCCAAGTTAGTTTTTGTTAGTAAGTAAAACAAGTAAATTTAATTAGATAGCTCAATGAAATTAATTAAGAGCCCAAACTAAGCCCACTTGTGGGAGGGATAATTTAGTCATTAGTGTTAACGCCAAGATCTTCTGC
Source organism: Panax japonicus (assembly GCA_020205505.1). Classification (NCBI taxonomy): domain Eukaryota; kingdom Viridiplantae; phylum Streptophyta; class Magnoliopsida; order Apiales; family Araliaceae; genus Panax; species Panax japonicus. The sequence continues at coordinate 16,652,929 of CM035101.1, read as the reverse complement.
CACATCCCAATCACGTAAGACGCCCTGATCCTGCACAGTAAACACGATAAACACCACAAGCTTTGACGGCTGTTCCGTCGGGGGATAGCTCAGGCGTGAGAATTAGTATGTGTTCACAAGGTTAACAATGGAGGAATATAATGTCTAGTGTCTAGAGAGATAATAATCATTGGTTGTGTGTATGTGAGAGAATATGAATATAGAAAAAGGTATGAGAACGTACCTCTTAGTGAAGGCTTCCTTGCTAGGTTATACTATCCCCGCCTGGATTATTGTGCCACCCACTACTACCTGACACCCCCTCTGATCTGATGGGCTCTGTCGACTGCATGTAGTTTATCCACTGCCTTTGGCCACTATTTTCTACCGCCGGCCGGCTATGATCCCATCCACATTAATGCATGGCAGGAGTTTTAGTCAACCGTCATGCTTTTTCATCATTGCAAGTCAAAATAACAGATATTAAAATATCTAATGGGGCGATCCACTGGAATGACCCGATCTTAAAGGTTAAAACGGAAATAATATGATGACCGGGCCCAACGACTTTCACGGATTAATACTAAAGGCCCAATAGCTTGATTAAATGAGCAGGTCCAATGTACTCGGCCCAAAGATAGGAAATATCACGACCCAACATTGCCCCCTAGTTTTTTGTTAAACAGAATGTTTAATAGAAAACTATGAATGGCCCAGGGTAATTTACTAAAGGTCCATAGCAGGAGATAATTGAAGTGTACCCAGTTACTGTCCACGAAATGAAATGAAAGGAGAATGGAGGCCCAAATCAAGAAGGCCTATCAAATAGATACATGAACCCGGAATCGGACCCTTCCCATTCAAATTCCAAATCATTACTAACATTTAATGAGCCGTCCTTGAACACCGTGTAACCGTCAGTATAAAAGGTAACTTTACCAAATTTGACAGTTTTACCTGCCCATTTGAAATTCGAGCGCCTTCTGAACTCTCTACTATTCGGAACTTTCTCTTTTCTTCTGCAACTCGTCAACAATGGGTTCCCAGGATTTTGAACAAGGCTCTCCCATACTAGTAACACCAATCACCGTCGTTCCACCAAACCCTGCTGCTGCCCGTGAAGGAACTTCAACCTTGAACCCAAAGGGGTCGAAATCTGACAAGAATCCTCCCCCAAAAAATCCCAAAACCTCCTTTGAGTACTACAGGAGCACAGAGTGATTATCGCATGCCAATACTCCCTCTATCATCACGGAGGATGAACTGAAGAGGATCCGATCTCGATATCATATCCCGGATACCCATGCAGTTAGGGTTCCTAGATCCGGTGAAAAAATGTATCAACGGCCAGAGGGTTGGACGGTCGTTCCTGTGACTCTGCTGGAGAAGGGGGTTCGTTTCCCTTTGCACATTTTTATAGTAACTTTACTGGGGTTTCTGGGGGTGGGGTTCGCCCAACTGGTACCGAACTCCTACATTCACATCTTGGCTTTCGTGGCCTTTTGTCATGAATTGGGCGTGGAGCCCTCCTTGGACTTCTTCTTCACCGTATACAAGATAGTCCAATCTAGGGAGAAGGGGTTCAAGGCCATTAGTAAACATTCTCCGAAGTCAGGAGAAAAATTCGAGAGACGCTCGCTAGTGAACACTCCTTCGAGTAATAGGTGGTGGCACGAGAAGTGGTTCTTCGTCAGAGGTCCCGAAATTTCTTCTCTACCTGACTGGGCCACTGACGAAAAGATCTCTGCTGACTTCGGAGACATTTCTGAAGAAAGGGAAGTTGAAATGATGGAATTTTTGATAATTACCCTAAGGAGGAGTGGAAATATGGACTCCTCTCGAAGCAGGCATGGTTATATGACCATAAATGTAAGTATCGATCTATTTTATATGTATATAAATTTTTTGAAAATGTTTTCATAATGTGGAATTTAACACAAGCCTGTTTGGTTTATGCAGTATCTTTGATCAAACCGAGCTCTTTAGAAATAAAGGAGTTCGAAGATTTTTTGACCAGGAAGTCTTCGGAGGCTGTTGAAACTCTGGCAGAAAAAGCTGCTCCCGAAGCCGAATCATTCCCGGAAACACACACAGACGAATTCCGAACTGACAAACCAGAAGATGATGAGGTTCCTGTTCCGGAAGAGACCCTCCGTCCTCGTCAGAAGAGGAGGGCAATCAGAAAAATCAGATCAATACTCTCTCCAAACCCTTCTGAAGCCACCCCGGAAGTTGAGACAACCACAACATCCATCCCTCGACGAGGAGGCCTACTCGATCGCCCTGATCGAAGAAGCATCCTCCGAACCAAAAAATTGAAAAGTAAGATAACGCCTTTAACCGCCGAAGAGCTTAGGGTGCCCCAGTCTTCGATCATCCCTCCCTTCATACCGCCTGTAGAAATACAGATTACCGAAGAAGGTGATCAGGATGAAGCTGTCCAAACTCTGTCCAGGAAGAGGAATCGTACACCTGACAGCCACCCAAGCTCTGCATCTACCGCTCCTCTCCAAGAACCCAGCCCAAACAAATCTACCTCTCCCGAGACCGTGTATGCTGAACCTACCCCTCCCGAGCAACCAGCTCCTTCCCCGGAAAGGTCGAGACCCTCGCCTGAACGACCATGTCCTTCAGGTCAGGGTTATCATGCCGAGGCCATGGGGTCTCCGACTCTATGGCCTAGATTCAATGCCAACTTTCCCTTCGACCTCTTCGGGGCCTTTGTAAGGAATGCTGACGATCATCGGTTCAGTGATCACACAGACGGGAATCTTCTCGATGAAGGGATGAGCTATCTGGCTAAGGTAAATAACCATTTCTTTATTTTCTATCTCTCTGTTTTTGCTTGGACATCCGGATACTGACTTGAATACTGTTTGGACATATGCAGGCAAATGCTGTCTTTGGACGTTTACAGTCCGAGGCACATAAATGGGGAGGCCGAGGAAGATTTTATGAGACAAGAGATCAATATGCTGAGATCAACCTTGGCTCAAGAAAGGGCTGATAAAGAAGACGCTCTTCACACCATCGATGGCCTCCAACTAGATTTAGATCGAGCCAAGATGGACCTGAAGACGTCTGATGACGAACTAAGGGCCACAAGAGATGAGTTGGCCGCATCCGAAGCCAGCAAACAAACTCTAACCGATATGAACGTCGGCCTGGTCGAAGAAAACCTTCTCCTGAAAGCCAAAAATGAGGAGTTTTCTTCGGCCAACCGAAGCCTGGCTATTCAACTTGGCGAGGCTCAATCGAAGGCCAAGGACGAAGAGCGGAGACATAAGAACAAACGCCATAAACTTCGTCACAAAATAAAGGAGCTTAAGGGACGGGGTCCTCTTCTGACCGAAGTGCTGCGAAAGCAGATTCAGGCGGATTACAGGGACTCGGATGAAATCAATGTTGAGATAATGAAGGTCTATTCGGAGGGTTATGAAGACTGCCGGGAGCGAGGTAAAGAAAAACTATCTGCTGCTCAACTGGATCCAACTTTGCTCAACTCCGAAGACGAAGGTGGTGCCTAGATGTTCTTCCTGCTTTCATTCTGACTTATGTAAAAATTTATCTATTTAAACTGTTTATGTTTTTGGGATCATTTCGAAAATTTTATATATGGAGGTTGTCAATGTTTCTATATTGGTATATTTAGTTTATGAATGAATAGATCGAATGATTGTTTTAGTTTTCCTGAATGATGAATCTGTAATTTCCTTAATTGTGAACTATGTTTTCGGTTAGTTTCTTGTCAATAATTCAATATCAGTAAAAATGAACCTAAACAGTGAATCAGTTAAGACATATAATAGTTAATGTATGAGACGAAGTGAATTGAATTTCACGGACAGAATTTAACTTAACTGAACTGAAAGGACTGAACTCAACACTTAAATAAAATAAAGTAATACATACTCATCGATTTCGAAGTGTGAGATCAGTCATTTGTTTACCACTCGGGGTGAAACAATCATATAAGGACCAAGATATAAGGACCAATTCGATTTCGAAGTGTGAGATCAGTCATTTGTTTACCACTCGGGGTGAAACAATCATATAAGGACCAAGATATAAGGACCAATTGTGACCATTGACTTACCACCCTGGTAAAATCAATATAGGATCATTTGTCTACCACTCGAGGTAGAACAACAAATGGGCTGCCATCAAATGGCCAGCGAGTCCTACCATACCTCCTTACACCATAGTGACCATAGGACAAATAGGACCAGGATCAATAGTGACCATAGGACAAATAGGACCAGGATCAATAGTGACCATTGATTTACCACCCTGGTAAAATCAATATAGGATCCTTTGTCTACCACTCGGGGTAGAATAAAAAATGGGCTGCCATCGAATGGCCAGCGAGTCCTACCATACCTCCTTACACCATAATGACCATAGGACAAATAGGACCAGGATCAATAGTGACCATAGGACAAATAGGACCAGGATCAATAGTGACCATAGGAAAAATAGGATCAGGATCAATAGTGACCATTTATTTACCACCCTGGTAAAATCAATATAGGATCCTTTGTCTACCACTCGGGGTAGAACAAAAAATGGGCTGCCATCGAATGGCCAGCGAGTCCTACCATACCTCCTTACACCATAGTGACCATAGGACAAATAGGACCAGGATCAATAGTGACCATTGATTTACCACCCTGGTAAAATCAATATAGGATCCTTTGTCTACCACTCGGGGTAGAACAAAAAATGGGCTGCCATCGAATGGCCTCAACCGATAAGTGCCCGACTTTAATACTTCAATCACTTCATACGGCCCTTCCCAGTTTGGCATTAACTTTCCCGTGTTTTGAGGTGTAGAAGCTTCGGCTTCTCTAAGGACGAAGTCTCCTACTTCGAATCTGCGAAGCTTGACTCCTTTGTTATAATGCTTAGCTACTCTTCGTTGATAAGCAGCTACTTTAAGTAGAGCAACCTCTCTGACTTCTTCCAGCAGATCCAAATTGGCCTTCAGTCCTTCGTCATTGTAGATCTCTTTGTATTAACTAACCTGAAGACTTGGAGATCCGATTTCGACAGGGACTAAGGCATCAGTACCATAGGCTAGTCTAAAAGGTGAATCCCCCGTGGTGGTCCTCGGTGTAGTTTGGTAAGCCCATAGCACGCTTAGCAGCTCTTCTGGCCATCTTCCTTTAGCTTCATCCAGTCTGCGCTTGATCCCGTTCAGCAAAGTCCTGTTGGTCAACTCAACTTGCCCATTTGACTGTGGATGAGCCACCGAAGTCTTCTTATGTAGAATCCCCAACTCCTTTAAAAATGCTTCAAATTTTGATCCCACGAACTGGCGTCCATTGTCCGATATCAATACTCTAGGGATCCCGAAGCGAAACACTACGGACTCTTTTATGAACTTCAGACATTCTTGCTCCGTTATTAACCGAAGTGGCTTCGCTTTTACCCACTTAGTCATGTAATCAATAGTAACTATGATAAAGCTAACCTGACCTTTAGCTTTAGGCAATGGACCCAATATATCTACCCCCCAGACAGCGAAGGGTATAAGAGATAAAATCGAGTATAGCTCTTCCGGTGGCTAATGTGGGATCGGACTGTTGAGCTGGCACTTTTCACATTTCTTGACATACTCTGTAGCTTCCTTGAAAATTATAGGCCAATAGTATCCTTGCCGAAGTACTTTGTAAGCCAAAGATTTAGCACCATATGATCACTGCAAATACCCTCGTGAACTTCCCGAAGAGCATATTCCGCCTCGGATGGGACCAGACACTTCAGTAATGGAGAGGAAAAGGCCAATCGATACAGATCCCCATCAATAAGAACAAATTTGGCACTCTTGTACTTGATCATTTTTGCTAACATCTGATCCGAAGGAAGGATGCCATCTGCCAAATACTCGATGTAGGGGGTCATCCAGCAGTTAGATCGCTCGATACACATCACTGCTTCATGCTGAACACTCGGCTGCTGCAGAACTTCCAAGTAAACTGATCCATTGAAAACATCAGCATCCGTAGTGGCCAACTTCGACAATGCATCGGCGATGGAATTGTCATTACGCTCTATGCCCTGAAATTCATACGAAGCGAAATGCTGAAGTCGATCCTTTAACTCCGCCAGATACTTGATCATACGATTTCCACGAGCCTCATAATCTCCCGACAGCTGCTTGACGACCAACTGAGAGTCAGTGTAAATGATAAGCTTCTGGACTTCTAGACTCTTGGCCAATCGAACACCCGCTAGAAATGCTTCATACTCAGCTTCGTTGTTTGTTGCTTTAAATCCAAATCTGATGGCCTGCTGAACTTTGAATCTGTCTGGACTTGTCAAGATAATTCCTGCCCCACTAACAGTCATGGTAGAGGAACCATCTACATATAGAGTCCAAGCATTCTGACCTTGTCGAAGAACTGCCACTGCTCGATCGGACGATTCAGCTTCTGGCAACTCGGCATCTGCTTCGGTGAACGTACATTCAACAATAAAATTGGCCAATGCTTGACCTTTGATAGCCGTTCGAAGATGATACTCAATGAAAAATTGGGACAACTCCATAGTCCACGCCGCTAGTCTCCCGGAAACTTCTGGCTTGCCCATCACCTTCTTCAATGGCTGATCCGTGTAGACGACCAGGAGCCGACCTCTAAAATACTGCCGAAGCTTTTTGCTAGCAATTATTAAAGCAATGGCAAATTTCTCAATATTCGGATACCTGGTTTCAGCATCTCGCAGGACATGACTGACATAATAGACCGGATGCTACTTTCCACTGATCTCCCGAACTAGTACTTCTCCAACCGCTAATGAACTTGCTGCAAGGTACAGATATAAGGTCTCCGCTGGAGTGGGCTTCACCAATAAAGGAGCAGAAGAAAGATACGCCTTTATGCCTTGGAAGGCATCTTCACACTCTGAAGTCCACTGGAACGTCTTCGCACTCTTCGGCCCCTTCAATGTATCAAAGAAAGGAAGGCACCTCTCCGCAGATTTGGCGACCAACCTCCTTAAAGCTGCAATCCTGCCAGTCAGACGTTGAACGTCTTTGAACAACTGAGGAGTCTTCATATCAAGAATGGCATGGATCTTCTCCGGATTGGCCTCGATGCCCCTCTGACTGACCAGATAACCCAAAAACTTTCCTACACCGAGGCCGAAAGTGCACTTGGCCGGATTGAGTCTCAGTTGACGATGACGGACAGTCTGAAAGCACTCCTCTAGATCGTCCAAATGATTATGAACCTGCATGCTCTTCACGATCATGTCATCGACGTAGACCTCCATGTTCCTCCCCAGCTGCCTGTCGAAGATAAAATTCATCATTCTCTGGTAGGTGGCTCCGGCATTTATAAGGCCAAAAGTCATCTTCTTGTAGGCGTACACCGAACGGTGTGTAATAAATGCAGTCTTTGGGATGTCCTCTTTACGCATGGATATTTGATGATAACCTGAAAAAGCATCCATAAAGCTTAGTAATGCATACCCAGAAGTGGCGTCGATGAGCTGATCGATATGGGGCAGAGGATAAAAGTCCTTCAGACAAGCTTTATTGAGGTCAGTGTAGTCGATGCAAACCCGCCATTTTCCATTCTGCTTCTGCACCAACACCACATTCGCCATCCATTCATGATAATCAATCTCATAGATGAAGTCGGCAGCTAACAGCTTTGCGATTTCCTCATCAATGATCTTTTGTCGTTCGGGTGCAAAGATCCGCCTTTTTTGCCGAACTGGCTTCTTCGAGGGGTCTACATTCAAACTGTGCTAAGCTATCTTCCGGCTTACTCCAGGCATGTCCTGCGGTTCCTATGCAAAAATATCCGCATAGCCGCGTAAGAGTTCCATAAGGTTTATCCGAAAAGGCTCTGGTAGACCTAAGCCGATCTTCACAGTCTTGTCTGGCTTTCCAATGATCAACTCGATCTCCTTCGTCCCACCTGCGGGGATCACCAACGGCTCTGAGCTGCTCTCGATGAAGGGCTCGATCTCAATCGCCATCGCCTATTTTTGTTTGCTGATCCCCACTCCGGAGGAAATAACAACATTATGGTAACATCGTCGGGCTAGATCCAAATCCCCCGCCACCTCTCCTACTCCATGCGTCGTGGGGAACTTGATTTTAAAATGAGGAATGGAGGTCACAGCTTGGAGAGCAGTCAAGGTAGGTCTTCCCAGTATAGCGTTGTAAGCTGAATCTACGTGCACAACATAGAATTTGCACATTATTTCTACCTGCTGGGATGCTGTGCCGAAGATAACCGGGAGTTCAATAGTGCCTACAACTTTGACCGGATCGTTCCTGAAGCCGTACAACGGAGCCTCCTGCCCGACCTCCATTTTCTGCCCATCAAGATGCATCCTCTGATAAGCATGGGCATATAAAATATCCACTGAATATCCATTGTCTATCATCATGCGCTTCATGTCCACCGAGCCCACTTGTGCTGTGATCACCAAGGCCCCTTCATGTAGCTCGATAGGCTCCGAAGGATAATCTGCGTCAGTAAATGATATGATGGTTCCTGAAAATGGCCTGTCAATCTTTAGGGGAGCATTTGTCATAGTCATAACCGAATCCAGGTAAGCCCTTCTCTTCTTCCCTATCAACTTCCCCACAGATCCACCGGTTATCACATCGATGACCTGCCTTGGTGGCGGTATTGGATCCATCTGAACCGTTTGAACAGTATGGTTGATATTTTGCTGATTATTTGCGTCCACATACTGCACCAACAAGCCATCTTTAATCTTCTTCTCCACAAAATCTTTCAAATTGCAACACTCGTTAGTGTCATGGCCCGCGGCTTGATGATAGCCACAATACTTACGAGAGTTACCTTATCCTGTTCGGTAGTTATCACAGGGTGGTTCGAAGAAAGGCTGATTTCTGATTTGATCCAGAATTATCGATCTATCAGTGTTCAGTTTGGTGTAGACCTTATTCACCTTGGGGGCTGTGACAGGGGGACGACTGCTTCCTTGTAACCAGGTGTTATTATACTTCTTCGAACTGCCTTTCGGCCGATCATTATACACCCCCGTTCTCATCTGATCAACTTCGGCCTTAGGAACTACTGTCTCTTTCAATTGGTCCGAAGGAGGATGCTTCAGGCTGTTCATAGCTTCTTCCACAACAATATAGCCTTCTGCCTTGTCAAAGGCTTCGGCCAAGCTCTTCGGATGGTGGAACATCAACTTTTTCAACAACTTTTCAGATTTTACCAGATCCAGTCCATTCTGGAACAAACCCACAGCTTGGAGATCATTAAGGTCAGACACTTGACCAACTGCTTCTCTGAATCTCTTTACATAGTGGCCCAGAGATTCGCTGGTGAACTGCCGGATCTACACCAGAGAACCCGTAGGCTTTCCTCTTCTTCGGTTACTCCCAAAACGGGCATGGAACTTATCACAAAGTTCGGTCCAGGAGGATATCGAATCTGACGGTAAAGTTCCCAACCACTGCCTCACATCTTTCCTCAGCGTCGTAACAAAAGTGTGGCACTTGGCAGCGTCAGTGAAGTCGTAATAGTCCATTAGCCGGTCGAACACCTGGCTATGGTCATAAGGATCACTGGTCCCATCGTAACTTTCCATGCGAGGTAATTTTTTAGTGATATCCGCCTTCTCCTTGAGGATATCTGAAGAAAAAGGGGATACCTATTTTCCCGAAGTGTCCTTCACTTGCTGAACCTCTGCCAATTGCTTTCTGAGCTCTTTCAGCTCCTTCACCAGAAAATCAACGCCTTCGGGTCGTGGGGAGACCTCTTTCTCGTGAACAACATTCTGTCTCTGAGAGGATCGATCTCCTCCTGCCGATCCTACTACCCTGGTGGGACTTCTTGATCTACTCTGATGTACAACTCTGTCCTTATGGTGAGAATGATACCGCTGATAGTCCCTTACTCAGATCTCGGGCATGATCTCCCTCGACCTGCTTCTTCGTCTATCGTTGTCTCGATGCTGAAAACCAACGACCATCAGTACCTTCTTCGAGGCCACAGGAGTCCTGCTCCTCGATCTCCTCCTACTGCGAGAACGATCCCTAGAAACATGCGCGGAATGCTCCGGCTCCTTACCGTCTCGTCGTGGCACCTCCTTATGCCTACTCCGCCTTTCGGACCGGACTTGGCTAGATGCTTCGTTCCTTAATTCCGCCACCCGAAGCATCTGCGGCTATATCTTCTCCTTGTTTCAACAAAACCTCCAAGGCTTTATCCGCTTCGTCTGCCATCCTCGCCAACTTGGCAGCTTTATCCTCTTGACTATTTCGACGATGAGTTCTGGTCGGTGAGCCTTCCTCCTGCCCTCGACCATGATCATGCTCTTTATCTGCACCGAAAACTAATCTTCGTCTGGCCCCACTATGAATCTTAGGACGGAGATCTCCCGAATTATGTTTAGAGGCTGTGCTCTCGTGAGCACTTTTAGAAGGACCCAGACGATCCCTCACCGAAACACGAGGCAGTGACGAGCTAACAGCCATCGCCTGCCCTTCTGGCGTACCATCCCTACTCCTCATCATCTTCCGAAGTAGGTTAAACGATTGTGATTGAAAAATTTAATGACACTAGAACTCTCCCTCCTTCTAGCGCCAATGTTAACGCCAAGATCTTCTGCCACGTCCCAATCACATAAGACGCCCTGATCCTGCACAGTAAACACGATAAACACCAAAAGCTTTGACGGCTGTTCCGTCGAGGGATAACTCAGGCGTGAGAATTAGTATTTGTTCACAAGGTTAACAATGGAGGAATATAATGTCTAGTGTCTAGAGAGATAATAATCCTTGGTTGTGTGTATATGAGAGAATATGAATATAGAAAAAGGTATGAGAACGTACCTCTTAGTGAAGGCTTCCTTGCTAGGTTATACTATCCCCGCCTGGATTACTGTGCCACCCACTACTACCTGACACCCCCTCTGATGTGATGGGCTCTGCCGACTGCATGTAGTTTATCCACTGCCTTTGGCCACTGTTTTCTACCGCCGGCCGGCTATGATCCCATCCACATTAATGCATGGCAGGAGTTTTAGTCAACCGTCATGCTTTTTCATTATTACAAGTCAAAATAACAGATATTAAAATATCTAATGGGTCGATCCACTGGAATGACCCGATCTTAAAGGTTAAAATGGAAATAATATGATGACCGGACCCAACGACTTTCACGGATTAATACTAAAGGCCCAGTAGCTTGATTAAATGAGCAGGCCCAATGTACTCGGCCCAAAGATAGGAAATATCATGACCCAACAATTAGTATGCTTAATATAAAACAAATATGAAAAGGATTGGATTATGTCAATTTTACATAGCCTAAAGAATTATTAGGAAAACCCAAAATATGAAATAAGTGGCCCAATTTTTTAAGCCCAAATTAAAGAATGGGATTTTGGTCATTAAATAAAGCATTAAAAATAAAAAAAAAATATGTGGGTGAATTTAAGGCCACATGGCCGGTAATATTAGAGGTGGAAAAGGAGAGGAAGATAGATATTTATCTTATATCTATATTTAATAAAGGAAACATATTTTCTTTCTTTATTTCTCTTTCATCCCATTTCTTATTCTTATCAAAAGAGAAAAAGCCAAGAGGGAGAAAGAAGAGAACGGGAAAAACCGTGAAGGAGAGAGAGAAAGGGGCACACTACAAGAAAATGGGCTATGCTGACTCAACTTAGCGACCGAATTAGGTCGCTGATAGCTGTCGCTGCCATGTGGACCACGTCAGCTTTGGTCATGGACTATGCTGACTCAGCTTAGCGACCGACTTTATCATTTCGGTCGCTCACATCGATCGCGGATACGGTAGTCGCTAATAGTGGTCGCTGATGTACATCCCAGCGACTAGATTTTATGTGACGACTACCAGCGACCGGAGTCGGTCGCAGATGCCTATCTGTGACCGGATGCGGTTGCTGAAAGGCGGTCGCTGATAAACCTTTTTCTTGTAGTGGCGGAAGCCATGGAAGAAAGAGTAGAGAGAAAAGAAGATCCTCCATGAGAAAAAGAAGAAAAACAAAAGTATAAAATTATATTTTTCCTAAGCTTTCATCTAATTTATTTTATGGATTCGATGACAGGGGTTTCTAATATGGATGTATAAAACCCTTTAATCTATGTGATTTATATGAATTCAAGTATGGATCTACCCATATTGGGTGTTGATTTGGTTGGAATCAAAAAGAAAGAAAAATATTTTTTTTTAGTTTTGAAACCTTTACTTTTATATACTTTAAGAAACTACCGTTTTTAATCTATACCTTCTTTTCGCGATCCGTCAAAGAGAGGTGTTAGATATATGTGTTTACTAGTAAACCCAAGTGGTAGAACTCAAAAATCATGTTTCTAAAAGTCGTGGAGTGGGTTTTGGTGAAAACAGTTTTGTTTTCTTGGAACTGTTTTGGATTAGTCTACCTCGGGGGCCGTTTCGTCCACTTTTTGTAGTTTAAAAATTCGTAAAAATTTTGGATTGTTATAATCAGAAGATATGAAAGTTTTGTAAAAATTTAAGAAGTTTTGGCCATACGGTTTGAGAGTAATGGATTTTACGGCTAAGGACAATATTTGAAAAGATACTCGAACAACTCTCTGTATATAAGTCCAAATATTACAAACGTTTTACTGGAAGTACATGTATATAACAGGAGCTAAGCCTGAAAATTTCAGAATTGTTGGAGCTAATCTCGATTTATGAAAAATCTGATTATTTTTAGCTAGTATGGACTATTTTAAAATAGTATATGGATTTTAAAATTTTCGGGAAAAATATATGTTTAATGTGGGACTATATTCTACAAAATGCAAGAAAAGAAATATTTTGGAGATTGATTTGGTATTTTTCATATAAATGATGTTATATGTATAAATGAGTTTAATTAAATTTGTGATGTCAAAAATATAGAAAATGAGGTTTTCCGACTTGAGACCCTTAAGCATGTTTATGCAGATTTTTGGGGGAGGTTTGGGTCGGGCGGTGAAGAGTTGATATGTGTATGACATTTTTAGAGTGCTTAAATGAATTAATAAAGGAATAGAAAACAATTGAAATAAATTGTTTATTAATGTGATTAATGACTTCAAATAATTTTATGTGACTAATGATATTGGATTAAGATATTATTAGTAATATTTAACTTAAATGTTATTAAAAGGTTAATAACCTTAGCTTAAAATACTATTAAATAATTAATAATATTAAATGGGAAATTAAAATAGAGAATTAAGTTATTTTTAATTGTAGTTGTTGAATTTGGTATTCAATGAACTATAGTATGTGTATAATTTGCTGAAAAAGGAATCAAGGGAACTGAATTTGATTTCGGGTTGCTTAAATTGAATTCAGTCTATTACCACTCATTTTGGTCGGCTGAAATAGTGATTTCAGGATACTAAATGAAATCCGACTAACTGAATGGTATTTCGGTTTACTAAAATGTTATCTAATTTACTAAGATAACATATAAAGGGGGAAACTTATAAGTATAAGTTATGACATGATGAAAAGATTTTCAAAGTATAATGATAATACTAAGGCTATAATGTAATGTCGAATACTTAACTAGGTTAGACAATTTAATATAAGATGATGAGATTATAATGAGTAAATGATAAGTCTCAAGTAGTACAGTGGTATTCTGCAATAGTTGATGTATAGTAGTTGGGCTAAACAATTCTTTCAGTGAGCGGAGGTATATACGAATTAGTAACCGATCTAACTCGCTGTGAAACAGTGTAGACAAGACATAAACTAATTTGTTGGTTGTTTGTGGGAAACCACTCATAATACTATATTGAATACTATTACAGACTCGAGGTGTGCTAAGTTTAGACTTGGGTATATGTATAGTGTTAAGGTTATCTAATATTTGACTATGTGTTTAAATGTTGATAGTTTACTTATAAGGTATGTTATGCTAATTGAAAGATCAATCTTATAACAGATAGGTCTTTTCAATAAGGACGTTATCTTAGATTGCGTAGCAGTAATCAACGGTTCAGGCAAGTTTTTTATACTCACTTATTGTGCAAGTTTTCTCTAACTCGATGTAAGACCCCAACTTTTATGAATAAAGATTAATTTTTCTCGAAATATATTTTTGAATATTATGGTGTGGATTTGATATAATGTTATAGTTATGGGTATTATTTACAAATTTTGCAAAGTAAGCAAGTGGTTATATAATATTCGATTGGTCAGGGAATATTCGTTTTAACAGGGAATATTCGTACGACGACACAATCATTGATGGACCCCACAACGGAAGTATTGTCTTAGTTAAAAAATGACATAATTATCTTTTTATAAAAATAACGGCGAAAGTTTTACCGTTACACTGTTGAACTACCTGGTGGTAAAAGTACAGTAATACGCGTGGTTGCATAGTAGCACACGGTATTGATTATTGATGCTTACATGAGAAGTCACTCAGTTATACTCAATTATTGCTATAGTAGTTGCTGCATAATATCTCTCATATTATTGATTCAATTATTGTCATAGTATCTATTGCATAATATCTTATATTATTAAATCAATAATTGAGATGACAAAGTTATTCATATTATTATTTGCAATATTGACAATGTCTAGAAAGTTCTGTCAAGGAGAGGTTTGGTCACCTAATTGCGCGCCAATAGGGAGAAATCCTTATCGAAAATCCCACTCTTTCCTGGAAATGATCTGATTCTTAAATATTGTGAGTTATAATATTAATGATGAATAAGTTCATGTTGATTAAAGATGAAATTGATATTTCCATTGTGTTGGGATTATTAGTGTAAGTGGAAATCGACATCTATTTCGATAATAATAGATGTATGGAGGTTATATTGACCAATCGGGTAATTAATCGGATAAATGAGTAATTAATTGTTATTAATTCACAAGCTTATAACTATTTGTTCACATGTGTGTACTATCGATTCACATGCATGTACTATTAGGGGAGGTGGTGCAAGATTGATAATATTTGCATGACTAAATTAAAAATGGAGGTATAGATGAATGTACTATACTATGATTATTTTTTCACTTGATTATACTATTTATTCACATGATTGTATTATTGATTTACATGATGTACTATTAAGGGAGGTGGTGCAAGTTTGCTAATACTTGCAGGACTAAATTAAAAATAAAGAAAAAGATGAAGGTATTGTACTGTAATATTTCGAGCCCCAAAACGTGCAATTATTGAAACTATGTTTTCCTATAAATAAATGTTCATTCTTCTTTCATTATCACCAATTCACTAAGACTCACAAGAGCAATTATAGAAAGAGAAGCTATAAAGAGAGAATCTTTAGAGAGAAAGTAGAAGAGAAGTCTACTACCTTACTATTCCAGTATCCAGTCTTCTTCTGAGGTAAGGGATATTATTTTGTTTAGTATTCATAGTAATAATATTTTCTTCCATACGCTGTAGTATGTGAGTGATATTATTTCATCTCATATTCCTGATTATACCCTCATTTTTGTTAAAGTATTGCTTCTATACTCCGTGAAATTAGTAGAATATCTTTGAAATTTGCGCTTCATCTAGTATCGTTTCACAAGGATATTTTCTACACATTTTGGTTAAATTTTAAGCTTTTCATGCCGGAGTATTGTCCATGAGTAGTATTCATTTTTATGGTACTATCCATAAAGTACTATTTACGGGGTACTATTCATAGGGTACTATTCACTCAGGTACTATTCACCCAGGAAATTATTCATGATAAAAATTAATTTCTTTGCTGTCCAAATTATTTTTGATACAATATTATTCTTGAATTTTACTCCACAAAGCAGTATCATGTTGACAATTTGGACATTATTGAATTCTGGATAAATTAAGTTATAAATCTTTAAAAATTCATCCTTTGCTTTCTTTTAATTGAATTTTATATCATTGTCATCATCCTCATGCTTATATTGTGATAAAAGTTGTTAGGTTTGTAATATTCATGAACACAATCAAATTGCGCAAAATTAGCGGAAACGTGAAAAATCAGAGTTTTAAAATTTTACAAACCATATACCCGGATCACCCTTTATGCGCAATTATTAATTAAACGAAAAAGAAAGAATAAGAATCATACCCTTGAAGATCTGAGCTTCCTCAGGTACAAGTTCACCTCCAATCTTTTTCGCGTTCAACTTGAATCCACCGGGTTTGGTTCCTTCCTTTGATCAACGTTAGCCACCCAAGTGTTTGGCCTCTAGAGGTGATCCACCAAGGAAGAAGAAGAATTCAAGAAGATGGGTTGTTGGCTAAACCCTAGTTTTTCTATCTCTATAGAAAAAGGCGTACTCTCCCAACTATTGGAATTACGTATTCTAATAATACGTCAACCTCTCTCACACCCATAATAAGACTCCTCTTATTTATAGATGTGGGCAACCCATCCTTAACAATTAAGGAATTGGGTTTTATTTTAATTAATTAAACTCTTTTAATTAATTAGGCTCCTAATCTTATTAGGAATAATTAATTAACCTTTTTAATTAATTAAGCTCTCTAATCTTATTAGGGATAATTAATTAAACTCTTTTAATTAATTTGCCTCATAATCCTATTAGTATATTTGAGAGTACTTTTATTAATTAATTCCCAAACTCCTTTAGGAATTAAATAATAATAATAGTAATAATAATAATAAGACTCCTCTTATTAATTTATATTTAATATTTCTAAAATATTAAATAATAAATATTAAGCTATTTAATTTATTCTATCACCATAGATTAAATTAAATATACTTAACTTATTATTACGATTATGCCATTAATTTCTTAAATAATTATTCTTCCTTTTATGGTGTGACCCTTTAGGTTCTCCATATTAAACCGGTTGTGAATAAATCAATTAGAATAATTCTAATCTTATTTAAATAAATAAATTAAACTATTAATTTATTTAAATAAATAATATTTATTCTACAATAGGGATAAGCCTCCCTAGCGATTAACGACTTTTCAGATAATATAGATTTCAACATTAATCATAAAAGAACCTTTGAGTAAATAGTTACCGTACAATTCAATCCTTTCACCATACAATGTCCCAATTAAATATAAGACATGGAATTTCTGTCAAGTCTTATTTTATTTAATTATATGTATTTCGACTCTTAAATGCACAACTCCAAATAATGCAAATTAGAAACTCCTTTCTAATTTCATTCTGCCTTGGCCAAGGACTACTGAGTTGTCATTTATCGAATCACATAGGACATTTCTCTTCTTTTACTAGAAGTGGTAGATTCTTTATTGATCATACATTATCTCCATGTACAACTTATTATACCCAAGCATACCCTTTGATATACTCTAAGGGTCTTAAGGAATAAGTCAAAGTATAACTCATCATACACAAGATACTATGATGATCTCAAGTCCAAGGATCACTTGTACTACTATCACTACAGGAATTCCTATTGACATGCAAGTAAAACTCCATTAGGTATTCCTTAGCGAGTCACGTTCAGTGAACTTATTCTCTAATAAGCACCTACATACTTGCTTTAGTGTCTCCACACAAATGATCATGAGATCAATCATCCTCATCCAATGAGCAAGCAACGTATGTACCAATCTATCCGGATTCACTAATCCCCAATTTAGTAATCCATCGATTGGGAACTATTTTAGTTTTAAGCTTTTTAAGAATTTAGATCTCATTAGAATGATCATCATCATTATTCTAAAAGCATTGCTTAAAACTATGGGGTTATCACATATTATAAAACAGCATCATGTAGATAATTAAAAGCCTTTAATAAATTAATACTTTTTATTAATAAATGAATAAGATTGTTTACAAAGTATATGCTTTATCATCAAACATGATTGGCTTGTGTGCATATTACTTTCAATCTCCCACTTGCACTATAGCCAATTGTCATGGTATCTCATACTCTTCTTCTCTAAGTGACGATTATCCTGCTGTTGGATAAGCTTTAGTTAATGGATATGTAATGTTGTTTTTGAGAGTCCACTATCTCTATAGTAATTTCCCATCTTTCAATGATTCTTATAATCAAATGAAAGTGCCACAACATATGTTTAGATCTAAGATGAGACTTAGGAACTATTCCTAGTTCTGTAATGAACTTTTCATCCAAACAATCAACTTGTAACTTCATTTATAGCTATATACTTTGTCTTTATCACTAAACCAACAACTCTTTGTTGTTTGGAACCTTTCCAATTCACTGCACCACTGTTCAAGGTAACCCTTTACCTTAAAGTGGATTTTCTGTCGTCTTGGTCTGTCTGAAAAAACTTGAGTCTGTTAAGCCCTCTAGTTTTAATTCAGGCCCACCATGTATTATGATCACATCTTTAGTGCCGGTTAAGTACTTTGAGATGTTTTTCACTGTCTCACAGTGAACTTCTCCAGAATATGACTGATCAACATCAGGTCGCGTATATTTCATTGCATACATGATTGTCACTCATGCGATCTCTCTTTTGGAGTCTATGGGGACTATTAAGAGAGATACACTCCCTGGCTCATCAACATGAGACATCTTTTGGAGTTTGCCATGCTAAACAACTTTAACATCAAATGAATATACGTTCATTGGGTTAAGCCGAGCATCCTTTTAAATCTATCTATATAGATTTGCATCCCCAATTAAGATACTCTTCCCAAATTATTCATGGAGGAATGTTTAGACAACTTTATCTTTACTGATTGTAGCATTGGTATGTTATTCCTCATCCGTAGTATATCAATATATAATACTAGAAATTTCACGATGCTCCCACTGACCCTTTTGTACACACTTGGTTCATTCTTATTTTTGATAAATCAAACTCTTTTGATTATCATATCAAAATGAATGTTCCATTTTTGAGAAGATTGCTTCAACTCATTTCTCTGAGTGTCTACAACTCTTACCTCATCGTATGTAACTGGATCATCATCTTCTATGATACGTACCTCATCATCATCATCCATGATGAATCTATACCTCCTAGGTATCTTCGGTACTATTCCAGATTTACGATTCGGTTGTGGTATAATAGGTCTATCTATATGTTCCTCTTATTTGACTTGTAGTGTTTTTTGGTTCTTGAACTTTTCAAGATGTATTATCCTCCCACTAGCCCTTTCAATGATAAACACCTTTATCTTAGAAGGCAGCATGTTTCGTAACAAACACCTTTTGCTAAGTAGGATTATAGAACATATGCCCTAAACTTACTTTAGGATGTCCCACAAATCTGTACTTGTCAAATTTTGTCCCAAGCTTATCCTTTGAAACCGTTTCACATAAGTTGGACAACCCCTTATCTTAACATACTTAAAATTAGGAATCCTCCCTTTCCATAACTTTTATGGAGTCTTGGGGCCGGATTTTGAGGTTACCTTTTCCGTAGATATGCAGCCATTTCTAGGACATTATCTTAGAAGGATACTGGAATGTCGGTAAAATCATTATGGAACATACCATGTCCAACAAGGTACGATTTTTCCATTCAGATACATCAATCAATTATTGTGTATCAGGAGGCGTCCATTGTGAGAAAACCATTTGAGATGATTTAAAACCTCATTGCACAAGTATTGCTTCCTTGATCCGATCAAAGAATCCCAATACTTTGCCATGTTGTTTCACTTCTGAATTCTTTGAACCTTTCAAATAATTCACACTTGTATTTCAACAAATACACACATTCAACTCTTTGAATGATCATCTCCTTTTCTTATACTAGTTTGTTCAATTCGTAAAATTATTTTTCACGTAAGTCAAGTACACAAAATCCATTAAGTAATATTCTAGTTCTATACAAAACATTATTATTATAAATAGAACAACAATTGTTCTTAATTATAATACCAAAGATTTCATTGTCCAACAATAAAATGGAAATAATGTTTCCAACTGGAATACAATAACAACTTATTGACTTAATAGACTTTCCCGTAGGCATTACTAAACTATAAGTTCCTATGGCTAATGCAGCAACCTTTGCTTCATTTCCCACACATAGGTTTACTTATATTTGTTTAGCTTTCTACTTCTACTTGGTCCCTTCATAAATCTATATTTATGA
The DNA here is from genome assembly GCA_020205505.1 of Panax japonicus. Lineage (NCBI taxonomy): Eukaryota > Viridiplantae > Streptophyta > Magnoliopsida > Apiales > Araliaceae > Panax > Panax japonicus. The sequence continues at coordinate 16,632,902 of CM035101.1, read as the reverse complement.
TAACCAAAGTCGGTATCCAATACCCAAGTAGAACCTTGACTTAAAGAAAAATTTATTTCAATCATGAACAAATTTGTATTTATAACCGAAACTTCACTAAGCTTCTTTGGTTAGCCTCTGCAAGATGCTTCTTGCAGTTTCCTTCCAGTGTCCAGGCTTATTGCAGTGGAAGCAAACTCCTTTGCTATCTGTATAAGTTTTGTTCTTATTTTCCTTTGTTTTTGCCCTTTTTATTTACCTTCTTAGAATCGTTCTTCTTTTCAGAAGATCCTTTGACCCCTACCAGTAAGAATTGGTCTTTCTTGGTTGGAAAGTGACTCTATACATTTTTCAACATGTTAAGCAAATCAGCGAGGCTGATATCTAGCTCGTTCATATGAAAAATTCACAACAATTGTGAAAGGAGTCCGGAAGTGAGTGCAAGATCAAATCTTGGCTCAACTCTCCATCCATGACAAAACTCGTTGTCCTAATTGATCGATCAAATTGATTATGTTAAGGACTTTTATCTGTACTGTAGTGTCATCGGTCATTCTAGATCGGAAAAGCTCCTTAGATATCTGATATCTATCAGTCCTACTTTCCTCACCATCAACTACTTGATGTGCAGGAATATAATAGGAGGAACATCCATAGTTTCATGCTGACGCTGAAGCTCGTTACTCATGGATGCGAGCATGATGCATTGAGCCAACTGTGCATCATCTTGCCACTTTCTAAAAGTAGCAATCTCTTCCTCAGAGGCATTGTCTGCAACCATTGCAGGGATAGACGTATTAAGGACGTAAGATAACTTTTCAGCCATGAGAACTATTCTCAAATTCCTTAACCAATCCGTTTAATTCAGTCCGGTTAATTTAGCATCTAATATGCTACGCAGTGATAGTAATTTTAGACATTGTAAAATTCTATAAATGAATTTGTAATTAACAACATTTTAACATACATTCTTTTATTAATTACCAAAATAATTTAGGTCTTATTTTAAATTGGTATCTCCCACTATTTTCTTCAAACTATATTACCCTAACTTATATAGTTCGGCAAAATCCAATTAAAGATATGCTAGTGAGAATAAGGATTCCATTTCAAATGTATATAGCCTTGTGTGTGCACAACAAACTATATATAAATAAATAGGTAGACAACTCTTGTCAATTACATCAACTATGTAACTCCTTGTATTTTGCCTCTTAAATCATAATGGTCAAGTGTGTGCACATCCGAACTAAAATAATTAAAGTTAAGTCAGACCCAGCATTTCCATATAAGTGAAGAGAAAACTACAGCCCTTGTGTGTGCACAACAAAGCAGTAATGTTCAATTCCTTATAAACATCATATGTAATAAAAACAACATCTTAAATATTTAATACTCGCCTTGTGTGTGCACAACAAACTCATATTAAATATTCAATACTCTATTGTTTCTATCATGCTAGAAGGCGACGTTCGATATTCCAAATATCTTTGAACGTTACAACTTAATATAAAATATTTGAGGGGTTTGTTATTAATTTGTCTCATCTTGTTTAGCGCGCATACACATATATATATAAAATACGCGTCATATTAATGAACATGCGAAGCATGTTTGCATAATATATAATATATATATAGTATAAACATGCACATATAGAATACTATATTCTACCTGGATTGATTATGGACTTTTATTCTAGTTTGGTTCACTAGAGCCACCAAGTGAACCAAAAGGTCAAACCCTAGGGGTGCAAGAATTAATATTTAAATATAACTATTACATTTAAACCCGGGCTCCATTACAAACAGGTCTTCACGCTCCTTGCTCATTGATCTCTAATTCTTCAAAATAATTCTAACTATTCCTATTACAAAACTATTTAAAATAAATAGAAACCTTGATCAGCAGTCAAGGGGAAGTACATAGGAAGGAGATAGAATTTACATTAAGAAAAATTAGAGAAGACGAGGTACGCAGACCCCATTTAATAAAATCCATACATTCAAGCATCCAACTAAAATAAAATCCAATCACATTGGTCAATAGTCCATAATCAATCCCATTTATTATCATACACATCACCATATGTATCAATAAATAACATTCATCTCATGAATAATAAACATTTAATATATATATTGATATCATTTAATGGGCAAAATTAGTTAGTATAAAATCTAATTTTGAATCAAAATAAACTCTTTTATTTTAATCCAAATTTAAATCAAAATAAAACTATTTTATTTTAATTTCTCCAATTTTGAATAAAATAAACTATTTTATTTTAATCAAAATTTTTAATCAAAATAAACTCCTTTATTTTAATTAATTATGGAATCAAAATAAACTCCTTTATTTTAGGTAATATGAAATCTTATTTCATATCTTAAATAAATTCTTTTATTTAGGAAAACATGGATTTTCTTTCCTATTCAAAAATAAACTCCTTTATTTTGAATAATATGAAATCTTATTCCATATCTAAATAAACTCCTTTATTTAAGGAAATTAGGATTCTTTTCCTATTCACTAATAAACTCTTTTATTTTGAATAATATGAAATCTTATTTCATATCTAAATAAATTCCTTTATTTAAGGAAAAATAGAATCCAATTTCAACTCCAATTAGTTAGCATAGAATCAAATTCCAACTCTAATTAGTTAGCATGAAATTTAATTTTAAAATTAAAATAAACTTTATATTTTAATATTAAAATAAACCTTTTTATTTTAAAAATAAAATAAACTTTTATTTTAATTATAAAATAATTGAGAATAATATATATATATATATATATATATATATATATATATATTAAAGTTAGTATATATTATATATCATATATATAATATATACTAACTTTAATATATATATATATATATATATATATATATATAATATACTCCTCCAAAGAAATCATCCTGGAATCATATCGCGCACGTAAATCATGAGCTGGCAATCCGAAAAAAAATGTGGTGATCCGAAATATATGCTGCAGTTTCGGGAATAACAACAGATTTTCGAATTTTTTTTTTTTTTTAAATTCCAGAACCCATTCCACGTAATCACCACTTTGATAGCTGAAGCATGATTACATGATTACAAGATTGCTAGTATTGAATTAAGCTAGTGCATGGCCGCGAATCACAGAATATCAAAATCGCGAATTCCTTTTTTTTTTTTTTAATTTTATACAACAAAATTATGCCCAATTAAATTGTTCTAAACACATATCAATACACATATTAAATTAAAACAATTAATAATTCACATAAAGGTTTGGCTCTGATGCCACTGTTAGGTTTGTAATATTCATGAACACAATCAAATTGCGCAAAATTAGCGGAAACGTGAAAAATCAGAGTTTTAAAATTTTACAAACCATATACCCGGATCACCCTTTATGCGCAATTATTAATTAAACGAAAAAGAAAGAATAAGAATCACACCCTTGAAGATCTGAGCTTCCTCAGGTACAAGTTCACCTCCAATCCTTTTCGCGTTCAACTTGAATCCACCGGGTTTGGTTCCTTCCTTTGATCAACGTTAGCCACCCAAATGTTTGGCTTCTAGAGGTGATCCACCAAGGAAGAAGAAGAATTCAAGAAGATGGGTTGTTGGCTAACCCCTAGTTTTTCTATCTCTATAGAAAAAGGCGTACTCTCCCAACTATTGGAATTACGTATTCTAATAATACGTCAACCTCTCTCACACCCATAATAAGACACCTCTTATTTATAGATGTGGGCAATCCATCCTTAACAATTAAGGAATTAGGTTTTATTTTAATTAATTAAACTCTTTTAATTAATTAGGCTCCTAATCTTATTAGGAATAATTAATTAACCTTTTTAATTAATTAAGCTCCCTAATCTTATTAGGGATAATTAATTAAACTCTTTTAATTAATTTGCCTCCTAATCCTATTAGTATATTTGAGAGTACTTTTATTAATTAATTCCCAAACTCCTTTAGGAATTAAATAATAATAATAGTAATAATAATAATAAGACTCCTCTTATTAATTTATATTTAATATTTCTAAAATATTAAATAATAAATATTAAGCTATTTAATTTATTCTATCACCATAGATTAAATTAAATATACTTAACTTATTATTACGATTATGCCATTAATTTCTTAAATAATTATTCTTCCTTTTATGGTGTGACCCTTTAGGTTCTCCATATTAAACCGGTTGTGAATAAATCAATTAGAATAATTCTAATCTTATTTAAATAAATAAATTAAACTATTAATTTATTTAAATAAATAATATTTATTCTACAATAGGGATAAGCCTCCCTAGCGATTAACGACTTTTCAGATAATATAGATTTCAACATTAATCATAAAAGAACCTTTGAGTAAATAGTTACCGTACAATTCAATCCTTTCACCATACAATGTCCCAATTAAATATAAGACATGGAATTTCTGTCAAGTCTTATTTTATTTAATTATATGTATTTCGACTCTTAAATGCACAACTCCAAATAATGCAAATTAGAAACTCCTTTTTAATTTCATTCTGCCTTGGCCAAGGACTACTGAGTTGTCATTTATCGAATCACATAGGACATTTCTCTTCTTTTACTAGAAGTGGTAGATTCTTTATTGATCATACATTATCTCCATGTACAACTTATTATACCCAAGCATACCCTTTGATATACCCTAAGGGTCTTAAGGAATAAGTCAAAGTATAACTCATCATACACAAGATACTATGATGATCTCAAGTCCAAGGATCACTTGTACTACTATCACTACAGGAATTCCTATTGACATGCAAGTAAAACTCCATTAGGTATTCCTTAGCGAGTCACGTTCAGTGAACTTATTCTCTAATAAGCACCTACATACTTGCTTTAGTGTCTCCACACAAATGATCATGAGATCAATCATCCTCATCCAATGAGCAAGCAACGTATGTACCAATCTATCCGGATTCACTAATCCCCAATTTAATAATCCAACGATTGGTAACTATTTTAGTTTTAAGCTTTTTAAGAATTTAGATCTCATTAGAATGATCATCATCATTATTCTAAAAGCATTGCTTAAAACTATGGGGTTATCACATATTATAAAACAGCATCATGTAGATAATTAAAAGCCTTTAATAAATTAATACTTTTTATTAATAAATGAATAAGATTGTTTACAAAGTATATGCTTTATCATCAAACATGATTGGCTTGTGTGCATATTACTTTCAAAAGTCATATGTGTCTTACGTGTATAGATGTACTATTGATTGGTATGATTATGACTAGAGATTATTCGATATAATCATGACCGTAATGTTACAAATGATGTGGTAAAAATCCTCATTGGCCTGTAGTGCATTGATGGATAGTTGTTGGTATGATTATGACCAGGGATTATTCGGTATAATCATGAGCATTTATGATTACATGAATATCCTTGGCCCGTAGTGCAGGGATGATTCGATGATGTGGTTTATTTTTTTTAAGCTGAGTCTCAACGATAAAATTGATGATAAACTTTTTAAATCATAGAAGATAGTAGATATCACGCTCTACTTGACTCTTCTAATGGATTTCTTGTTCCGCTGCAGTTAAACTTGATGTTTATTATATTTTATCACTTTAACACCGTTGAAGGATAATGATAATTTATTCTGCATTATCTTAGTCATAATATTTCTTACAGTTCTAGTTGAGCTCACCCTTTGTTTCATTGTTCTCTTCAGGAAATGAGAATATAGTTGGGACTAGTCGGGGAATGGAGTGATGGTCCAACTGTTTGCATTAATAGTCCTCACTATTAAGTGAAATAGTGTGATAATAATTGTAATGAGGATTTTATTTGAGTTTGGATACTCTCTACGAGACATTATCTGTGTTGAAAGTCTCAGCTACGTTTTGTTGTACTGTATAAAAGAAGTTTGTATTTAAATTCTGTACCATACATTTGGCGACTCAAGATGGGTGATGTATACCTATTTTGGGGGCGTCACAGTTGGTATCAAAGCTTAGGGATATGATCCCTGGCTGAGATGTAAGACAAGAACTAGGAGGGGAGAGATGAGGAATTCCTTCGCTAGTATGACGTACCTAAGTTTATTTAGTATTTAATTGGTCGATCAGAGTATAGGGATAATATATGATATGTCAATTAACCCTTGTTTTGTGGCAGTATTTGAAAATGGCATCCGAAAATGTTGAGATAAACAATGAAGCACATGAGACCGTTTAGTCACCAACGATCAATACTCAGGATAATGTGCATCAGGATGGCAATAATCCTCAAGAAAATAACAACACTGACCAAATGATGAACGATGGGATGTTCAGAGGCTTTATGCAATTCATGCAACATCAGGCGAGAGTGGCTCCTGTTCAAAATACAGGTGGAAACACTGGCAACTCTCGGACGATCACCGCTAAACAGTCCAAGGAGCTGGGCCCACCGGAGTTTATTGGAGAGCCAAAACCACTTAAGGCGGAGACGTGGATAAAGCAGATCACCAAGATATTTGATGTCTTGGGATGCTCCGAGGAGCAAAAGGTTCCCTTTCCCACCTTTATGTTGCGATGAGAGGCAGATTTCTGGTGGGAATCTGTAAAGCGTACCCAACTTGTTGCACTAAAGATCTCTTGGGAGAAGTTCAAAGAACTGTTCAACTACAAGTACTTTTCCGAAGGTATTCGTCACATGAAGGAGGTAGAGTTCATCAAGCTGGAGCAGAATAATATGACCGTGTCACAATACGAAGATAAGTTTGTCGAGTTGTACCGGTTTGCGTCCCACTTGGTTGATAATAAGGAGAGAATGACGCGGATGTTTCTAAGAGGTTTGAAACCCAAGATACATCAATACTTAATTTCTCACAAACTGTGTTTGTATTCAGATGTTGTAAATATGGCTCAATTATTGGAGGGCAATAACGAGTTAACCCAACCTAGAGAGAGCAGCCGACAAAATGATAATACTAGTGGTAACAGTTATCGAAGCGGTGACAACAAACGTGGAGAGAATCTACATGCCATAAATGGTAACCACTTTGGTGGAAATCATGGCCAAGATAATAGAAGTGGAAATTTCAATAAGAGGATATTCAACAATGATGGAAAGACGTCATCACCAACACCAGTTGTTAAGGAAGGGTAACGACAACAAATAGTATGTTACAAATGCGGAGGGGAGGGACACATCGGTCCAAACTGTATGCAGCAGTCCAAAGTATGCTACAATTATGGAAGAGAAGGTCACCTAGCCCGATTTTGTCGTGCACCGAAGTCAAGTCCAGTTGGGATGGATGTATCAAAGGCTATCCCAGACATGACAAAACCGGTAGTTCAAGGGAGAGCATTTGTCGTAACCTCCCAAAAATTAAGGAATCCAAACGAGGTGATCAGGGGTAAGATAATCATAAATTCTAACGAAGTCTATACCTTATTTGATACCGGTTCTACCCATTCTTTTATTTCTCCTACTTGCACTCAATGTTTAAATTTGACTCCGGAGAAATTAGACTTTGATTTATCTGTTGAAACTTCGTTGGGAGAAACCTTCATTACATCCACTGTTTATAAGTCTTATTTGATTCAAATCGGTAACCGCACGTTACCTGTCGATCTTATCTCCTTAAAAATACTTGCATTTGACATGATTCTAGGGATTGATTGGTTAACTACTCATCATGCTAAAATTAATTATTTTCGTAAGGTTGTTAGCTTTCATATTCCTAATCATCCTATTATGCGAATTCAAACGACCAAACCATTAAAATCAACCACGATCATATCAAGCCATAAAGCTATTCATTTATTGAAAAACGGATGTCAAGCTTTCTTAGCTCATGTTTAAACAAAAATACGTCAGATTTGAATGATATTTCTATTGTTAATAAATTTCCTGACGTATTCCCCAAAGAACTTCCTGGCCTACCCCCGGAGCGTGAAATCGAGTTTGGTATCGACCTTGAACCCAGTGCAAAACCCATTTCCAAAGCCCCATATCGAATGGCTCCTATTCAACTTCAGGAGTTAAAACCAAACTACAGGAATTGTTAGACATCGGTTTCATTCGACCTAGTACGTCTCCTTGGGGTGCTCCTATTTTATTCGTGAAGAAGAAAGATGGAAGTATGCGACTTTGTATTGATTATTGGGAGTTCAATCATGTAACCATCAAAAATAGGTACCCGTTGCCTCGCATTGATTACTTGTTTGACCAGTTGCAAGGCGCCAAATTCTTTTTAGAAGATCGATCTTTGTTTTGGATATCATCAGTTGAAGATTAAAACTGCCGACATTCAAAAAACTGCTTTCAGAACTCGGTACGGGCATTACAAATTCATAGTCATGTATTTTGGATTGACTAATGCTCCTGTTGCCTTCGTGGATATGATGAACCGAGTATTCAAGGATTATTTGGATCACTTTATGGTCGTCTTTATTGATGACATCCTCATTTACTCCAAAATCCATGAAGATCATGAGTAACACTTGAGGTTGATACTCCAAAAGCTTCGTGAAAACAAGTTATATGCCAAGTTGAAGAAATACGAGGTCTGGCTTGAGGAAGTAGCATGCCTTGGGCATATTATATCAAATCATGGAATATCTATTGTCCCGACAAAGATTGAAGTAATTCAAAGCTGGGAGCAACCTAAGTTAGAGACCGAAGTATGTAGCTTTCTCGGCTTAGCTGGTTATTATCAGAGATTTGTAGAAAGGTTTTCTCGAATCACTACTCCATTAACTTAGCTGACTCGGAAAGATACAAAATTCGGTTGGAGCGAGGAATGTGAGAAGAGTTTTTAACAACTCAAGAGGAGACTCATTTCAGCACCTGTTCGGATAATACCATCTGGCTCAGAGGGATTTGTCATCTACTGTGATGCTTCTGGCAAAGGATTAGGATGTGTTCTTATGCAACATGGGAAAGTCATAGCCTATGCCTCACGATAACTCAAGGAATATGAGAGGAATTATCCTACAAATGATCTAGAGTTTGCAGCTGTCATTTTTGCGCGTAAGATTTAGAGGCATTACCTGTATGGAGAGAAGGTGGAGATATATATAGATCATAAAAGCCTCAAATATTTCTTCACTCAAAAGGAACTCATCATGCAGCAACGACGATGGCTTGAGCTATTGAAAGATTACAATCATACCATTTAATACTATCCTGGAAAAGCGAACGTAGTAGCTGACGCATTGAGTAAAAGATCATATACGGGTACGAGTGCGATATTGTCAACGCAAAGGCCCATTTTATATGACTTACAAATGATGGAGATAGAGTTAAAGACTCCAGGGACCCATGTGATGATGGTAAATATACGAGTAGAACTGACTTTAATCGATAAAGTTAAAGCTGCTCAAGCTACAGACCTGGAGCTGATGCGTATGAGGAAGAAAGTGAAAGAAGGTGCTATTCCGGAAGCAAGACTCGATGAAGAAGGAATACTTAAAGTCAACTCCAGACTTTGTGTTCCTAACGATTCTGACTTGAAGTATAAAATTATGATGGAGGTGCACAACACACTGTTTGCAATCCATCCTGGGAGTACCAAAATGTATCGTGATCTTCGACATACATTTTGGTGGAGCAATAAGAAGAGAGAGATAGCGCTGTTTACCTCAAGGTGTCTAACTTGTCAACGAGTCAAGACAGAGCATCAAGTGCCAAAAGGTCCATTACAACCACTTGAAATTCTAGAATGGAAGTAGGAGCACATTACCATGAATTTTGTTACTAGTCTTCCCAAGGTTTCTCAAGGCATATATGCGATTTGGGTAATTATTGATAGATTGACCAAGTCTGCTCATTTCTTACCGATACGAGAAACTTATACACTTGAACATCTTCCTCGTATGTAAATAAACGAGATTATAAGATTGCATGGTATGCCAGTATCCATAGTTTCTAATCGAGAACCAAGATTCACTTCACGATTTTGGGTTAGTTTGTAAAAAAGCTATGGGCACGGATTTATAATTTAGTTTGGCATATCATCCTCAAACAGATGGGAAGTCAGAAAAGACTATTCAAAATCTTAAAGATTTATTAAGACTCTTTGTCCTTGACTTCAAAGGAAGTTGGGACAAGTTCTTACCATTGGTGGAGTTTTCCTACAACAACAGTTATCAAACAAGTATTGCATTGCTCCATTTGAGGCGTTGTATGGAAGAAAATGTCATTCTCCAGTATGCTGGGATGAGGTGGGTGAAGCAACGTTGTTGGGACCAGAGTTGGTACGTATAACTACAAAAAAGATTCAAATGATCCAACAATGTATAAAAACCTCTCAAGATCGACAAAAGAGTTATGCTGATCTTCATCGAAAGGACGTGGAATTCAATATTGGAGATCATGTGTTGTTACGTGTTGCTCCATGGAAAGGAGTTACGAGATTTGGAAAGATAGGAAAGCTCAATCCTCGATTCATTGGCCTATTTTTAATCCTCGATCGAGTATGAACTGTGACCTATAGACTCATCTTACCTCCAAGTATGTCTCATGTTCATAACGTTTTTCACATATCTATGTTACGTAAATATGTGAAAGACCCAAACCACATTATTGAATTAGAACAAGACGAGATAGCGGAAGATTTAACGTATGAAGAGGTACTTGTTAAAATCTTGGATAAAAAGGATCATATTCTACGCCCAAGGTTATACCTCAAGTCAAAGTTTTGTGGAGAAACCACGATGTTGAGGTAATGACCTGGGAGTTAGAATCTGAAATGAAGTCAAGGTATCCTCACCTATTCGATATACCAGGTACGCACCCTAATTTCGAGGATGAAATTTCATAAGAAGGGGAGGTTGTAAGACCCCAACTTTTATGAATAAAGATTAATTTTTCTCGAAATATATTTTTGAATATTATGGTGTGGATTTGATATAATGTTATAATTGTGGGAATTATTTACAAATTTTGCAAAGTAAGCAAGTGGCTATATAATATTTGATTGGTCGGGGAATATTCTTTTTAACAGGGAATATTCGTACGACGACACAATCATTGGTGGACCCCACAATGAAAGTATTGTCGTAGTTAGAAAATGACATAATTATCTTTTTATAAAAATAACGACGAAAGTTTTACTGTTAAACTGTTGAACTACCCGATGGTAAAAGTACAGTAATACGCGTGGTTGCATAGTAGCACACGGTATTGATTAAAAATTTATCCTTTGCTTTCTTTTAATTGAATTCTTATATCATTGTCATCATCCTCATGCTTATATTGTGATAAAAGTCATCTGTGGCTTACGTGCATAGATGTACTATTGATTGGTATGGTTATGACCAGTGATTATTCAGTATAATCATGATCGTAATGTTACAAATGATATGATAAAAATCCTCATTGGCATGTAGTGCATTAATGGATAGTTGTTGGTATGATTATGACCAGATATTATTCGGTATAATCACGACCATTGATGATTACATGAATATCCTTAGCTCGTAGTGCAAGGATGATTCGATGATGTGGTTTATTTTTTTTAAGCTGAGTCTCAGCAATAAAATTGATGATAAACTTTTTAAATCATAGAAGATAGTAGATATCATGCTCTACTTGACTCTTCTAATGGATTACTTGTTCCGCTGCAATTAAACTTGATGTTTACTATATTGTATCACTTTAACACTGTTGAAGGCTAACGATAATTTATTCTGCATTATCTTAGTCATAATATTTCTTACTGGGCTAGTTGAGCTCACCCTTTGTTTTCATTGTTCTCTTCAGGAAATGAGAATATAGCTGGGCCTAATCGGGGAATGGAGTGATGGTCCAACTGTTTGCATTAGTAGTCCTCACTATTCAGTGAAATAATGTGATAATAATTGTAATGAGGACTTTATTTGAGTTTGGATACTCTCTATGAGACATTATCCGTGTTGAAACTCTCAGCTACATTTTGTCGTACTATATAAAAGAAGTTTGTATTTAAATTATGTACTATGTATTTGGCGACTCAAGATGGGTGATGTATACCTATTTTGGGGGCGTCACACTTGACCTCGAGTTGATATTTTTGAAATATGTTTGTGGTTAATCACTACTGATTATACCATGTCTATGAATGATTGATTCTCACTCTGTGCACATTACATGCATTCATTTTTGTATGAAAGGCTGATCACCGTCATTACCATTTTGTTCAGATATAGTTGTTCATGTTCAATGTTCGTCCAACTATGAAAATTTGTTCATTCTAGTTCACAATTATTGAATATTAGCCAGCTATTATTCAAATTCTTTCAATCATGATGTATCCTCAATTAAACTTATACTTATTAGGTAAACTTGTTGCTCACCCTTGCTATATCATGATAAACATTGTAGATTAGGACGGATACGTCGGATACAGGAAAGGTTAAAGACAGTTCCAACATTGGTTGATAGTACAGATAAAATTTGTAACAGTAATGTATGATATTAACATTGTATGTTAGATAAAAAATTTATTCAGGTAATATGTGAAGGTTCTCGACCTTGGGGAATAGTGTGCAATGTTTAATATATAAACAATTTATGTTTATATCTTCCATAATAGTTATAGAAAAAAAGTGTACCAGATCCGCGGTGATTTGGGACCCGGATCTAGGGCCCTCACAATTCGTATCAAAGCTATAGGTTATGAACCTTAGGTAGGGTTACCTGAGACTAATAATCACATTAATTAGGATAAGTACTAACTAAAATAGAGTTAGTGTGTCGGTAAGATTCAAAGTCGAATCTCGGCGAGTTATAAAGATACGAAGTTCCCTAACTCTGATAATAAATGTGAACAATAGTAATGAATAGATAGAGTCTAAAAGACTAAAAGTATAGGGACATGAGATTGTAAAATAAAACAATCATGGTATAGAAATGAATCGTTATATATACGATGAGATCACCCCGTGATCGGATAAGGTGAGAAGGATCAATCAAATGACTGAAAAGTTTATGGAAAGAATGTTGTGTGTCAGTTGTACTATGAATTGGTATAAATTCAGGAATGGATTATGAATACGGATTAAATAAAATTCCTATTGAGAAGGGAATTAGGATTAAGTGGAGATTTTAATTGAGGACTCATGTCAGCAACTAAGTTGTATGATTCTTCGTATAGGAAGAGAATTGTACTTGGTGTAAGACGTCCCTATCACGGTCTATTAAGATGTCGAATAGCTTCTCTGCGTTCTTCTTCACGGAATATCGTCCTATGATCTAGTATGTACCAAGGTAGATCTTCGAACTAGATTGGATAGTACATAACTTGATCCTGAGATCTGTTCATCGCAGTGTGGAATGCATAATCTATTAGTTCCCAGAGGCACAATAGTTATCTAGAAGGGGGGTTGAATAGATATTTAAAACTCTTTTTGTTTTACTTTGTTAGTTTTGATAATGATTCAAACACAACGGAATTAAGATTTGTTTGTTCTCCCTTTTAGATAAGGTCAGTTAATGAGAGTGAGGAAGTTATAATAGTTATAGCAGTTATAGTAAGAATGTAAGAGACACGTCAGTTTTAAGTGTTTCAGAGCACTTAAAGCTCGTAATACACTCTTCTACTCCTCGAGTAGGAAATCCACTAAGGATATCTTTTACACTTTCTGAATCTCACTGATTCCTTCTAGACCAACAGTCTAGGCACTTCTTAGTTCACTTTTGAACTCTTCAAGTCCAGCAGACTTGGTTTTTCATAGTTCACTTAGAACTCTTCAAGTCCTTCTGAATTGGAACTCTTTCTTCACTTGATTGGTAGTTGATGAGTTCTTGGTTGGTGCTACTCAGTTGCCATTAAGCACTTGTTCGAAAGAACTGAGTAGCTGAGCAAGCTTTCTCTTTTTCTCAAATCGTAGAGTTGAGCGTTGAGTATTCTTCCGCGTTTTGTTCAATGCTTGCTTGGTTGAATCATCTGCATATTTTTTGCATATATGTGATCCTTGAAATCTATCCGTTGAAGCCATCTGTTGAAGCATTAAATGCGTTTGACATTTCTGAACTTTGATGGAGACTTTTCTCCACATCTTCTGAATTGCATTATGGCCAACTGACACAGCAGACTATTTTCTCACCTAACACCTGAAAAGGTGTTTTTCTCTGACCCATGGTCCTTTCCTTAGCTTCTTCAATACGTTTCTTTGTTGTATACTAAGGATATCTTTTATGCCATTGGGACTACTGAATACTTCAACGTTTATAATCCATTCCACATTTGTTGAGATTTATCTTTAAACAAATGGTCAAGGCTCGATGCTTTTGAAACATGCAGATGATACTCCATGATTCAGATCGTGGTGTCTTGCCACCTTGGTGCTTGATCCGATACTAGTAAATGAGAACACTAGGATTTCTTATAAGGACTGGCACACTACGATCTTCACTTGCTTATCTTGCAGACTCTACGTTTCCGAGAGCACACTACGATCTCTGAGTTGGCTCGGCAAACGTTGGGACCACTCTACGATTTTCGGAGAGGCCCTTCAAGGCAGACACACTACGATCTTCTATGCTCTACGATTCTGCATTGGCTTCTGCAATCTCTTGATCAGCTCGATAGACTACGATCTTTTTGATGCCTATTTATTACATCTCAAGATATAGATCAACCTAACATCTTTGATCTCTTCATCTATACATTCATTTATAGAATGATAAACATTAAAAACATAGACCAACCTAACAAATTTGATCTATCACTAAGTCCTTGTACATATATTCCTTTAAGGACTTTACATATAACCATGAGCATTTACTTTAATCATCAAATAAAAATATGCACTCTCCCAACATAATCCATCTCCCCCATCTTGGCCTTCTTTGTCAGCACCTCTTCCTCAGCTACATCCGCACGCTGGGAAGCCTCTTCATAAGCATCTTCAGCCCTTGCTCTCTTGGTGAATTCTTCTTTCAGATCATCCTTCATCTTTGCAACCTCTGCAATTAGCTGCTCATTGTCGCCCTCTAAGTGAACTAATTTCTGCTCCACATTTCCAAGATGTACATCAAGACCCTGGATTTCCTCATTTTTCTGACCTATAGTGGTTTGACGTTCATCTGCCAGTTCCTCCAACTCTCTGACTCTATCCCAAAGCTCAATGTTATGGTCATATACCTCGTTATACATCTGAGCTGTAATAGTGTTTGTTGGGGACTCATCTTCCCCCTATTCCTCCTCAAGGTCCTCCTCTAGATCAGACTCAGGCTCATGCTCCTGACTAACAATCGTGATCAACAGAGATGGCTCTCTCTATACCAACTGCTCCCGGACGACATGAATGTCTCGGGGCTTTTCCTCTCTAGGCACTCGGGGTTTTTCCTCCCCAGCTCGACTAGATCCTCCAATATCCGACATCCTAACAACATAGTTTTAAGTTTTAATTATTAATCGATACTTGTGAGCATATAAGTTTATCACATAAGCACATAAAAGTGTTTTATTATCCTCAATGAAATAAGGAATTCATTTCTTAGAACTTGATAAGAGTTTATTACCACTATGTTCTCAATCTCCTATAAGGCTACTACCTATGATTTTTCCCCCACCTAAGGTTCATAACCTATGTAACACCCCAAAATCTGGTCTATCTTCACACCCAGATTCTGTGCATCACGAGAACATCTCCTTCCCAACGTACATCATTATATACTAAATATAACAACATACATTCTTAAATCCCAGGTTCTATTACCTTATAACCTCATTCATTACAAATAATGATAATTACATTATTCTTTACATCTTACAAGAGTGACTTTCATCCGCCACCATGGATACATAACAGTTCATTAACTATTCTTCATTACAAGTCTTGACTTGTTCTTCACGCACATTCATATACTGAATGACATTTCTTCTGGATACCGATCAACTTGATCTTTACAGGATCCTTAAGTTCTTCTATTCGTACGCTGAAAATGTTTTTCATTTAAAGCAAGTGTGAGCATTCAATTTCCAATCAAGTCAAAGAAGTTAAATAAACAACTTCAAGAATTTAAACATTCTTTTAAGACTTCAATAATCGAACAAAGGTTATGAAGTAGCTTAAATAATAGGAATAATCACGATTCCTATCATTTTAAAACATTAGTCACATTCACTTTGAAATACTTTCATTCTTCTACCTTTTCCATACACATCCTGTCTGGCTAGAATCATTAGCACAGACTTAACAATAATGGTTCATGTATAAACATAACATTCTCATATTGAACAGTTCATTCATAGAACATTTCATCTCATAGAAACACGGAAGTGTTCAAGTTGTGGCACAAGGCCTCATACATTCTACCACCTTGTACAAATATCGCACATTTGCACATAGATAAGACTTCTCAAGTTCAACATTTGAGTAGTTTAAGAAACATGCATTCATGTAAAATATGAATGAAGTTAGGAAACTTTCCTTATGCACAGCTACAACTCAAACTGAACTGCTCATTCCAATCCCTATATAACACATAAGGAAAAAGTACATACACCAATTAGTTATATACTTGACTTATGCATTAGTTTACTTAACTTTACTTTTTAGGGTTCGCGTTCTTGCAATCCAAGTTTACGCGACCATCTTCCTTTACCATTCTACGGCTTCATAACATACGGAGATGTCTTACTTATACGATCATCATCTTTGATGATTTACATTCTTATCTTCTTCTTATAACTCTTCTAGGACTCAGCACACATCGTGTCTCTGGTAGTAGTCCATATGGTACTTTGAGTGGTTTCCCACAAAAACCCAACAAACAAATTTCTGTCTCATCTACACTGTCTTTCACAGTGAGTTAGATCATTTTCCAGTTTCGTATATACCTCCGCTCTCTGAAGGAATTGTTTAGCCCAGTTCCAATATGTCAACCATCAAAGATTACGGTTGTACCACAACCTAAACTTTATCTTAAATTATCCGAATCATTAAACTATAATGTTCGTTAAGTCAATTTCTTATTCCTTTTTGGCTTTCTGGAAACTAAATGCCATACCTCATGATTCATTCCTTATCGTATAAGTCATACAGTCTTTTGTATTCTCAAAAACGATCATTCAATGTTAATATTATGCATTCATAGCATTAAGCATTTTACATTACCTTATTCATATCTTACAACGTCTGGTTAATTCGGCTCGGAATACTTTCCAAGTTATAATCATTATCTCAACTTCTTTACGTTATACGTCATTGTCTTTAAGTTATTTTCTTTCACCGTTCACGGTTTAATCATCATTCTTCATTACTTTACGGTCAAACCATACACGGAGTGTAGGTTCTGCCCGTTTAATATTTGCATACACTCAATGTGACGCCCCCAAATCCGGGTATCTTCCAACCCGACAATTAGTGCTACGCGGTGCTACAGCTCACACATTTATTCAATTGAAATACCTCAAAAGAGCGAAAATGTCTTCTATATATTCCAAAAATATATTACTATTCCCAAGTCCTTTATAATCATTACATGTTTGTTTGACATAATATCAAATAATTACAACATTACAACTATACTATTACAAAGGAAATCTATTGATTCGCCTTAGCCTTCCCTTTATCTGTACTAGATGATTCGGTCCGTTCGGTCTTAGCTGCATTTGTGATAACCCGGGATTTAAAATAATCCAAATTTTTTGAATAATTTTTTTTATTAATATTAATATTAATTATCAATTTAGTAACAAGTATCTGTGATACGAGTTTAGAGAATGAGTCAATTTGTGTATTGACTAAGAAATTAGAGTAGAGTTGTGCTTAACAAAGAATAGAAACCCAAACCCTAAGTCCGGATATGGATTCGCTAGAAATTATAATTTAAATAATTATATTGATGAGTATGTGTATGTACTTTATAGAATTTTGGATCAATAACTGATCGGATAAGGTTTGTAATTAATAAACCATAAATAAGAGATTAGAAACCTTAATCCCAGATTTAGAAAACCAATTGTACAATTAAAAACCTTAATTGTACGCCGAAAAATCCTAATTTTAAATTCTGGAATCCTAAACCCTAATTAGGAAACCTTAATCCTAATTGACAAGCCTAATGTGTTTATTAAACTTTAATATGATTAGAAAACCCTAATTATATTTTAGTTATCTTAATTTCTATTTTACAAACCCTAATTGTAATTTAGAAATTTTATTTTTCTAATTAAAACCGTAATTGGAGATTTTAGAAGCTAATATTTTAAAACCTAAGGGTTAGGACCTTAGGGTTAAACCCTAAGGATTAAACCCCAAGGGTTTGTGCAAGTTCCATGTATGCTATTAAAAATATATAGAAAAAGACCAAAATGCCCTTTTTCATTTTCTTTAAATGATAACTTGTAAAAATGCTAGCAACTTTAGTGGTTTACCAACTAAGTTGAATTTGGTGACACAAAATCTCAACAACTCAGTCGAAATTATTAGATTCAAGCAACATATCAATCAATATATAAGAGATTTAGAGAGAGAAAGTTACTACATTTGGCTTATTTTTTAACTAAGCTCTCACCAACCCCTTCTCTCTCCTAACCTCTGAATTCCTTAAGTGAATCAGTCTCATTAACAGCTATTAGAACACCAAGGTCAGATCTGGAGAGTTGAGATCAAACATTGGACAATAAAGGTATAAAGCTAATTTTTATTTTTGATCCAAGTTGCTAAGACAAAGTTCGTGTTTATGTGTTTAGATCTTTGTCGGTCACAGTGGCAGTTTCTTGAAAACCCAGAAACGGTAGAAGCAATGTTTCTGACAGCCATTGACCAAGCTATAACTTTTGATTTTGTTGTTGTTAAACCGATCTGTTGATTTATTAATGTTCCTCGACACCAGGACTCTAATGTTGAACCATTAAACAGCCAAAATAATGGCCAGAACACTTAGCTAATTGAGCTCGAAATGAGACACTCGAACTGCCTGGGTTTCTGGAAAACCAAGAAACCGTCTGACAACAACTTTGGAGGCTTTGATCTCCTTGTTGTGAGGTCGCATGACCAAGTTAGTGATTGAGAGCTGTAGTACTACATTCCTACTACAACATCAGTGTTTAAGTTAGCCCAGATCATGCCTGAGCTAGGAATTAAATTGAGTCAAACGAACAAGCTTGTTAACTGTCTGACAGTGTTCTTGAGCACCAAGAACACCTAAGACGACAGACAAGTGTCGCTATAGGCTTTAGAGACAGTTTCTATTTATTTTATTTTCTGAATTTCAGGAAATTAATTATAAATAGGAAATAAATTATAAAAATTACAAAAATGTTTTAAAAATCATTTTAAATTTTGAAAAATAACTTTTAATTATTTGGGACATTTTTCATTAATAATTATAATTATTTGAATATTAATGCTATTTAATTTATTTAATTAATGTATTAAATAAATTAGAGAAAAACGATTTTTAATTGTATAAAAATCATTTTAAATAATAATAAAGAGTTTAAAAATATTTTGAGTTATAAAATATAATTTTTAATATTTTTAGAGAATTTTCGTTAATAATTTAAAATTAATGATATTAGATTAATTTAATTATTAAATTAAATTAATAATTTAAAAATCATTTTATTTATTTAAAAATCATTTTAAATAACAATAAAGTGTTAGAAAATATTTTGAATTATAAAATATAATTTTTAATATTTTTGGAGAATTCTCATTAATAAATTAATATTAATGTTATTAGATTTATTTAATTATTATATTAAATAAATGAATTAAAAATGTTTTATTGATTTTAAAATCATTTAAAAATGAGAAAAATGTTTTAAAAATATTTTAAGTTATAATTAATGACTTTTAATATTTTGATAATAATTTCATAAATATTTAAATATTAATGGTGATGGTTTAAAAATGATTTTAATTAATTTAAAAATCATTTAAGTAGAATATTAATGATTGAATAATATTTTAAGTTATTAATAATAACTTTAATATTTTGACAAGTATGCTGTTAATATTTTTATATTATTAAATATTAATGATAATGGAATTAATTAGTATTTAAATCATTTAAAAATGATTACAGTGTTTGAAAAATTATTATAAATTATAATAATTGTTTATAAATTATTAAAAGCTTTCGAAAAATATTATTAATGATAATTGACTTATCTAAATTAATATTGAAGCTTAGAAACCAAATTAAATTGACAATCAATGTGTTAATTGTCGGATAGGGTGACCAGAACACCGAGATGAGACCGAAGTCCAACCAGACCGAACTAGTTACACTTGATAAGTGTTTATATAGGTTACAAACATTAATATGGTTATGTAGTAATGTGCCTAGGAGATAGATTGACTGTGAATTACAGTATTACGTGTTATAAATTATTGTTCTAATTGTGAGACCGATATTATTGGTTATAGGTCTTACGAACGCAGATACTTATTTTGTGTAGCTGTAAACATCGGAAGAGGCAAGTTTCCTAACTCAACCTTGAGTTATATTTATTAAATTATTATGGTAGTTAATTATTGCTAATTATACCACGTCCATGGATTTATTGTTGATTATTCGCAGTTAGTGCATGTTTAATAATTCAAATTGAATTACTGATTCGAAAAATATATATTCGTAGAATTACTGTTGTTGGATATTCATATCTGTAGAAGCTAATATTGACAGTATAGATAATTCCTATTTATTGTCAAATTATATTGAGAAATGTCTTAGCTAATTATTCTGGCTAGACGAACATTTGTTAGAACTTGATAGGTTCGAGAAGAGAAGAGAAGAGAATTTAATTATTATTGATAGATCAATGCCAGTTGTATCGGCTAGATCAAAAAAGAAAACTTGATAGGTTTGAGAAGAAAAGAGAAGTGATTAGATATTGAAATCATTGCATTTCTTTGTTCAATCAAATTTTGATTCAAAGACTGAGAAGAACAACCTTTTATATAAATGGAACATTTTAGATCGTATATTAAGCCATTGCGCACTGTTAAGTATTATGCATAATATAGGGTATAAGAATGCTGATCACTTCTTATACTTGCAGAGAGGTATGATTTAATCTTTCTGGTTATCTGATACTCCTGCGTATCTATCAAAGTAAATCTTTGATAGATACCCGAGAAGAGAAGTTCTAGATCCAATGGATCACTCAGCATAAATCTGGAAAACATTCCACTTTGTTATTGCGTATAATTGATTCTTGTTTATTCAATAGAATATTATAGAAACTTTGAAAGCGTTGTGCTCTTTCATTATCAAATTATTGCGTTGCCTAGAATACGAGAAGACTTATTATTGATTAATGATTTGTTCAGCTATTTCAAAGTTCCCCAAACTTTGGTGTCATTCTATCAAAATAGATAGTCTATTATTCTGATACTTATACATTCATTGTATATCTTAACTTGCGGGGAAAATTTGTTGCTCACCCTTGCTAAATAAAACTTTTCAGCTACGGATGAAGTGGCAGGAGGTGCTGTAAAGAACAAAGGCAAAGGCATAGTGATAGCATAATTTTATGAATATTATTATTATGTTGTATTTGTGAACCCTTTTTGTTTACCTAAAGGGTATGTTTGTAATGTTAAGGTTAGAGAACCTGGGACTAATGAATTAACAATCTCTGTTAGTGACTTATGTATTACTATTTCTATATGAATGGGTAGTTAGATATTATTATATTTTTGTTCGTGAACACCAAACTCGGGGGTCAGGTAACCCAGATTTAGGGGTGTCACAGGTTAGTATAAAAGTTGTAGTGACCAAGGCGTCACAAGTTGGTAGCAGAGTTGTAGGTTATAAACCTTAAGTGGGGTGGGGAAAACCCTAGGATTATAACCATAAGCGAAATCTAGAATACTCATTTAGAGTACTAAGTGAGGGATTACCAAAATATATCGATAGTGATATATGTGGACACATAGTGTAAGAAGTTTGTACTAGAGAAGTATTAATCAAGTCAATTAAACTGATGGTAGGATGTCTGGAGAAGATGACATGAGTACGGAGATGCTAGCGACTGTTGCACCAGTGCCAGTAGCCGAGGTGCCAGCGCAAAGCGAGTTAGTTGAAGAGGTGGGAAAGTTGAACCTTTGGTAAATTTTGGGAGCGATCATGATGTTTATCCCCAGATGTATCTAAGTGGTGATGAAGAGGAAGAGTCCAAAGAAGATACGGTGGAAAAAGAGAATAAGACCAAAGTTGGAGAGAAAGATCAAGAATCTACATAAGTCCAAGAACTTCAGAGTAAAGTATTTCTCTTGGAGGAGTTGTGGAAGACAGAGTGAGCGTTACGCGAGATGATTGAAGAACGGAATGAGCTGAAGGCGTATGTGGAAAGGATGAAATCTGAAGGTGGTGAATCGTCTGAAGGATCTAGCAAGAAGGGCAAGAATAAGAGAAAGAGGGACAACGACATCGATAATTTTGAAAATTCAAACCCGAAAAAGAAGCAAGTCTGCAGCAAGTGTGGAAAGACTCACGTGGGAGAATGTACGATGAAGAAGAATGTGTGCTTCAATTTTAAGCAGGAAGGATATATTTCCCTACATTGTCCTAAGTCGAATATGAGAAAGTGTTTTTCATGTGGGAGACCGGGTAACGGATGCAACAAGTGTCCCAATAAGAAGAAGACTGGTGAAGGGGGTGGACGGTAGATAGCTTAAGTTTAAGCGATAGTACCTTTTGATAGTATATGAAGAACGATGTGTGAACATATGTAAATATATATGTTTGTAAGATGGAAATCTTTATTTTCTATATGAATATAAGATTAAGATTAATTTTTGAGTTCTTAAAACTCATATTTATGGTAAGTTCATGACTCATAATTATATGAAATGTTTTGAACCCCTCAGCGAATGGATGCCAAAGTTCTGACTAGGATAAGTTCATACAATCATATAATTATGGCAAGTTCCTAAACCCCTAGGTGTGGTAAGTTTGATGAACGGGGAATAGTTATGTGTGAATGGAGAATTATGACATTTGTTTAAAGTTGTGCTGTAAATCCTGATATTATTTAAAGAGGGATAGTGCTATGTGTTAAGTACTAAATGTATTGTGTGCTATTTGAATAAATATGCGATTATATGAGATTTTTTTTATTCTTATTGTGTTATTAATAAGAATCTGTGTAGAGAAGGAGAATTAATGTAAGATTTTTATCAGATAATACCGCCAAGGAATGGAGGTCTAAAGAGAAATATGGAAGAACAATTTGTGAATCTGAAGCGGGAAAATATGACGATGATAGAATATTTTGTCAAGTTCAACGAGTTAGCAAAATTTGCTCCACATCGAGTGGACACTGAGGAGCTTAAAGCACGATGTTTTAGGAACGGATTGAAATCGTTGGTACTCGAGAAGTTAGATGTGCTGTAAATTAATTCATTTTCAACTTTATTAGAAAAAGCCATTATCGCTGAGGGAGAAATGGAAGTTGTATTGAAGAATAGTTAAGAACAAAGAAAGGAGGCTAAAGGAAATATTATGATAGGTGGTAGTAGAGGTAGTAATCTTAATAAATGTAAGATGGATAGTGATGTTAATTCAGGAAATAATTCAGTAGAGATTAGGAAGAAAGGTGTGCCGTGTGTAGTTTGCGGGAAGCATCATCAAGAAGTTTGTTTGAAGAAAAAAGGACTCTGTTACAACTGTGGTCAAGAGGGACACGTGTCACCCAATTGTCCCAATCTGAAGAAGGTACAGAGTTGTTTTGCGTGTGGGTCGACCGATCATCTGGTCCGAAATTGTCCAAAGAGAAATGTAGAAAAGAGAAGTGCCAACAAGGGACCCGGTAGCGAAACCTTTGTGATTCGAGGACCTGCAAAGCCAAGAAGACCAACAACATTCACTTTTAGTATGACAGTTCCAAATACAGTAGCTGCCCATAAAGAGGCAACATGTAACGAGTTCGGTTAGAAATTTAACTACGCGAGTAATCTTGATTAGATATTGTTGTGATTTGTTTTCTTTTATATGATCCAAGTCACATGTTAGAATTTGAGACATAAATTAATATTGGGTTGTTAAGAATGAATTAATGATACAACTTTAAAATTTATAAAGAATAAGAAAGTGGTGATTCCGAGGATGGAATCCTTTTAAGGAGGGGTGAATATGATAACCCGGGATTTCAAATAATTCGAATGTTTCGAATAATTTTTATTTATTTATTAATATTAATATTAATTATCAATTTAGTGAAAAGTATCTGTGATACGAATTTAGAGAATGAGTCAATTTGTGTATTGACTAAGAAATTAGAGTAGAGTTGTGCTTAACAAAGAATAAAAACCCTAACCCTAAGTCCGGATATGGATTCGTTAGAAATTATAATTTAAATAATTATATTAATGAGTATGTGTATGTAATGTATAGGATTTTTGATCAATAATTGATCGGATAAGGTTTGTAATTAATAAACCCTAAATAAGAGATTAAAAGCCCTAATCTCAAATTTAGAAAACCAATTGAACAGTTAAAAACCTTAATTATACGCCAGAAAACCCTAATTTTAAATTCAAGAATCCTAAACCAAAATTAGGAAACCCTAATCCTAATTGACAAGCCTAATGTGTTTTTTAAATTTTAATATGATTAGAAAACCCTTATTATATTTTAGTTATCTTAATTTCTATTTTACAAACCCTAATTGTAATTTAATTTTTTTTTTCTAATTAAAACCCTAATTGGAGATTTTAGAAGCTAATATTTTAAAACCTAAGGGTTAGGACCTTAGGGTTAAACCCTAAGGGTTTGTGCAAGTTCTATGTATGCCATTAAAAATATATAGAAAAAGACCAAAATGCCCTTTTTCATTTTCTTTAAATGATAACTTGTAAAAACGCTAGCAACTTTAGTGGTTTACTAACTAAGTTGACTTTGGTGACACAAAATCTCAACAACTCAGCCGAAATTATCTGATTCAAGCAACATATCAAGCAATATATAAGACATTTAGAGAGAGAAAGTTACTACATTTGGCTTATTTTCTATCTAAGCTCTCACCTACCCCTTCTCTCTCCTAACGTCCGAATTTCGTAAGTGAATCAGTCTCATTAACAACTATTAGAACACTAAGGTCAGATCTGGAGAGTTGAGATCAAACATTGGACAAAAAAGGTATAAAGCTAATTTTTATTTTTGATCCAAGTTTCTAAGACAAAGTTCGTGTTTATGTGTTTAAATCTTTGCTAGATGATGTTTAATGATGATCTATGTTGATATAAAATAGATTCATAGCATCAAAGTGGGTAAAAGTTGAGTTCTTCATAAACTGTTCTTGAGTTTGAAATATGGTCTGACAAGAAATGTCAGTAGCCGTAGATCTTGATATGTTTATGTTTTTTGATGTTTTCAAGTTGTTATAGGTAGCTTGGTATGTGGTCTTTATTCTGTAAAAGAAATCAGAGTCATTAGATGTCTGGATTTGAAGTTATTAACGGTCAAAACCCGTTGACCGGGCATGACCGGGCCAAATCTGGGTAACCCAGAAAGGCCATGAACAGCATCTGACATGAGTTTTAAGGGTCCGAATCTGACAGATATGATATTGTTTTAATGATGTGTGGTAATCAAGTTGTAGCCTGTTATGTGTTCTTTAAATGTATGGATTTAGATCCTTTAAACAAGAAACTGATCGATTATAATGAACGGTCAAACTAGGCTTGTCGATCACAGTGGTAGTTTCTTGAAAACCCAGAAACGGTAGAAGCAATGTTTCTGACAGCCATTGACCAAGCTATAACTTTTGATTTTTTTGTTGTTAAACCGATCTGTTGATTTATTAATGTTCCTCGACACCAGGACTCTAATGTTGAACCATTAAACCACCAAAATAATGACCATAACACTTACTTATTGAGCTCGAAATGAGAAACTCGAACTTGGATTTCTGGAAAACCCAGAAACCGTCTGACAACAATTTTGCAGGCTTTGATCTCCTTGTTGTGAGGTCATATGACCAAGTTAGTGATTGAGAGTTGTAGTACTACATTCCTACTACAACATCAATGTTCAAGTTAGCCCAGATCATGCCTGAGCTAGGAATTAAATTGAGTCAAACGAGCAAGCTTGTTAACTGTCTGACAGTGTTCTTGAGCACCAAGAACACCTAAGACGACAGACAAGTGTCGTTATAGGCTTTAGCGACGGTTTCTATTTATTTTATTTTCTGAATTTTTGAAAATTAATTAAAAATAAGAAATATATTATAAAAATTACAAAAATGGTTTTAAAAATCATTTTAAATTCTGAAAAAAAAACTTTTAATTATTTGGGACATTTTTCATTAATAATTATAATTATTTGAATATTAATGCTATTTAATTTATTTAATTAATGTATTAAATAAATTAGAGAAAAATGATTTTTAATTATATAAAAATCATTTTAAATAAGAATAAAGAGTTTAAAAATATTTTGAGTTATAAAATATAATTTTTAATATTTTTAGAGAATTTTCATTGATAATTTAATATTAATGATATTAGATTTATTTAATTATTAAATCAAATAAATAAGTTAAAATTGATTTTATTGATTTAAAAATCATTTTATATAGGCTTAAATATGAATTAGTACCTTAAACTATAGGCCATATTCCACTTCGGTGATCCACCTTTCAATTTTGTCAATTAGATGATTAAACTTTCAATTTTTTTCAATTGTACAAATTGAACATGTCACGTCAGAAATTGCTGACGTGACTAATTGTGTGGGGCATTAATAAGCTGATGTGGCTAATTTTTTTTTAATGATTAAGTAAACAAATCTGATTATGGGTGGGGCAAAATCGTCAAAACAAAATTAACATTTTGAAATTAAAATAAAACAAACTTATATCTAAATATCTAAGCCATTTCAATCGATCGATCAAGACAAAAGCCCAAATCGCTCGAAAAAACCATAAGCCATTTCTGTAAATCATCGATTCTGGCAAAGAATTCGGTGAACCAGACAACCATTCCGGCACGATTTCATCACGATTCCAGTGGAGAAGGACCGTGCATGTGCAATATTTCATCACGGTTCCTCTGGTGACTGCCTATCTAATTTTATTTAGACACTCACGCAAAAGGAAAGGGCTCTGCAAAGAGAGCTATACGCCTAGGTCTTGAAGTGATCTCTGATTCAAGAAAAGGATGATGATTTTCTTCTTCCTCCTCTTCCCTTATCTCTATAATGGTCATTTTGTTTGATGCAATAATGGTTTTTTGTTTTCTACACTGTTTTTATCTCTCAACACTTATGGTGGGTCTATAATGTAGAGAAAAAGACTTCGTGTAGTAAAGATTAATGGGTTTTTTTCGAAGGAAAAAAACAAAGGTATGCCAAAGGAACTCTTGAATTACAAAAAAAAAGGAAGAAGGGATAGAGGAAGGAGGAGGAGACAGAGTAGGATTTATAGAGAGAGCATAGGTGGGCATGATTGATGATTGGTGAATGTTAAATACATGTATGAATTGGTGTTTACTTATAGGAGAGAGAGTTGGATTTTGGGCATAATTTCAATTTGATTTGATTAATATATTTTGTGGAGACAACAGAGTTTGAGAGAGAGACAGGGGATTCTTAGAAGAGAGGAGGAATGTATATTCTTTTTCAGGTTGGGGTGAAAATGGAATAATTAGAATGAGTTCAAAGTATATGCTTGCTATGCTACCACCATTGCTGACTGATTGAGGTGAGGCCCAAATTCTATCCTTACATGGTAGAGGGGATAAATTCTTTGCCAGAATCGATGATTTATAGAAATGGCTTAGGGTTTTTTCGAGTGATTTGGGCTTTTGTCTTGTTCGATCGATTGAAATGGCTGAGATATTTAGATATAAGTTTGTTTTATTTTAATTTCAAAATGTTAATTTGGTTTTGACATTTTTGCCCCACCCGTAATCAGATTTGTTTATTTAATAATTAAAAAATGTTTTTTAGCCACATCAGCTTATTAAGGCCCCCACACAATTAGTCACGTCAGCAATTTCTAATGTGGCATGTTCAATTTGTACAATTAGAAAAAATTGAAAGTTTAATCATCTAATTGACAAAATTAAAATATGGCTCACCCACTACATCTTGTCACTGTTTGCCATCGCCGGCCGATTGAGTCCCATCTTCATTAATGCATGGCAGACGGTGATAGAGCTAACAGTCAAATGTTATCTCATTCATCATTACTCGGTCAAAGCCCAAGCCAAAATATCATTTGCTTTATGGGTCAGCCCAATGGTTCGACCCAATACCTTTAAGACACAATAAATATAATCCAAGGGAGGAGCCCAACCGGTCCGACCCAATACGAAAAGTATCATGGCCCAATATTTCCTCTTAATCTTTTATTAAACAGGATGTTTAATGAAAGAGTATGAGTGCCACAGGTCCATGATGAAAGGAATTATAATAGGATTAAAAAGGTCCAAAAGTATCTTACCGAGGCCCAAAGGAGAAATACCAATCAACAATTTAAATGAAACCAAAAGCCCAATCGAGAGAATCCCACTCCGGTTAAAGCATTAAACCCAAATTCGGATGCTACCTCTTCCCCTCCTACATCATTACCTCTAATTAATGCGCTGCCCTTGGTTTTCGTAAAAATTTGAAATAACCACCCGGTATAAAAGGTAATCCCCACACACTTTAGACGGTTCCCTGCCTTTTCGAATCACAAAAGCTTATTGCTTTCTTTTTCTTCCTGGTCTCTTTCTTTCTCTCTGCAACCAATCAACAATGGCTTCCCAAGATGTTGATCAGAGTCCTCCCCTTCGAGTAAATCCTATAACCTCCGTTCCTCCTAACCCAAGCCCTAGAAAAGAGGCTTCGAGTTCCAACCCCCAAACCGCTACTCCGAGCAAGAAAGCTTCGCCTTTGAAACTACTTCCCAGCCCCTCCGAATTCTTTGCAAGTAAATAGCAGTACCCCTATGCCAAAACTCCTTTTGTTGTCACTAAAATTGAACTATGCAAGATTCGGACTCGTTACCAGATCGCTGATACCCATCAGGTAAGGGCACTGGGATCTAACGAGCGAATGTACCAACGTTCGATAGGTTGGATGGCGATACCGGTGACTCTTTTAGATAAGGGGGTTAGATTCCCTATACACATTTTTTTGGTTAGCCTACTGGGGTTCATCGACGTTGGGTTCACCCAACTGGTGCCGAACTCCTACATTCATATCCTCGCCTTCATCGTCATCTGCCATAAAGTAGGCGTTGAACCCAGTCTCGACTTCTTCTTCACTATTTACAAGATCATCCAAACCCGGGAAAAGGGGTTTAAGGCTCTGAGCAAAGTAGCATCAAAGCTAGGTGAGAAGTTCGAGAGACGCTCTCTAATCAATACTCCTTCTAGCAACAGAGGATGGCATAAAGGGTGGTTATTCATCAAAGGACCAAAACTTGCTTCTCTGCCGAACTGGTCTATTCAGGAAAAAGTCTTTGCAGATTTTGGTGACAATCCTGAAGAACGGGAAAATGAAATGATAGAGCTCTTTGAGAACTATGAAATGATAGAGCTCTTTGAGAACTTCCCGAAGGAAAAATGGAATTATTGACTCCTTACCAAACAAGCATGGTTATACAACCATAATTGTAAGTCTCGAAGCCATTTTTTATATGATTTCTTGAATTTATGGATAGTACTGACTTTGAATAATTGTTATATGTTCTTTGCAGTGTCTTTGATTAAACCGACCTGTTCAGATGTGAGAGAGTTGGAAGATTTTTCAGCCATGAAACCTTCAGAAATAAATGCCGAAGAGCCTAAAGCTGAGTCTCCAATGAATGACCCTCTCATCATCAAGGCATCTAATGCCGAACCTCAAATTGGCAAAGAATCTACTCAACCTCGTCAGAAGAAGAGAGCCATCCAACAACCCCGATCTGATCAGCAAGAAATAGATCCTTCGTCCGAGGATATCCCTACACCCTCCGACTATGTTACTGCCAGAGGAAGCTTGCTCGACCTACCCATGGACGAATGAACCTGAGTCTATCGTGTTAAGAAGTTAAGGGTCAAAGTCACTCCTCTCTCCGGTGATGCCTCCGAGTTCCTTTTTCAACAACTGATCTTCCTCCGATGATTCTAGTAGAAATTCAAATTTTTAATGATAATGAACAAGTTGAACTCATCCCTTCACTTTCTCGTAAGAGAAAACTACCTTCTTATAGTCAACCAAATTCAACATCTGCCCCCTCGCCAGTACGTGGACCTATCCTTGCTCGGTCCCCGTCTCCTAAAAATATATACACTGAAACACCATCGCTTCCCGAATGACCCATGCCTTCTTCTTCAAAGCCTTCCTCTCACGAATTTCAGAATGAGGCCATGGTATCACCAACGTTGTGGCCTTATTTTAATGTTAACTTCCCCATTAAACTATACAATGCCTTTGTTCGAGATACTGACGACCACCGATTTGGAAATAGCTCAATTAGGGATGTGATCGACGAAGGCATGGCGTACCAAGCGAAGGTAAGTGTCTTTCCTTTTAACCTTTTTACTTATTCACATGCTCAACAACTTAAAACTGATTGAATAATATTGGACATGTGCAGGCGAAAACTGTTTTTGGGCGTTTATGCCCAAAATATATAGAAGCCGAAGCCAAAGAAGATGTTGCACGTAAGGAAAATGTTATACTGTAGTCAGCTTTGGCGAAGGCAAAACATGATTATGACATTTCTCTTTTCAATAACGAGTGTCTTCAGAAGGACTTGACTCAGACCAAGGAGGAGTTAAAGCTGTCCAATGACGAACTGAAGTCAACTAAGGTAAAACACCAAGAGATTGTCAATATGAACGTTGACTTAGTTCAGATGAGTGAAATAAGGATGAAGAAGAATGAAGACATGAAGTCAACTAATAAGAGCATGACTAAACTAGCCAAGAAGCTTGAGGCCAAGGAGACACGTCATCTGAAGATGCGTCAAAAGTTTGAAGAAGAACTTTGGGAGCTCCGGGCCTTACGAGACCTTAGTCCTCCTCTAACTGAAGAACTTCGCAAGCAGATCCAAGAAGAGTTCCAAAAATCTAATGAACTGAACGGAGAAATCGTAAAGATGTACTCTGAGGGTTCTGAGATCTGCCAAAACTGGGGCAAAGAAAAGCTGGTAGCGGCCAAGGTTGATCCTGCTCTTCTGGACTCTTCAGCTGGCGAGGACAATGCCTGAAACAGTTTACCTCTTCTTCCTAGTTTTAAGTTTTTTGTAAAAAATTTCCATCTTTCTATGTAACCAGTTAAATATTAATGAATAGTTAACTTTGTTCCTTATTACTTCGGTATTAATCCTTTCTTGTCAAATATTTTGGTATCAATTATCTTGAAAAAGGTATAAGTTTCTTTTTGAACTTAACTTAAATTGTTAGTAAATAACTAAGAAAGTCATATAACAGATAAGATTAAGTTATGTAATGAAGCAATCCGAACTCAACACTTAGACAAAATTTAGTAATAAAGTAAAGGAATACTTATTCGTTATCGAAGTGTGAGGTAGATCTGCTTCATATAGAATTTGTTTACCACGAAGGGCCTAACAAACCCATAGTATTCCACCGACCAGATAGGCTACCATAGAATGGTCAACGAGTTTACCCGAGCCTTATTACATCGATGACATTTGCCTACCACGAAGGGCCTGACAAATTCATAAGGACCACCTGCCGAATAGGCTACCATCAAATGGTCAGTGAGTCCACCCGAACCTCCTTACACCGATGACATCTTCCTACCACGAAGGGTTTGACAAATTCATAAGGACCACCTGCCGAATAGGCTACCATCAAATGGTCAGCGAGTCCACCTGAACCTCCTTACATCGATGACATTTTCCTACCCTGAAGGGCCTGACAAATTCATAAGGACCACCTGCTGAATAGGCTACCATCGAATGGTCAGCGAGTCTGCCCGAACCTCCTTACACCGATGACATTTGCCTACCACGAAGGGGCTGACAAATTCATAAGGACCACATACCGAATAGGCTAACATCGAATGGTCAGCGAGTCCGCCTGAACCTCCTTACACCAATGACATTTGCCTACCCCGAAGGGCCTGACAAATTCATAAGGACCACCTGCAGAATAGGCTACCATCGAATGGTCAGCGAGTCCGCCTGAACCTCCTTACACCGATGACATTTGCCTACCCCGAAGGGTCTGACAAATTTATAAGGACCACCTGCTGAATAGGCTACCATCGAATGGTCAACGAGTCTGCCCGAACCTCCTCACACCAATAAAGTGAACAACAACGAACATATGACTTGTTGAGAAAAAAGGATCTTTTAATGGTGATGTTTCAAACATTTACAGACTTCTGGTATACTGACACTGTATCTGCTAAAAATACTTCTGAAGCCTGCCAACATGCCAAGTATTCTTGATCTCTGATCTGTCCAATGTCCTCAACCGATAAGTCCCCGGCTTCGGTACCTCGATGACTTCATATGGTCCTTCTCAGTTCGACATCAGCTTTCCCAAGTTCTGAGGCATAGATGCTTCGACTTCCTTGAGAACAAAATCTTCCACTTTAAATCTGCAAAGCTTTACCCCCTTATTGTAATGCTTAGTCACTTTTCGTTGATAGGCCGCCAATCTGATCCAAGCTGTTTCTTTGACTTCTTCAAGGAAATCTAAATTGACCTTTAGCCCTTCTTCATTGTAAATCTCTTTGAATTGACTGACCCGAAGACTTGGAGATTCAATTTCAACTGGGACTAAGGCATCAATACCATAGGCCAGCCTGAAAGGTGAATCCCCTGTTATAGTCCTCGGTGTAGTCCGATAAGCCCATAACAGACTGAGCAGCTCCTCTGGCTATCTTCCCTTAGCTTCATCCAGTCTACGCTTTATCCCATTCAGCAGCATTTTGTTGGTCACCTCGACCTGCCTGTTCGACTGCGGATGAGCTATTGAAGTCTTTCTGTGCTGAACCCCAAATTCCTTCAAAAATGCTTCAAATTTCGATCCCACAAACTGTCGTCCGTTGTCCGATATCACAACCTTAGGAATTCCAAAACAAAATACTACTGACTCCTTCATGAACTTCAAACATTCTTTTTCTGTTATCAACCTAACTGGCTTCGCTTCAATCCATTTGGTCATATAATCAATGACGACTATAACAAAACTGACCTGACCTTTAGCTTTTGACAATTGACCCAGTATATCAACCCCCCAGACAGCAAAGGGTATAGGTGATAAGATCGAGTATAGCTCTTCTGGTGGCTGATGTGGGATCAGACTGTTGAGTTGACACTTCTCGTGTAACATTCTAGAATTTTAAATGTAATATTAAATATTTATCGAGTTATATAAATATTTAATAGATGTGATTATTGGTAAATGAATATTTGTTTAATTGATTTAATATTTTTTGGAGAATTATTTGTTAAATAAATAATTGATGAATTAAGGAAATGATTATTATATTGATATTTTAATTTAATTATTAATTATTTATAAGGTGTTATGTGACTAAAGGATTTATTTAATTAATTGTGATTTGCATTAATTAAAATTAAATATGAGAGCTTGATTAAATATAGTTTGACAAATAACTATATTGTAAGTAGTTATTAAAATAAATTAAAGTAGTTTAATTTAATTTTAACAAACAAGGCTTAATATATTAATTCTTTAATATTTAAAGGGTTTGCCAAACAAGCCTTGTGGCTTTTGAGATTTCTAGTTTTTATTAAATAAAATAAATAGAATAAATAATATAAATAATAAAATTAAAATAATAAATATAATGTTTATATTATATACGTTAGTAACTGATTTTGCAATTAGTAGTATTAAGTTATCAGTTTTGTATTATATTAGTATGCATATCAGTTTAGTTTTCTTTTACGCATAAACTAGTTTGCTAAAGCTTTGAGATGAGAGAGTTTGAGAGCTTCAGAGAAGATTGAGAATGAGTTAAGAAATTTCCAGCAATTTTAGTGAGTTAACAAGGATTGCAAGCAACTTCAAGGTATTTTTACACAACATTAGTATTAGATATATATATATATATATATATATATATATATATATATATATATATATATATATGGGTTTTACTGCAAAATAAAATTGCATGTTCTGTGAGTTATTTTCTTCCGAATTTTTTTATGCAATTTAGTTATTGTGATTATACATGCTTATGATGCTAGAGTTTATGTCAATCAAGAAAATTGCATGCTAAATTCTTTTGACAATAGGAAGAAAATTTGACAGTGTATGTATTCTTTGTATGGCTTAGGTAAGTACCAATTTGGATGTTCAATTCTTATATTAAACTGTAAATTGACGCTTGTATAGGATCGTTCATTAAGAAACAAGCATATCGTAACTTGAATGAAGTAAATTGGACAAGAATTGAAATCATAGTGTTCAATTTTGTGAAGGAACTCGAAAATTGAGTTTTTGTATGAAAATTTGAATTTGGAGAAATTAAAATGGTTTTAGTTAGTGATGAATTATTCTAATTGGTTGTAAATGTGAGTAATCATGTTTATGATAGTTGTATATTTATTTTACGTGTTAATATTACTGTTTATTGGGTAAAATTTGTGTTTGTTGGGCTAAAGTCGGCTACTGTTCATAGCCTTCTATGCTTCTGCCTGAACACCAGCGCAGCTGCGCCGGTGTGAAGGCAAAAAATGGCACAGCTGCCCTGGCGCAGCTGAGCCGGTCACAAGCCTTTATATGGTGCAGCTGTGCCATACCCTGGTTTGAGATTCTGACTTTTGCTATTACAACAAACTTGGGGGAAACATCCTAACATGGTCTGAAATTGTGTTAGCATATTAAATATGTAATGTTAAGATTAACATAACATAGTGAGTTGTGGTTAGTATGATCAAAGTTACAAAAATGTGGTAATTTAGTATACATAATGAAAGTTAGACAAGTGTTGCGAAGTAAAACACTTAGAGTTTCTGAAATGTGAATGGTAATGAACATGTTATGATATGTTAACATGTCTAACAGGTATTGTGGTTCTAAAATTATGTGTAGGTGATCGTTTGTTTAATTTTATAGCTTACGCTCAAGGTAAATTTTCAAACTCTACACTTTCGTTGAGCTAGTTCGTTTATTTCATTGTGCAAGTTTTCTAACTCTATATTTTCGTTGAGTTAGTTCTATTCTTATAAATGCATACTTTTGATTGAGCAAGTTTTTTTCTCAACTGTTATTGAATAAGTAAATTGTTCCTAAAATCCACTTGAGCAAACTCAAACTCTAGTGTTATTGGAAATTCTCAATTGACTGATTCATTCTAACTTGTTTACAGTTAAGTAAGTTTCTTAAAGTTTAGAAATTTCATTTCTAATATTATAAAACTTAAACCAAGCTTATTTTACTGTTCAAGCAAAGGTTAACCATTTTATTCATTCTATTAAATACTTATGTTCTATAGTTATTTCAAGCATGAGTTAGATATGTAGAATCAGTTCATTTATGATTCTCAAATATTCTAAGTTGTGTGGTTATTAAACAACTGTTGTATTATCAAGCATTGTGGATTCAACTAGTTCCCTAGTTGATGATCATTAAACTTCAATTACCCTTGAAAGTTTATCCAAACCAAACTTTCTTTGGTGCCGACTTGTACTCTAAATAATGAGATGAACAACCCTATGTTTAGGGGTTTACGCTTAGCGTTGAAATGGTTATGGAGCCCTTATAGTCATATATGACTGTTAAAGTTAAAGTTGAAAGATTACTTATAACTGTGGACATGGTTCGTGGTCATTTGACCCTCAGTAATATATTTAAGAATGTTAATAGAACAAGTCATTCAGTTCTATTGAGCCTGTGAATTGGTAAATGTTGTAATGTTAATAGAACATATCATTCAGTTATATTGAGCCTATTATTTAGCAAATGATGTAAAGATATTTATTCTTATTCAAGTGAGCATTGTTTGCTCCCTCTTGCATATTTATAAATTTATTGCAGCTATGAATGAGAAGGTAGATAAACCTACAATTAGCAAAGGAAAGGGAAAAATGTACATGTAATGAAGACTTGTAATTTTGTTTTATCGTTATGATGATAGACTTTTAATAATGAAGTGATGTAATAATTTTATTTCAGCACTTGAATGATTGTATTAAAGGTTAGAGAACCTGGGAGATAATATTTTTATTAAAATAATCATGTATGGGCAGGTTTTTATTATTCAATTTATTATGATTGGGTAGTTATATTTGAATGTTTTGATTACGTGAACACCAAATCTTGAGGTAACGAAGTACCGAGATTTGGGGGTGTCACAAGTTGGTATCAATGCTTTAGGTTATGAACCTTAGGTGGGAAAAAGCCTTAGGAAGTAACCTTGAAAAGATAGTGGTGATTAACTAATATCGAGTTTTAAGGAAGAAATAATAAAACACTTATGTGATTATGTGTTTATACTTATGTGCTCGTGAGTGTCGAGTAGTAATGATTAATAATTGAAACTTAAAATTTTGTTGTCAGGATGACTAATGTTGGAGAATCCAGTCAGGCTAGGGAGGATAGACCTCAGATGCCTATAGAGGAGGAGCCTCGAGACATTCAGGTTATTTGGGAACAACTATTGCCTATCGAGGAGGTCGCTGAATTGAAGAATAAGCTAAGGGAAGAAGCTACGAAAAGGACAAGAGCCGAGGACGCATATGAGGTAATGTTTCAACGAGCTGGGATAGCAGTAAAAGACGCACAAGCAAAGAAAATGGAGATGGAAGAGATGAATAGAGTATTCAACACCATGGTTAATCGAGCTCAGGATCGGGTCATGGCATATCCTATTCAGTTCGAGACGCTGCCATCGTACGTATTAGATCACAGAACAATGTTCCGAGTCATGGAGGAAGAACGCAGTAAGGCTAAGCAGTATCTTAGTAAAACATCGTAGTTGTTGTACGATGAATAAAATGTTAAATAAATTGTAAATCCAAAGTGTTATGAAACCTATGGGATATGAGGATGATGTTGTCCTAAAACTTTTGTAGTTCAGGAAATAATGTAAATAGCAGTAATGCTATTGTTTTATGTTTTCAAAGAGGTTATGAATAAATAAAAGTTGTTATTTTATTCAAAGTGTTATGTGATTTGTGGTTATTTCTTTTATGGAAGCAAGTTAAGTAGAAATTACTTAAAAGAGTTGAGTAATAATCTAATTGGGTGTATTTTAAAACAGAAAATGCCTCCCAGACGTCAACCACCATGACAGAGAACCACCGAAGGAACCAACTATAAAGACAATGTTAATGCTAACCCAGTTCAACAATTAGTGACATTACTAACAAGAGTGTTGCCGAATCAACCACAGAACCAAGGAACAACATTTAAGGAGTTCAAGGCGGTTGGACAACCTGAATTTTGTGGGTCAGTGAATCCAGTCGAGGCACAGACTTGGATTATGTTGATAGAAAGGTGTTCGATATTGCTAGGGTAGGAGATGACCAGAAGACTGCTTTCGCAACATTCATGTTGAAAGCAGAAGCTAGTTATTGGTGGCAGGCCAATAAAACTCGAGAAGGACCATTGATGATGACCTGGGATAGGTTTAAGGAGATATTCTTCGAGACCTATTTTCTCGAGAGTTCAAAGGGCCAGCTGGAAGTACAATTTCTATAACTGAAGCAGGGAACGATGACGGTATCCGAGTATGCCACTAAATTTAACGAGTTGGCGAGGTTTGCGCCTTATCAAGTCAGCACGGACGAACGCAAGGCGAAGAGGTTTGAACAGGGACTGAAGCCTTGGCTGTACAGTAGGGTTTCCTTGTTCCAGTTGAAGACTTTTGCAGCAGTGATGGAGAAATCAATACTTGCTGAAGGTGGTGGTGAGGCAGTGACAAAGTTTTATCAGGAACAGAAGAAGAAGAAGAAGAAGAAGAAGAAGAAGAAGAAGAAGAACGAGGTGGAAATTAATAATGGAGGTGGTAGTGGTGGAAACAACAACAACAACAACAACAACAATAATAACAACAACTTGAAGAGGAAGTGGAATAGAAACGTGGGTGCTGGAAACCAGCAGGGTAACCATCAAAGCAAGAAGTTTGAAGCATGTGCTACATGCGGGAAGTTTCACAAGGGTGTGTACTTGATGGAGAAATGAGTATGCTTCAATTTTGGCTAGGAGGGTCACATCGCCCCAAATTGCACTCAACCTAAGAAGAACGTGTGCTTCACGTGCGGATCCAAGGATCATTTTGCTCATGAATGCCCTAAAAAGAAGAATGGAGTGACAACCAGAAGCAATGTAGGTAACAATGGAGGTAACAATGGAGGTACAACATCAAACAAACCCACAGCTAGAACCTTCAACATGACTGTACAAGATGATATGCAATCAAAAGATGTGGTGTCAGGAATTATCCCAATCAATGATATTGATGCTTATGTATTATTTGATTTAGGTGCTACTTGCTCATTTATCTCTGATGAATTTGCTAAGAGGTCAGAATTGCCTAGAGAAGAACTGAATTTCCCTTTGAACATAGAAATTGTGAATAAAGAGATAATCAATGTTAGATTTGTATACAAGAACTGTAGGGTGAACATTAAGGAAAATATCTTGATGGTATATTTGATTCCGATTAAACTTGGAGAGTTTGATATTATTTTGGGAATGGATTGGATGTTCAAATATGGAGCGGTAATTGATTGCCAAAAGAAATGTGTAAACCTTATGACTCCGTCAAAGGTAGTATTCTATGGTAGCAAATCGCCTAGACAAATGAAATGTCTTACGATTATGCAGGCCAAGAAATTGTTGAGTCAAGGCTGTGTGGGCTATTTAGCTTACATAGTCGATACTCAGAAAAAGAATGTGAAAATGGAAGAGATACCCGTGGTGAGGGAATTTGAGAATGTGTTTCCAGAGGATTTGCCAGGACTTCTGCCTGACAGAGAAATTGAGTTCTTTATCGACTTAGTGCCGGGGACAACACCGATATCGAAGGCTCCGTATAGAATGACTCCAGTAGAAATGAAGGAACTGATGGTATAGTTGCAAGAATTGCTAGACAAGAAGTATATTCAACCAAGCGTATCACCGTGGGGAGTGCCAATATTATTCGTGAAGAAGAAGGATGGGTCAATACCTCTTTGCATTGATTATAGGGAATTAAACAAAGTCACTATTAAGAACAAATATCCATTACCAAGAATAGATGACTTGTTTGACCAGTTGAAGGGTGCTAAATACTTTTCGAAAATAGATTTGAGAAGTGGGTATCACCAGTTAAAAGTGAGGAAGGAGGATATATCTCGAACGACATTCAGAACTCGGTATGGACATTACGAGTTTCTGGTGATGTCTTTTGGTTTAACCAATGCACCTGCTGCATTCATGGATTTGATGAATAGGGTGTTTAAACCATTCTTAGACAAGTTTGTAGTGGTATTCATCGACGAAATTCTGATGTATTTCAAAACTCAAGAAGAACACGTGGAACACATACGTTTGACATTGGAAACACTAAGAAAGGAAAAGTTGTACGCAAAATTCTCTAAGTGCGAATTTTGGCTAGATCGTGTATAATTTCTTGGGCACGTGATTGACAAAGATGGGATTTTTGTGGATCCATCAAAAGTGGAAGCTGTAATCAATTGGGAACAACCAAGAACACCTTCAGAAGTGAGGAGTTTCTTGGGACTGACCGGTTATTGCAGACGATTTATTCAAGATTTTTCTAAGATAGCCACTCCATTAACAAATTTGACCAGGAAAACTGTGAAATTTGTTTGGACGGAGAAATGTAAAGAAAGTTTCCAGGATTTGAAGAAGAAATTAAGTATGGCACCTGTGTTGTCATTACCAGATAATACAGGTAACTTTGTGGTGTATAGTGATGCCTCGCATAAAGGGTTGGGATGTGTTCTTATGCAGAACAGCAAAGTAGTTATGTATGCATCAAGACAACTGAAGGATTATGAGAAAGGTTATCCGACTCATGATTTTGAATTGGCTGCAGTAGTGTTTGCTCTCAAGATATGGAGACACTATCTCTATGGAGAGAAATATGAAATCTACACACAACATAAAATTCTGAAGTATATTTTCACACAGAAGGACCTGAATATGAGACAAAGGAGATGGATGGAATTGATAAAGGATTACGATTGTGAGATCTTTAATCACCCGGGCAAAGAGAATATGGTTGCAGATGCTTTGAGCAGGAATGGTCGGGAGAAGTTGATGATGATAACTACTCAATAGGAGCTTATTTCAATAATGACAAATCTAGGGTTGGAAATTAAATTTCCAAAGGAATCTGATGAACGATTATTCCAGATAGATGTTAGTCTAACTTTGGAGGACAAAGTGAAGAATGCTCAACTACAAGATAAAGAATGCGAAATAATCAAACAGAAA
The DNA here is from genome assembly GCA_020205505.1 of Panax japonicus. Taxonomy (NCBI): domain Eukaryota; kingdom Viridiplantae; phylum Streptophyta; class Magnoliopsida; order Apiales; family Araliaceae; genus Panax; species Panax japonicus. The sequence continues at coordinate 16,592,614 of CM035101.1, read as the reverse complement.
GTGATTGACGGTAGTGATGTAAAATACAAGATCGATACCGAAGGACTACTACGATTTGAGGAAAGAATTTGGGTTCCAGCAGTACCAGAGCTTAAAGATGAAATCTTGACCGAAGCACAAAACACAAGATATTCAATTTATCCAGGAAGTACAAAGATGTATCAAGATTTCTGGCGACATTTTTGGTGGCCGAATATGAAAAGAGACGTTGCAAAATGCGTTGCAAAATGCTTGACGTGTCAGAAAGTGAAAGCTGAACATCAACGACCAAGCGGGTTACTTCAACTGTTGAAAATACCAGAATGGAAGTGGGTGTGACGCCCCCAAAATAGGTATACAACACCCATTCTGAGTCGCCAAATACACGGTACATAAAGCAAACTACAACTTCAATAATACAAATGTCGTGTGAAATATGACAATACATACTGTGAGTTTAAATATAAATATTGTCTTCTAGACAATATCCACATGCAAATAATTCCTCATTACAATTATTCAAACACTATTTCACAGAAATAGTGAGGACTGCTAAAACATCTTTCTAGAAACCTCACTCTATACCCCGACTCGATCCTGCTATGTTCTCACCTCCTTAGAAGAAAAATGGAACAAAAAGGAAAAGGGTGAGCTCAACTAGCCCATTAAAGAACATTATGACTAAGATAATATACAACAAATTATCATTAGTCTTCAATAGGGAAAAAAATCTGATAAAATATAATCGACAACAAGTTTTAGATCAACAAATACAACGGAAATAACAATCCATTAGAAGAGTCACGTAGAGAATGAATTCTACTGTCTTCTAAGATTAAGAGTCCAACATCAATATTTTATCCATGTAACAACAATCAATATACATCTTTAATCATCTTTGCACTACAGGCCAAAGATATTCATTTATATCACCGGTTGGTCATGTTCATCTCAGCACATGTTCATCTTTGCACTACGGGCCAAAGATATTCATCAATAATCATTTATCTTTGCACTACAGGCCAAAGATATTCAATAATATCATCATTAAGGACTGAGGATGATGAAAAATATTTTTAAGAACGAATCTAGTGAGATAGAATGACAAATATTAGGGATTCGTATAACAGTTTTATCCAAGATCAATAATACTCCATAATAACCAATTTTGAAGCAAAATTCAAAAATAACGATCAAAACATGGATACAGTCAAAGATAATAGCCAAAATAGACATCTTGGACAAAAAGGAAAATATTCATTTTTTGGTGAATAGTGTCGTATTCGTGAATAGTGCCGTATACGTGAATAGTGACGTATACGTGAATAGTAACCCCGACACAACAAGTTCCAAATTTGATAAAAAGTTCAACCAATATTTTGGCATAATGATATTGAATAAAATAATACCATTTGCGAAAGAAATAACATCCCTTACCTCAAAATAACCGTTTTTCTGACTGAATTTCGGGTATAGTGCTGATAGAAACTCGCACCATATAGCAACACTCAAAGTATACTCACAAGAATATGCTCGATAATATAGAGAGAGAAAGAGAGAAAACTTGTTTCTGGTGTGATTTTCAATTCTAACTTAGCCCTCTTTTTATAGGAAAATGCTAGAACGTCAAAGGAGACTAAAATAATAAAATATTATTTTTTATTTCAAATTTTCCTACGCCACCTCTTTTGATCAATTAGGCAGCCAACTTGGAAGAAAAAGAAACAGCCCACATGGTTACTCCACCAACCAAAAAGTGGGTCCCGCAATTTAATAAAACTCATTTTATTTTTTGAAACTTCAACAATTCATAGAAAATAGCCCGGTTATCAGAAAAATACGAATTTTATGTCCGTTCTGCCTGAAATTGAATTCTCTACTACTTTGTAGCTTTGAGTTTTTCCAAATTCCAAACATAAAATATCCAAAATCCACAAACTGGTTATTTTTATTTTCTCTACACCAACAAAATACTGATAAAACACCTCAGTATTAATTCCTTCATTTTTGTCCACATAAAAATAAATATATCCATCATTTATATCAATATAAAATAAATATTTTCTTATCATATAAATCAATAATTAATTATTCACAAATAATATTACAGAATCACAATTATGACAACCAGGCCATTCCCAGGAAAGAGGGGGCTTTCCAATAAGGATTTCTCCTTACTGGCGCGCAATTAGATGACCAAACCTCTTCTTGACAGAACTTTCTAGACATTGCCAATAATGTTATCGAATAATATTATTCAAATAATATGAATTATTGATTTGATAATGGAAAATACTGTGCAGTAACAATTATTAAAACAATAATAATATAAATATCAACGCAGCAATTATTGAATCAATAAAATAAAATAATGAACAGTAATTACTGTAACAATTATTGAGTAGTGCCTTCTTACATACGAATCAATAATTCAACAATACTGTGCAATACCGTGTGCTACTATGCAACCACGCGTATTACTGTATTTTAACCACCAGGTAACCCAACAGTGTTAACAGTAATAATTTACGTCGTTATTTATAAAACTCAATCTTTGTCATTTTCTTTCATCCAACCGTTTTCCGTTATGGGGTCCATAAATGGTTGCGCCGTCGTACGAATATTCCCCGACAGCAAGAATATTCCACGACCAAACGAATATTCCCCGACAAAAATGAATATTTTAATAACCACTTGTTTATTTTGCAAAAATTTCAAATTTCACCCATAACCAAAGCATTATATCAAATTACCACTTTATTAATCAAGAATAATAATTAGAGGAAATTCGTTTTTATTTATAAAAAGTTGGGGTCTTACAACCTCCCCTACTTATGAAATTTCATCTTCAAAATTGACGTACCTACCTGGTGTTTCGAACAGGTGAGGGTACCTCGCTTTCATTTCTGATTCCAACTCCCATGTCATTTCCTCAATTGCATGGTTTTTCCACAAAACCTTAACTTGTGGTATAACCTTCGTGCGTAAGACATGCTCTTTCCTATCCAAAATCTCAACAGGTATCTCCTCGTATGTTAAATCTCCAGCTATCTCGTCTGGTTCTAACGCAATAATGTGGTTCGGGTCTTTGACATATTTACGAAGCATAGATATGTGGAATACATTGTGAACACGAGACATACTTGGAGGTAACGCGAGTCTATAGGATAAGTTTCCTATTCGGTCAAGAATCTCAAATGGACCAATACATCTTGGATTGAGCTTTCATCTCTTTCAAAATTTTGTAACTCCCTTCCACGGAGCAATACGTAACAATACATGATCTCCAATATTAAACTTCACGTCCTTTCTATGAAGATCAACATAACTCTTTTGTCGATCTTGTGAGGTTTGAATACGTTGTCGAATCATTTGGATCTTTTTTGTAGTCATGCGTACTAATTCTGGTCCCAACAATGTTGCTTCTCCCACCTCGTCCCAGCATACTGGAGAACGACATTTTCGTCCATACAACGCCTCAAATGGAGCCATGCCTATACTTGTTTGATAACTGTTGTTGTAAGAGAATTCCATCAGTGGCAAGTACTTATTCCAACTTCCTTTGAAATCTAGAACACAGAGTCTTAATAGATCTTCAAGGGTTTGAATAGTCCTCTCTGATTATTCGTCCGTTTGAGGATGGTATGCTGAACTGAATTGTAAATCCGTGCCCATAGCTTTCTGCAAGGTAACCCAAAATCCTGAAGTGAATCTTGGGTCATGATCCAAAACTATGGATACTGGCATGCCATGCAATTGCACAGTCTCATTCACGTACATACGAGCAAGACGTTCAAGGGAATAAGTTTCTCGTATAGGTAAGAAATGAGCAGACTTGGTTAATCTATCAACAATAACCCAAATCGCATCTATGCCTTGAGAAACTTTGGGATGACCTGTAACGAAATCCATTGTAATGTGTTCCCACTTCCATTCCGGAATCTCAAGTGGTTGCAATGGACCCTTTGGCACTTGATGCTCCGCCTTTACTCGTTGAAAAGTTAAACACCTCGAGATAAACTCCGTGATCTCTCTCTTCATATTGTTCCACCAAAATGTATGTCAAATATCATGATACATTTTGGTACTCCCAGGATGGATTGGAAATGGGGTGTTGTGTGCCTCCATCATGATTCTATGCTTCAAGTCAGAATTGTTAGCAATGCAAAGTCCAGAGTTGAATCTAAGTATTCCTTCTTCATCGATTCTTGCTTCTAGAATAACACCTTCTTGCACTTTCTTCTTCATACGCATCAGCTCCATGTCCGTAGCTTGAGCAACTTTAACTTTATCGATTAAAGTCGGTTCTACTCGTATATCATCACGTGAGTCCCTAAAGTCTTTAACTCTATATCTATCATTTGTAAGTTATATGAAATGGGTCTTTGTTAATATCGCACTCGTACTCGTATACAATCTTTTACTCAATACGTCAGCTACTACATTCGCTTTTCCAGGATGATATTGAATAGTGTGATCGTAATCTTTCAACAGCTCAAGCCAACGTCATTGTCTCATGTTGAGTTCTTTTTGGGTGAAGAAATATTTGAGGCTTTTATGGTCCGTATAAATCTCCACTTTCTCTCCATACAAGTAGTGTCTCCATATCTTCAACACGAATACGACTGCTGCCAACTCCAAATCATGAGTAGGATAATTCCTCTCATATTCTTTGAGTTGTCGCGAGGCATAGGCTATGACTTTCCCATGTTGCATGAGAACACATCCTAACCCCTTGCCAAAAACATTGCTGTAGATAACAAATCCATTCGAACCAGATGGTATTGTCAGAACAGGTGCCGAAATGAGTCTCCTCTTGAGCTCTTGGAATCTCTTCTCGCATTCCTTGCTCCATACAAATTTTGCATCCTTCTGAGTCAGCTGAGTTAACGGAGTAGCGATTCGAGAAAATCTTTCCACGAATCTTCGATAATAATCAACTAAGCCTAAAAAGCCACGTATTTCGATTACTGACTTAGGTTTCTCTCAACTGTGACTCATATCCTAATCTTGGATAACACATCATAATAGCACCTATCAGTTTACTACCGCACGAATATGGCGTCCCCTACGGAGAGTTTGGCTTCGATACATTCCACAAAAGAAGTCATAAGATAGAGGCTCGGGTATCAACTTCTATAGTTGGGTTTTTAACTCCTGAAGTTCAATAGGAGCCATTCGATATGAGATTTTAGAAATGGGTTTTTTACCCAGTTCAAGGTCAATAAAGAATTCAACTTCACGTTCCGGGGGTAGACCGGGAAGTTCTTCGGGAAATACATCAGGAAATTCTTTAACAACAGAAATATTATCCAAATCTGACTTGTCTCTGTTCAAATCCATAACATGGGCTAAGAAAGCTTGGCATCCATTTTTCAATAAACGAATAGCTTTGTGGCTTGATATGACAGTGACTAATTTTAGTGGTTTAGTGGTTTGAATTCGTATGACAGGTTGGTTAGGAATATAAAAACTAACAACCTTACGAAAACAATCAATTTTGGCATGAAGAGTGGTTAACCAATCAATTCCTAAAATCACATCAAAAGCAAGTATCTTTAAAGAGATAAGATGAACAGGTAATGTGATAGTGCCAACTTGGATCATGCAATATTTATAAACTGTAGATGTAACAAAGGTTTCACCCAACAAAGTTTCAACAGATAAATCAAAATCTAATTTCTCCGGAGTCAAGTTTAAACGATGAGCACAAGCAGGAGAGATAAAAGAATGCGTAGAACCGGTATCTAGTAAGGTATAAACTTCGTAAGAATTCAAGATTAGCTTACCCGTGATCACTTCGTTTGGGTTCCTCACGTTTTGGCCAGTTACGATAAACGCTCTTCCAGGAACCGCTGATTTCGACTTATCCGGGACAGCCCTTGGAATCACCACTCCCACTGAACTTGGTTTTGCTATAGTACAATCTCGAGCGATGTGGCCTTCCTTTCCACAGTTGTAACATACCTTGGATTGTTGTGGATAGTTTGGGCTGATATGTCCCTCCTTCCCGTATTTGTAACATCTAACTGGCGGTCGTTTTCCTCCCCTAGAATTTGTTGTTGGTGCTGGTGCTGATGTCTTCCCATCATTGTTGAATCTTCTCTTTCTGAAATTTCCACTTGAGTCACCTCTCCTATTATCATGACCACGATTACCACCTGAGTGGTTACCGCCTTTGTCTGTATTATTCCCTCCTCGCAGGTTATCATCGTTATGATGACTGTTGTCACCGATATGACCCTGGTTGTGGTCCCTCGGTTGAGTATACTCACTATCTCGCTCTAATAATTGAGCCCTATTTACAACATCTGAATTTAGAGAAAATTTATGAGATATAAGGTATTGCCGAATCTCGGGCTTTAGACCTCTCAGAAACATCCTCGTCATTCGTTCCTCATTTTTGACCAAATGAGGTGCAAACCTGGATAACTCTGCAAACTTCGCCTCGTACTGGGACACCGTCATGTTGTTTTGTTCCAGTCTGATAAACTCCACCTCCTTCATATGACGAATACTTTCAGGAAAGTACTTGTCATTGAATAGTTTTTGAAACGTTTCCCAAGACATGCTGAGTGCGGCTGGCTGGGTACGCTTCACAGACTCCCACCAGTAGTCTACCTCACCGCGGAACATAAAGGTGACGAATGGAACCTTTTGTTCCTCCGTGCATCCCAAGACATCTAATATCTTGGTAATTTGCTTGACCCATGTTTTTGCCATGATCGGATCCGTCTTTCCCTTAAATCCTGGTGGTCCCAACTCCTTAAACTGCTTGGCTATGACAGACCGCGCAATGCCATCATTTCCACCCGTATTTTGTACACGAGTCTCCCTCGTCTGATTTTGCATGAACTGTAAAAAGGTCCTAAACATTCCATCGTTCATCGTTTGCTCGGTAACGTTGTTTACAGGAGGAATATTGCCTTCCTGTTGCACGTTCTCATGGTTTGTGACTAAAGGTTGTTCCACCATCTCATAAACTTCATTGTTAACGTTCTCAGCAGCCATTCTTAAATACTGCCATAAAATAAGGGATAATTAAATAAATTAACGTATCACATAATATCCCTATATTATGACCGATCAACAAATAAGCTTAGGTAGGACACACTAGCGAAGGATTTACTCATCTCTCCCCTCCTAGTTCTATTCCCCGATCTCCGCCAGAGATCATACCCCTAAGCTCTGATACCAACTGTGACGCCCCCAAAAACAGGTATACAACACCCATTCTGAGTCGCCAAATACATGGTACATAAAGAAACTACAACTTCAATAATACAAATGTCGTGTGAAATACGACAATACATAATGTCAGTTTAAATACAAATATTGTCTTCTAGACAATATCCACACGCAAATAAGTCTTCATTACAATTATTCAAATAGTATTTTACAAAAATAGTGAGGACTGCTAAAACATATTTCTAGAAACCTCACTCCATACCCCGAGTAGATCCTGCTATGTTCTCACCTCCTGAGAAGAAAAATGGAACAAAAAGGAAAAGGGTGAGCTCAACTAGCCCAGTAAAGAACATTATGACTAAGATAATATACAACAAATTATCGTTAGTCTTCAACAGGGAAAAAAAATTGATAAAATATAATCGACAACAAGTTTTAGATCAATAAATACAGCGGAAACAACAATCCATTAGAAGAGTCACGTAGAGAATGAATTCTACTGTCTTCTAAGATTAAGAGTCCATCATCAATATTTTCTCCCTGTAACAACAATCAATATACATCTTTAATCATCTTTGCACTACAGGCCAAAGATATTCATTTATATCACCGGTTGGTCATGTTCATCTCAATACTTGTTCATCTTTGCACTACGGGCCAAAGATATTCATCAGTAATCATTTATCTTTGCACTACAGGCCAAAGATATTCAATAATATAATCATTAAGGACTGAGGATGATGAAATATATTTTTAAGAACGAATCCAGTGAGATAGAATGACAAATATTAGGGATTCGGTGAAAACTGCCATATTCGTGAATAGTGTCGTATACGTGAATAGTGCCATATACGTGAATAGTAACCCCGACACAACAAGTTCCAAATTTGATAAAAAGTTTAACCAATATTTTGGCATAATGATATTGAAGAAAATAATACCATTTGCGAAAGAAATAACATCCCTTACCTCAAAATAACCGTTTTTCTGACTGAATTTCGGGTATAGTGCTGATAGAAACTCGCACCGTATAGCAACACTCAAAGTATACTCACAAGAATATGCTCGATAATATAGAGAGAGAAAGAGAGAAAACTTATTTCTGGTGTGATTTTCAATTCTAACTTAGCCCTCTATTTATAGGAAAATGCTATAACGCCAAAGGAGACTAAAATAATAAAATATTATTTTTTATTTCAAATTTTCCTACGCCACCTCTTTTGATCAATTAGGCAGCCAACTTGGAAGAAAAAGAAGCATCCCACGTGGTTATTCCACCAACCAAAAAGTAGGTCCCGCAATTTAATAAAAATCATTTTATTTTTCGAAACTTCAACAATTCATAGAAAATAGTCCGGTTATCAGAAAAATACAAATTTTATGTTCATTCTGCCTGAAATCGAATTCTCTACAACTTTGTAGCTTTGAGTTTTTCCAAATTCCAAACATAAAATATCTGAAATCCATAAACTGATTATTTTTAATACCTCTACACCGACAAAATACTGATAAAACACCTCAGCATTAATTCCTTCATTTTTATCCACATAAAAATAAATATATCCATCATTTATAGCCACATAAAATAAATATTTCCTTATCATATAAATCAATAATTAATTATGCACAAATAATATTACAGAATCACAATTATGACAACCAAACCATTCTTAGAAAAGATGGGGCTTTCCAATAAGGATTTCTCTTTACTGGCACGCAATTTGATGACCAAACCTCTCCTTGACAGAACTTTCTAGACATTGCCAATAATGTTATCTAATAATATTATTCAAATAATATGAATTATTGATCTGATAATGGAAAATACTGTGCAGTGACAATTATTGAAACAATAATAATATAAATATCAACACAGCAATTATTGAATCAATAAAATAAAATAATGAACAGTAATTACTGTAACAATTATTAAGTAGTGCCTTCTTACATACGAATCAATAATTCAACAATACTGTGCAATACCGTGTGCTACTGTGAAACCACACGTATTACTATATTTTAACCACCAGGTAACCCAACAGTGTTAACGGTAACAATTTACGCCATTGTTTATAAAACTCAATCTTTGTCGTTTTCTTTCATCCAACCGTTTTTCGTTATGGGGCCCAAAAATGGTTGTGTCGTCGTACAAATATTCCCGACAGCAAGAATATTCCACGACCAAACGAATATTCCCCGACAAAAATGACTATTTTAATAACCACTTGTTTATTTTGCAAAAATTACACATTTCACCCATAACCAAAGCATCATATCAAATTACCACCTTATTAATCAAAAATAATAATTAGAGGAAATTCGTTTTTATTTATAAAAAGTTGGGGACTTACAATGGGAGCACATCACAATGGATTTTGTGGTAGGACTTCCAACGACTCAGAAATGATACAATGCGATTTTTGTAATAGTGGACAGATTGATAAAATCTGCACACTTTTTGCCAATAAAGATTATATTTAATCTTGATCAGCTAGCGAAACTGTACATTAAAGAGATTGTGTCAAGACATGGACTTCCAGTGTCAATTGTGTCAGATAGAGATCCAAGGTTCACATCAAACTTCTGGAAGAGACTACAAGAATGTATGGGAACATAGTTGCGAATGAATACAGTATACCATCCGCAAACCGACGGGCAAAGCGAACGAACAATCCAAACGTTGGAAGATATGCTGAGAGCATGCATCATGGATTTCAAAGGAAGCTGAGATAAACATTTACCATTGGTAGAATTTTCCTACAACAACAGTTACCACGCGAGCATCGGCTTGCCACCTTACGAGGCATTGTACGGCAGAAAGTGTAGAACTCCACTGTGCTGGGATGAAGTCGGTGAGCGCCGACGGTTAGGACCCGAACTGGTACAACAAACTGCTGAACTTGTCAAACTCATCAGGACAAGATTGGTAACAGCCAAAGACCAACAGAAAAAGTATGCCGATCAACATAGGCACAATCGCGAATTTTAAGTAGGAAATTTCATTTTCCTAAAAGTTTTTCCTTGGAATGGGAAAATTCGTTTTGGCAAGAAAGTAAAGCTCATCCCAGGATTTATTGGACCGTTTGAGATACTATGAAGAGTTGGGGAAGTGGCTTATGAGGTAGCTCTACCTCCAGAATTGGAAAACATTCATAATGTTTTTCACATTTCGGTATTACGACCATATAAACCCGATTACAGGCACGTGATCGAGTACGAACCATTGCAATTTGATAAATATTTGTCTTATGAAGAAGTTCCTATCTAGATAGTCGACAGGAAAGAACAAGTGCTCAGAAATAAAGTGAGACCTTCTGTGAAGGTGATATGGAGAAACCACAATGTCGAAGAGGCAACGTGGGAAATCGAAGCTGAAATGATGAAAAGTTACCCTGAGTTATTTGTTTAAACTATGTCTTCGACTCTAGGGACAAAATCTTTTTAAATAGGGAAGAATGTGACGATTTGATTGTTTGAATTGTGATTCTGAGGACATAATCCTTTTAAGGAGGGAATGATGTAACATTCCAGAATTTTAAATGTAATATTAAATATTTATTGAGTTATATAAATATTTAATGGATGCGATTATCGGTAAATGAATATTTGTTTAATTGATTTAATATTATTTGTTCAATAAATAATTAATAAAATAAGGAAATGATTATTATATTGATATTTCAATTTAATGATTAATTATTTGTAAGGTGTTATGTGACTAAAGGATTTATTTAATTAATTGTGATTTGCATTAATTAAAATTAAATATGAGAGCTTGATTAAATATAGTGTGACAAATAACTATATTGTAAGGAGTTATTAAAATAAATTAAAGTAGTTTAATTTTGTTTTAACAAACAGGGCTTAATATATTAATTCTTTAATATTCAAAGTGTTTACCAAACAAGCCTTATGACTTTTGAGATTTCTAGTTTTTATTAAATAAAATAAATAGAATAAATAATATAAATAATAAAATTAAGATAATAAATATAATATTTATATTATATACGTTAGTAACTGATTTTGTAATTAGTAGTATTTAGTTATCAATTTTGTATTATATTAGTACGCATATCAGTTTAGTTTTCTTTTACGCATAAACTAGTTTGCTAAAGCTTTGAGAAGAGAGAGTTTGAGAGCTTCAGAGAAGATTGAGAGAGAGTTAAGAAATTTCCAGCAATTTTAGTGAGTTAACAAGGATTGCAAGCAACTTCAAGGTATTTTTACACAACATTAGTATTATATATATATATATATATATATATATATATATATATATATATATATATATATATTCTTGAAAAATTTATTCTTGAAAAAGATGTTGAAAATGTCACCTCTAAGCATTCTTTCGCTAGATGGCAAGCAATTTTAAGCATTTTTGATTTTGATATTGAATATATTAAGGGTAGTAACAACTCAGTTCCAGATTTTCTCACTCGTGAATTTATTAACACAGGTATAATTACAGCAACATGAGTGTACGAGGAGGTTCATCCTCTCGTGGTCAGGACCGCTTTTCCGGTCAAGTTAATCAGTCAAAAGGAACTGTTGTTCCTCATCCAGTTACCCAAACTCATAATAAATTCCAGGTGCTTTGTACAGTTCCCAAGCCATACTCTTCAGTTCTTGCTAGTCAGCCAAAGCCATTTGATATTTTCGCTAGTCAGCTCCCAGTTACCTCAAAACCCAGTCAACCGGTATCTGATTATCGTCAGATTTTTGATCAGCACTTATTCCATATTGAGTTAGCTATGAAACCCAAAACTGATCCGATTCAATTGGCTGCCCAGTATTTTCCTACTGGATGGCATTTCCTTCCTCTTGCTCCCTATAAATCACTTGTGTATTATAGGGATATTCTTATTAAAACAGAGTCAGTATTCATTAAACTAATTTATGCCAACGATGATAAATCTAAGCTCCTTTATCATTCGTTGTATATTAAACAAGTTCTCAATCTGTCCGATTGGGGTAGTCATCCTTCTGATCTCAAGTCACTTTTTAATCACACTAGCTCTTATTGCTATTATTATTATATTGAGGCTTGGCACAAAATTATGCTTCATCAAAATGAAGATCATAGTCATTCGTGGTTTTTCCAGTTCGACCACAAGTTCAAGAGTCAATTCCCCAAATGGTTCATCCCTTGGTGGACAAGGTATGGTTTGTGTCATGATATCTTCCCCAAACCTCTCCTGGCTCAGTTAGAACATTTCTGCCATCATAGTAATTATCACTCCAAATATGAGGAAATTCCAGTCTTCCTTATATTTTGTAGTAAATACAAAATCCCTTGGATTCTTAAATGGAAATATGTCATTTTAGCCACCCAAGAAGTTACAGTATTTCAGTCTCCGTCTTCCATAGGTATTAGGACTGCTCAGACTTATCTCTCCGCTATTTCTCATGTCTCTCGCCGTTTTTTCATCAAATGGTGGGATAAGTTCGGTGTTGATAGAATAGTTGGCCAAGTTCAGAAAGAATTTCCGCCATCTCCTTTATTAACTCCTCCAGTTACCACTCCCTCAGTTACCACGCCCCCTGCCGTTGCATCTTCCAGTAAAACAAAGACAGCTGATAAGTCCAAAGAAAAATTAGTTGTTCCTCCAGAATCTGATAAAGTTACTAATGTTTCAAATTACTCCACTTCTGAGTTAAGGCGTCTTGCCGATGTCATTCATATGAGACTTGACCAGTTACACGAAGAGTCAGACAACGCTTCTTCTTAGTCCAGAGGAGAAAACTCTAGTCAAGATCTTGAAGTTGAAGATGATTGTGATCCATACGGAATAATTCAGCTCCAAGATGCTCAGGATCCCTTTGCCTGAGTCTTATACTAATCAATCAAAGTGGGTGTGATGACATTCTATCTGCACCTACAGCATAATCCACACCATTTAACCAGTCACCTGCTCCGGCAGCCTAAGTCAGCCAGCACCTGCTCCGGCAATTTAATCAATCAATCAGCCAGCACCTGCTCCGGCAGCCTAGTCACCAGCAGCTTTTCCACCGAAAGCAACAATCAGTTAGACATCTGGCCCCACGGTCGCATTAGTCAAAAGAAACATCTGGTTTTCCACCGAAAGCAGATTCTTTTACTTTTACTTTAGTAAAATATTTTTTACTTGTACTTTTACTTTAGTAAAATGTTTCTTACTTTTACTTTACCTCAGTTATTGTAATACTAACATTGTAATAGTTCGTTTCCTTGTTCTATAAAAGGAAATCGAATTCATTTGGTTAAGGTAGACTTAGAAAGACTCAGAGTTCCTTCTCTAATTAATCTTTAGCCTCAACCGTTGTTTAGCCTACTTAACCCCTTTTCATCTAATTGTCTTATTCTAGTAAACTTGTAAGTCATTTTAATCTTCTGTATTTGTAAATATATTGAGTTATCATCAATAAAACTGTTTTTATTTAGTAATTTAATTCAATACAACGAATGACATCAATTTCTTGAGCTAATTTTTGTTTAACTCTACATTCACTCTTATAATGTCCATTTTTATTAAATAATCTTTTAACTCTTTTATTTTTTCTTGAACTCTGTTACTCTTAAGTTGTTCTTCAACTTGTTGATACCTAACTTCTTCTTTAAGAAAATTTAGGTGGTCTACTTTACAATTTAACAGATTCAAGGATTTAGAAATTGATTCTTCTTGAATAAATTTTAAATATCTTTCTTTTGGTTTAATTAAGAATTTAAATGTAACTCTCTTTCCTAAATGTTCACAACTTAAATCTTTATTACTAGTGGTAAATGGATATAATAAATATATAAATGGTAAGCCTAGAATGATTTTGTTAGTTAGATTGCGAATTAAGACAAATGTTGTCTTAAAACACATACTGTCTTGACAAATATGTACATTAGGTAATTTATACTTTATCTCCATTTGACTACCATTAGCTGAATTTAGTTTTTCACTAGTTTTTTATAATATCTAGTGGGGATAATACCTTCTTGAATACAGTTCAAGTCTGCACCAGTATCAACCAAAGCAGGGAGCTGTACCGAGAAAGTTTTATCTATAACTAAATTAATAGAGATATATCATTTTTGAATAGTAATATCTTTAATTCTTTTAAGTGACAGACCTTGAATAAAAAATTAGAATCTTTAGCACCTGATGATCCTGGTACATCGTGACACTCATCACTAGAAGAGGAATCATGAACTTGAAGATCTGATTTTTTATCATCAATCTATTTTCTTAAGTTAGAAATATCTAATTTTAAGTTAGAAATCTCTTTCTTAAGTTTATTAACTTCTTGATTTAATTCTGGGAGGGTAATTTCTTTTACTGGAGTCTTAAATTTTTTAAGAGTTTTATTAAGACTGAAGATGGGTTTTTCTTTGGCTCTAAGAACCTTATCAGTGACTTTTTTATCTTTGGTTAATAAATTTTTTAATTGTTTTAAATACTGAATTTTTAATTCAGGGACAGTGATTTTGCTGATTAAATCAACTAATAGAGTACTTTCTTCATCTTCTTTTGTAATTATATTGATTCTTTTACAACAATTTTTATTACAATTTTTAGTACATATGGTGACTTCATTTTCACTATCTGAATCATCGTTAGATGTGTTATTACTAGAAGATTCTGGGACATCAGAAGCTTCTTCATTACTGCTACTACTGTTATTATCAATTCTCATTAATTCCAATAGCTGTTCTGTATCCTCAGTGGAAATATTCAATTGAGCTAATTTTTGTTTAACTCTACATTCACTCTTATAATGTCCTTTTTGTCCACAATTGTGACAGACAATTTTACTTTTGTCATATTTCTTTGATTTTTTATATGTTTTTTTCTTTGCTGATTTCGTTTTATTGTAATATACATCATGATTATTACCTTTATTATTGCTTTTATCTTGATTATATCTTTTCTTACGACGTCTATGACTTTTATGTGACTCAATATGTTTATTCTTATGCTTGTGCTTCCTTCTCGAAGGAGCAACCGGAGGCAAACCATACTGTTCACAAAACGTTCCTAACTCGTATTTGGCTTTATTTCTATCTTTACTAGCTTGTTTCGCTAATTTAAAGTCAATGCACATTTTAAATCCAATTTTTTGAATATTACTAATAATATCACCATAGGTTAAATTATCATAGTCAATATATCCTAAATTTTTACTTAATTCTTCTCTAACTTTGTGAGCAAATAAATAAGGTAAACCATTAACGAATTTCTCTTTCCAAAATGGTTTATTAATGTCATTTCTCATCATAACTCTAGAAGTAAATACATCTTTGTACCATCTGAAGTCACTCAGAGTAGGACACGTAAGATTACTTAATTGATCATGAATTCTTTCTGTAATATTACTAGGGGTTCCAACAAAGTGTTTAATTATAGTAAATATTAAAGTATTAACTCCGTCAGGAAGACCAATACCAGTATCTTCATCAAAGATGGGATTGCCTTCATTATCTCTTTGGATAGCATGGACAATGGATATTCTAATATCTTCTGTGAGATGTTTCTCCCACCAAGACCTGAGAATACCAGTAAATCCACTAGCTAATAATTCAACTATATCTGGTTGAGATAAAGTGTTGAATTTGGTAATATAACTGTTGGCTACCATGGACATATGATTAAGTTTATTAAGGATTTCTTGTTCACTAAATCCATTAATATTCCAAGTTGTTTGTATGTGCACTTGTTCTTCATCTTTCATTTCTCTTCAGAGATCTCCTTTCGCCCTCTCAATGGTATCAAAGCCAAGTTGTTTGTTGTTAGTAACTACAATAGTTAGATCTTTTTAATCAAACTTCTTCTTATTATTTCAAAATCTTCTTCTTCCTCAGTGTTCTGCAATCACCTTACTTACCTGTAGTCCACCTAGTTCGTGTCGAACCTTTGTAAGTCTCCAGGGTGTGAGCAGTGTTAGGTTTTAGAACATAGGTATGAGTCTGCTTTGGGTAAACGGGGTATGTATGAATGAACCTTGAGTAAGATTTTATTTTGAAACAGTCAAGATGAGAAGATTATTTAGATCCAGCTCTTCGGTTAGTAACAGGTCAACTTTGCCTTCTGTCCCAGACATAGTTAATCAAGAAGAACATAATTATGAAAACGTTAATCAAGTTTTACACAATTGGAATATACATAGGGTATCTCCAAAAGATATTTATCAGTCAACTTTTTAAGATAAATTCAAAACTGACTATAATGTTAAAATAGTTGAAAGAGTTTATGGAATTAACAAAGAATACGAAAATTGTAGTCTTTTATCACCAGAAGTTATTACAAACACAGAAAAAAGGGTTACAATTTTATTCATATAGGTCTTGTTCAGGTTGCAGTTAAACCACTCAACCGAAAAGGAATTAATTCATCTATCTACCTCTGTCTTAGAGATGCTAGATTTTTGAATTATTATCCTAGTATTATTGGTGCTATGGAAGCAAGTTTGCATAATGGACCTATCCATTTCAATTGTTTTCCTGATTTCACCTTGAGTCTTAGTGATCAAAATTTATTTAAAGCTTTAACATTAAACATTAAAACTGATGGTGAGATTACTCATATTATTGAAGGATCGAAACCTATTGCTTTGATTTACCGGATCTATTATAAGATAATGAAGTCAAATTTAAACGTTCATGCTCTTAATAAAAGTCCAAAAGATCAAACAGTTTTAATTCAGAGTTCAACTAGCGATGCTAATATCCAGATCCCAAGAACAATTCTTTGGAAGGATATTACTTTACCTAGTCAATGGACTTTACCCAATGAGTTACCACCACAGCCTGTAGTTAACAATTTATTAAACATTGAAAATATCCAACAGTTCTCTGATGGAACTATTAAAATTAGTTTTGAACGTACTAAAACACCAGTTATTATTGAAGTTATTTCCAGTACTTCAGCCCCTTCTATCATCTACACTAGAAGAGATACTGAAGACCTTAGTAATCTTCTTGTTAGAGATATCAAACTTAAAGGTATCCTTAACCAAGGACAAGTTCGTCATCCATGCTATACTCAGAATAATACCGTAGAAGATGAAGGTTCTTCTTCTCCGGCATCCTCAGTATACCCCACCCAGTCCGATATTAATGCTCCAACTTATAATCAATTAAGAGTCCTTAAAAAGAATTTTGTTTTAGATTGGGATAACTTAGTAAAAGATTTTAATTCAAAATCTAATAAAGAGAAGAGACATTTATTCAGATCTAATCACCCAACTGAAAATGAAAGAGATAAAATAATAAATAGATGGAAAAGATTTATTAAAAATGAAGAAATCAATATTACTTTTTATGACTGGTATGAACAATATCAGAGTAAATGTAATGTTATTAGTAAGACTCAATGGATTAAAGAAGACAGATCTAAAGTATCGTATAGTCATCCTCCTTTAGAGACAGTTCTAATTCCAGTTAAAAACACTTCAGTTATCGCTAGTCCCTTCAAAATACCTGATGGAACTAATGATAGTAAAAAAATAATAGAACTATTAAACTATAGTAATCAATATCTAGCGACAGTAGGTAGCTAGATAGAATTGAAGAAAAATTTGATGACGATATTATTAAAAAATATGAGTCACAAATTGAACAACCTTTAATCAAATTAACTGAAAAAATATATAATTTAAGTTTACCTAATAAAGAATGTGAATTAGTTCAATCTATTGAAAATTTATTTAAAAAACTTAAAACAGAACCCGGTCCAAGTGGAATTATCACCGTTATCGATCAGGTAGATTCTGATGATAACGCAAGTTCTTCGGATCGCTCTAATCACTCATCTATTTCAAGCCTTAATGAACAGCTAAATAAATTAACTGTTAATAATACAAGTATTACTAGAAACTGGTACTCTAGACCAACTCCTCCGGATCTACAGTTCGAAGAGAGAAACCTAGATAAACAGTTTTCTGTATCATCTAATAAAATTTATGAATGGAATATTCATGGATTTAGTGAACAAGAAATCCTTAATAAAATTAATCATATGTCCATGGTAGCCAACAGTTATGTTACCAAATTCAACACTTTATCTCAAGCAGATCTAGTTGAATTATTAGCTAGTGGATTTACTGGTATTCTCAGGTCTTGGTGGGAGAAACATCTCACAGAAGATATTAGAATATCCATTGTCCATGCTATCCAAAGAGATAATGAAGGCAATCCAATCTTTGATGAAGAGGCTGGTATTGGTCTTCCTGACGGAGTTAATACTTTAATATTTACTATAAGTAAACACTTTGTTGGAACCCCTAGTAATATTACAGAAAGAATTCATGATCAATTAAGTAATCTTACGTGTCCTACTCTGAGTGACTTCAGATGGTACAAAGAATTATTTACTTCTAGAGTTATGATGAGAAATGACAATAATAAACCATTTTGGAAAGAGAAATTCGTTAATGGTTTACCTTCTTTATTTGCTCACAAAGTTAGAGAAGAGTTAAGTAAAAATTTAGGATATATTGACTATAATAATTTAACCTATGATGATATTATTAGTAATATTCAAAAAATTGGATTAAAAATGTGCATTGACTTTAAATTAGCGAAACAAGCTAGTAAAGATAGAAATAAAGCCAAATACGAGTTAGGAACGTTTTGTGAACAGTATGGTTTGCCTCCGGTTGCTCCTTCGAGAAGGAAGCACAAGCATAAGAATAAACATATTGAGTCACATAAAAGTCATAGACGTCGTAAGAAAAGATATAATCAAGATAAAAGCAATAATAAAGGTAATAATCATGATGTATATTACAATAAACCGAAAACAGCAAAGAAAAAATCATATAAAAAATCAAAGAAATATGACAAAAGTAAAATTAGCTGTCACAATTATGGACAAAAAGGACATTATAAGAGTGAATGTAGAGTTAAACAGAAATTAGCTCAATTGAATATTTCAACTGAGGATACAGAACAACTATTAGAATTAATGAGAATTGATAATAACAGTAGTAGCAGTAATGAAGAAGCTTCTGATGTCCCAGAATCTTCTAGTAATAACACATCTAACAATGATTCAGATAGTGAAAATGAAGTCGCCATATGTACTAAACATTATAATAAAAATTGTTGTAAAAGAATCAATGTAATTACAAAAGAAGATGAAGAAAGTACTCTATTAGTTGATTTAATCAGCAAAATCACTGACCCTGAATTAAAAACTCTGTATTTAAAACAATTAAAAGATTTATTAACCAAAGATAAGAAAGTCACTGATAAGGTTCTTAGAGCCAAAGAAAAACCCATCTTCAGTCTTAATAAAACTCTTGAAAGATTTAAGACTCCAGTAAAAGAAATTACCCTCCCAGAATTAAATCAAGAAGTTAATAAACTTAAGAAAGAGATTTCTAACTTAAAATTAGATATTTCTAACTTAAGAAAAGAGGTTGATGATAAAAAATCAGATCTTCAAGTTCATGATTCTTCTTCTAGTGATGAGTGTCACGATGTACCAGGATCATCAGGTGCTAAAGATTCTGATCTTTTTATTCAAGGTCTCTCACTAAAAAGAATTAAAGATATTACTATTCAAAAATGGTATATCTCTATTAATTTAGTTATAGATAAAACTTTCTCGGTACAACTCCTTGCTTTGGTTGATACTGGTGCAGACTTGAACTGTATTCAAGAAGGTATTATCCCCACTAGATATTATAAAAAAACTAGTGAAAAACCAAATTCAGCTAATGGTAGTCAAATGAAGATAAAGTATAAATTACCTAATGTATATATTTGTCAGGACAGTATGTGTTTTAAGACCTCATTTGTCTTAGTTCGCAATCTAACTGACAAAATCATTCTAGGCTTACCGTTTATATATTTATTATATCTATTTACCACTAGCAATAAAGGTTTAAGTTGTGAACATTTAGGAAAGAGAGTTACATTTAAATTCTTAATTAAACCAAAAGAAAGAGATTTAAAATTTATTCAAGAAGAATAAATTTCTATATCCTTGAATCTGTTAAATTGTAAAGTAAACCACCTAAATTTTCTTAAAGAAGAAGTTAGGTATCAACAAGTTGAAGAACAACTTAAGCGTAACAGAGTTCAAGAAAAAATAAATGAGTTAAAAGATTATTTAATAAAAAATTTGTGTTCGGATTCTCCCAATGCTTTTTGGCATAGGAAGAAGCACAGAGTTAGATTACCCTCTGCTAAGGAATTTAAAGAACATATAATTCCTACCAAAGATAGGCCTATTCAAATGAGTCATCAACAAATGGAGTTTTGTAAAAAAGAAATTAATGATCTTCTAAGTAAAGGTTTAATTAGACATAGTAAGTCACCATGGTCTTGCCCAGCCTTCTACGTTAATAATGAAGCTGAGAAAGAGCGAGGAGTCCCTCGGTTAGTTATTAATTACAAACCCTTAAACAAAGATCTTGAGTGGATTAGGTACCCTTTGCCCAATAAGGATGATCTCCTTAGTAGGTTAAGTGTTTCCACTATTTTTAGTAAATTTGACCTAAAGTCAGGATTCTGGCAAGTTGCTATTCATCCAGATGATAGGTATAAAACTGCATTCACCACTCTGTTCGGACACTACGAATGGAATGTTTAGTCATTTGGACTTAAAAATGCACCAAGTGAATTTCAGAATATTCTTAATAATATTTTGAATCCTTTCAGTTATTTCATTATTGTTTACATCGACGATATCCTTATATTCTCCAAGACTATTGAAAAACATATTAAACATTTGAATTCATTCTTCAAAATAGTTAAATCAAATGGTCTTGTTCTTTCTCCTTCCAAGTGTAGTCTGTTTCTGACTAAGGTCAGGTTTCTCGGATTAATTCTCTATCATGGACTCACGCGGCCAATTGACAGAGCTATTCAATTCGCCGATCGGTTCCCAGATAAGATTACCGACAAAACTCAGCTACAGTGGTTTCTTGACTTGCTCAATTATATTGGCCAGTTCTACAAGGACCTCAAGAAGATTTATAAGCCTCTCTTTCAGCGCTTACAAAGTAATCCACCTCCTTGGACTGAAATTCACACTTCTGTCATCCTCCAAGTTAAAAAATATGGTAAGGTTTTGCCCTGCCTTGGCATCTCGAATGATTCAGCTTTCAAGATAGTTGAAACTGATGCCTCTGATATTGGATTCGGTGGCATACTCAAGCAAAAATTAACTCCTACTTCTAATGAACAAATTGTTCGTTTCCATTCTGGCGCATGGAACCCTACAGTTAAAATATAGTACTATTAAAAAAGAGATTTTATCATTAGTTTTATGTATTAAAAAATTTAAGAGAGATCTATTGAACCAAAAATTCCTAGTTAGAATAGATTGCAAGTCAGCAAAATTTATTCTTGAAAAAGATGTTGAAAATGTCGCCTCTAAGCATTCTTTCGCTAGATGGCAAGCACTTTTAAGCATTTTTGATTTTGATATTGAATATATTAAGGGTAGTAACAACTCAGTTCCAGATTTTCTGACTCGTGAATTTATTAGCACATGTACAATTACAGCAACATGAGTGTACGAGGAGGTTCATCCTCTCGTGGTCAGGGCCGCTCAGCCGGTCAAGAGGAACTGTTGTTCTTCATCCAATTACCCAAACTTATAATAAATTCCAGGTGCTTGGTACATTTCCCAAGCCCTACTCTTCAGTTCTTGCTAGTCAGCCAAAGCCATTTGATATTTTCACTAGTCAGCTCCCAGTTACCTCAAAACCCAGTAAACCAGTATTAGATTATCGTCAGATTTTTGATCAGCAATTATTCCATATTGAGTTAGCTATGAAACCCAAAACTGATCCGATTCAATTGGCTACCCAATATTTTCATAATGGATGGCATTTCCTTCCTCTTGTTCCTTATAAATCACTTGTGTATTATAGGGATATTCTTATTGAAACAGAGTCAGTATTCATTAAATCAATTTATGTCAACGATGATAAATCTATGCTCCTTTATCATTCGTTGTATATTAAACAAGTTCTCAATCTGTCCGATTGGGGTAGTCATCCTTCTGATCTCAAGTCACTTTCTAATCACACTAGCTCTTATTGCTATTATGATTATATTGAGGTTTGGCATAAAATTATGCTTCATCAAAATGAAGATCATAGTCATTCGTGGTTTTTCCAGTTCGACCACAAGTTCAAGAGTCAATTCCCCAAATGGTTCATCCTTTGGTGGACAAGGTATGGTTTGTGTCATGATATCTTCCCCAAACATCTCCTTGCTTAGTTAGAACATTTCTGCCATCATAGTAATTATCACTCCAAATATGAGGAAATTCCAGTCTTCATTATATTTTGTAGTAAATACAAAATCCCTTGGATTCTTAAATGGCAATATGTCATTTTAGCCACCCAAGAAGTTACAGTATTTTAGTCTCCGTCGTCCATAGGTATTAGGACTGCTCAGACTTATATCTCCCCTATTTCTCATGTCTCTCACCGTTTTTTCATCAAATGGTGAGATAAGTTCGGTGTTGATAGAATAGTTAGCCAAGTTCAGAAAGAATTTCCGCCATCTCCTTTACTAACTCCTCCAGTTACCACTCCCTCAGTTACCACGGCCTCTGCTGTTGCATCTTCCAGTACTTCCAGTAAAATAAAGACAGCTAATAAGTCCAAAGAAAAATCAGTTGTTCCTCCAGAATCTGATAAA
The DNA here is from genome assembly GCA_020205505.1 of Panax japonicus. Classification (NCBI taxonomy): domain Eukaryota; kingdom Viridiplantae; phylum Streptophyta; class Magnoliopsida; order Apiales; family Araliaceae; genus Panax; species Panax japonicus. The sequence goes on along the minus strand of CM035101.1, from coordinate 16,569,810 downwards.
GTTACTAATGTTTCAAATTACTCCACTTCTGAGTTAAGGCGTCTTGCTGATGCCATTCATATGAGACTTGACCAGTTACACGAAGAGTCAGACAAAGCTTCTTCTCAGTCCAGAGGAGGAAACTCTAGTCAAGATGTTGAAGTTGAAGATGATTGTGATCCATACGGCACAATTCAGCTCCAAGATGCTCAGGATACCTTTGCCTGAGTCTTATAGTAATCAATCAAAGTGGGTGTGATGACATTCTATCTGCACCTACAACATAATCCACAGCATTCAACCAGTCACCTGCTCCGACAACCTAAGTCAGCCAGCACCTGTTCCGGTAGCTTAATCAATCAATCAGCCAGCACCTGCTCCGACTGCCTAGTCACCAGCAGCTTTTCCACCGAAAGCAGCAACCAGTCAGACATCTGGCCCCACGGTCGCATCAGTCAAAAGAAACGTCTGCTTTTCCACCGAAAGCAGATTCTTTTACTTTTACTTTAGTAAAATGTTTTTTACTTGTACTTTTACTTTAGTAAAATGTTTCTTACTTTTACTTTACCTCAGTTATTATAATAGTAACATTGTAACAGTTCTTATCCTTGTTCTATAAAAGGAAATCGAATTCATTTGGTTAAGGCAGACTTAGAAAGACTCAGAGTTCCTTCTCTGATTAATATTTAGCCTCAACCGCTATTTAGCCTACTTAACCCCTTTTCATCTAATGTTCTTATTCTAGTAAACTTGTAAGTCATTTTAATCTTCTGTATTTGTAAATATATTGAGTTATCATCAATAAAACTGTTTTTATTTAGTAATATAATTGTGTTTGTATGCACAGTTGTTCTTCATCTTTCATTTCTCTTCAGAGATCTCCTTTCGCCCTCTCAATTTTTTTATTGAATAATCTTTTAACTCTTTTATTTTTTCTTGAACTCTGTTACTCTTAAGTTGTTCTTCAACTTGTTGATAACTAACTTCTTCTTTAAGAAAATTTAGGTGGTTTACTTTACAATTTAACAGATTCAAGGATTTAGAAATTGATTCTTCTAAGTAAAGGTTTAATTAGACATAATAAGTCACCATGGTCTTGCCCATCCTTCTACGTTAATAATGAAGTTGAGAAAGAGCGAGGAGTCCCTCGGTTAGTTATTAATTACAAACCTTTAAACAAAATTCTTGAGTGGATTAGGTACCCTTTGCCCAATAAGGATGATCTCCTTAGTAGGTTAAGTGTTTCCACTATTTTTAGTAAATTTGACCTAAAGTCAGGATTCTGGCAAGTTCCTATTCATCCAGATGATAGGTATAAAACTGCATTCACCACTCCGTTCGGACACTACGAATGGAATGTTCAGTCATTTGGACTTAAAAATGCACCAAGTGAATTTCAGAATATTCTTAATAATATTTTGAATCCTTTCAGTCATTTCATTATTGTTTACATCGATGATATCCTTGTATTCTCCAAGACTATTGAAGAACATATTAAACATTTGAATTCATTCTTCAAAATAGTTAAATCAAATGGTCTTGTTCTTTCTCCTTCCAAGTGTAGTCTGTTTCTGACTAAGGTCAGGTTTCTGGGATTAATCTTCTATCATGGACTCACGCGGACAATTGACAGAGCTATTCAATTCGCCGACTGGTTCCCAGATAAGATTACCGACAAAACTCAGCTACAGAGGTTTCTTGGCTCGCTCAATTATATTGGCCAGTTCTACAAGGACCTCAGAAAAATTTGTAAGCCTCTCTTTCAGCGCTTACAAAGTAATCCACCTCCTTGGACTGACATTCACACTTCTGTCGTCCTCCAAGTTAAAAAATATGTTAAGGTTTTGCCCTGCCTTGGCATCTCAAATGATTCAGCTTTCAAGATAGTTGAAACTGATGCCTCTGATATTGGATTCGGTGGCATACTCAAATAAAAATTAACTCCTACTTCTAATGAACAAATTGTTCGTTTCCATTCTGGCGCATGGAACCCTACACAGTTAAAATACAGTACTATTAAAAAAGAGATTTTATCATTAGTTTTATGTATTAAAAAATTTCAGAGAGATCTATTGAACCAAAAATTCCTAGTTAGAATAGATTGCAAGTCAGCAAAATTTATTCTTGAAAAAGATGTTGAAAATGTCGCCTCTAAACATTCTTTCGCTAGATGGCAAACAATTTTAAGCATTTTTGATTTTGATATTGAATATATTAAGGGTAGTAACAACTCAGTTACAGATTTTCTCACTCGTGAATTTATTAACACAGGTACTGTGACAACCCGGAAATTAGGATTGTTCAGAAATTAAGATTTAAAGAATTAGTTATTAATAAAATGAATTTTTATTAATACTATTATGTGATATGTGTTTATTAATCGTTCTATAACCAAGAATGATTATTAATCGGGAGGATTCTGGCTACGAGCTAGACTGAACGAGTAGGAATTTTTAAGACGAAAATAAATTTTCCGGAGACAAAATATTTTCGGGAAAAAAGACGAAATAAGCACTATTCACCCGACGAAACCTAAGGGTTAGGGTTTGAATAACCTAAGCCTTTCCGAGAGTTTGGTATGTCGAAATGACATTCCGTCGAAAGATTTGACGATAATATATCGTGAAAAGTTAAGTAAGCCGGTAAAAGTTTTTTCCGAAAAACGTGCAGAAATAAAATAAAATAAAAATGACGAAAAGTACTGCTGTGTACTTTTCACTCGTTTAGCTATGTTAGGGAAAAACGTGAAGGAAAACGCTTATCATAGAAAAGTGTTTTTCAGTTTTTCGAAAATTCGAAGAATACGTAATATTCAATCGGTAAAGAAAAGACGAAATATCCAAAAATATTTGGATTCCGAGAATCGCAGTTTTTAAAACTGTCGAACGAAATCCGAAAGACGGAACTACGAAACTTAAGGGCTAAGCAAACTTGAGGGCTAAGTTAACTTAGTCCTTAAGTAATGAATAGTTAAGAGGTTAGGGTGTGAAAAGACCAAAATGCCCCTAGCCTTGAAAATCTATAAATAGGAAGCTTAAGCTCATTTGTTTGGATTATTGAAAATCCTACACTTGAGAGAGAAAAGAGAGAGAGTTTGGATGGAAGATGAAAGGGAGAAAAAAGAGGAGAAGTTGACTCGTGAGCAAACTTTGTCCGACGGAAGGAATTTAAGGATTAACGGTAATCCGAATCCTAGTTTCTTCAAAATTTTCTTTAAGTTTTTATGTTCAAAAACATAGCTTAATGAAGATAAGAAGTAGATAATTTTAAGAATGAATTCATATGGTTGAATTCATGAGAAAACGAAGAAATAAGAATTAGAAATTTAGTTTATAAATTTCTTAAGGAAGTATAAAATTCGTAAGGATTTTGAGTGATCCGAATGAATCTTATGAATGAGTAGGTTAAATAAGTAAGGAATGGTGTTCTATAACATCAAATTCTAAGAAAAAGTAAAATCGTAATCCAAAATATCGATTAAAAATAAAGAACGAACGAAGAACGCGAAGAACGTTGTTGATGGACAAATTTAAAACCATCGTAGTGTAATTGTTGTTGATGGACAAGTTTAAAACCATCGTGTATAAGTTAGATGCTTATTGTTTGGTTAGGAACGTTGGAAACTTTCTTGAAGAACGGATTAGAATTGAGCTATAACGAAGTTATGGCGAAAAATTCGTAAAAGAAGTTCGACAATTTGAAAGTTAGTAAATGAACCCAAATGTGTAGGGTTTCATATGAATGTAAGAAAATTTTGAAAACGTGAGTCGTGGACTAAAGAACGATCGAGTTCCGAGTTCGGATGACCAAATTACGGACGAACGAACGAAGAACGTTAAAAATGTTAAAATGAACGAAGGGTGAAGTTTAAGCCAATTGAATGGCAGGTTAATGGATTAAGAATAAAGTTCTATCCATGAGTAATCAAAGTACGTAAGATAAGTAAGAAAATAGCTTTGGAACGACTCCATTACGAGTTATAACGAAGAAGTTATGAGATTTCGAAGTACGCATCTCAGAACGACCAAAGACTTAGAAAAAAAAATTCGGGAAGAAGGTCTTGGCGCCGCGGCACCAGGCATGCCTAGAATGGTGGTGCTGCAGCGCCAGGCCGGAGAGCCAGACACTGCTAACTCGCGCCGCAGCGCGAGTCTTAGTGTAGAGAGTGGCACCGCAGCGCCAGCCTCGGCAGTTTGACATTGCAGAGTGGCGCCGCAGCGCGAGAGTTGTAAAGGGGATCGGCGCCGCAGCGCCGGTACAGGGAAAAAGCCAGTAATGAGCTTTTAAATGCTTAACTACTGGGGATGTGCAAGAAAGAGATACGAACATGTAGTTTTACTAATGTAACACTTAAGTGAGTGTTTTAAACCTTTGATGAAGGTCGATTGAAAAGATTTAACGAGATTAAAAGGATGTAATTATGGGTTACGGGACCGATAGCTGGGGACCGTAGTCGCAATGAATCGAACGTGAGGGATTGCTATGATGGTGATTCCTTTGACGTTTATGGACGATAGTAATGTATAACATTTTGATGTTATGACATGGTAATGAGAGATGAATGTAAAGCGTATAGACGCTGTGAATGCAACGTTGTTGCAATGAACGGTCGGTCTTAGCATACAACGATCAGTATGGCTTCGACATTAAGAAAGAATAATGAACATGGGGTTCATGGGATGGATACGATCGAAAGTGATTAAAACCTTGAGTAAAGGTTGAATGAGAGATTAAGAAAGCGAAGGTATATATGAAACTAGCAACCGATCTAACTCACTGTGATGGCAGTGTAGATGAGACGGGAACTTGTCTGTTGGTTGTTTGTGGGAAACCACTCAGAGTACCATATGGACTACCAGCAGAGAAGCGATGTGTGCTGAGTCCTAGAGAAGTTATAAGAAGAAGATAAGAATGTTAATCATTAAAGATGATGAACGTTTTGAGTAAGACATCTTCGTATGTCATGAAACTGTAGAATGGTAATGAAAGTTGGTTGCGTAAACTTAGATTGCAAGAACGCGAACCTTAAGAAGTAAAGTTAAGTAAACCAATGCGTAAGTCAAGTATATGACTAATTGGTGTACGTGTTATTTCCTTATGTGTTATAGGGAATGGAATGAGCAGTTCAGCGTAAGCTGTAGCTGTGCGTAAGGCAAGTTTCCTAACTTCATTCATATTTTAAATGAATGCTAGTTTCTTAAACTTCTCAGATGTTGAACTTGAGAAGTTATGTCTATGTGTGAATGTGTGATATTTGTACAAGGTGGTAGAACGTATGAGGCCTTGTGCCACAATGTGAACACTTTGGTGTTTCTATGATATGAACTGTTCTGTGATTGAACTGTTCAATAAAAGAATGTTATGTTTATACATGAACCGTTATTGTTATGTTTGTGATATTGATTCTAGCCAGACAGAATGTGTATGAAAGAGAGTAGAGAATGAAAGTATTTCAAAGTGGATGTAACTGATGTTTTAAAATGATAGGAATCGAGATTATTCCTATTGTTCAAGCTGCTTCATAACCTTTGTTCGGTTATCGAAGTTCAAAAGGAATGTTAAACTCTTGAAGTTGTTTATTCAACTGCTAAGACTTGCTGAGCAATTGAATGCTCACACTTGCTTTAAATGAAAAACATTTTCAGCGAACGATGTTAGAAGAACTTAAAGATCCCGTATAGATCAAGCTGTCGGTATCCAGATGAAGTGTCATTCAGAATATGAATGAGCGAAAAGATCAAGTGAAGACTTGTAATGTAGAAAGATGAGAATTAAACTATAGAATAGTTTAATGAACGATTATGTATCCTTGGTGGCGGATAAAAGTCACTCGTGCAAGATGTAAAGAATAATGTAATTATCATTATTTGTAATAAGAAAAGCTATAAGGTTTTTAGAACCTGGGATTTGAGAGTGTATGTTATTTCAGTATATAATGATGTATGTTGGATGAATGATGTACTAGGGACGCACGGAATTCGGGTGTGAAGATAGACCAGATTTCGGGGTGTTACAAGTTGGTATCAGAGCTGATAGGTTATAAATCTTAGGTATGGGTACCTAAGACTATAATCGTAAAGAGAAGGATAAGAAGATCACCACGTGATCATAGTAAATCGTAGTAATAGATGATCTGTTAAACGATGGATGATTTATAGCTAATGCTATGAATGAATGGTACTACGAAGTAGTACGGGAAGAAGAACTCAAATTGAGTGGTAAAGGATAGTATACAAATTAAAGAAAATTCGTATTAAGTAAAGAGAAAGTTAGAAGTTGTAAGATTTCAATTGAGGACTCATGTGATGGCTGAGTTGTATGAATCTTTGTATGGACAGAGGTTTGTGCTTGGTGTAACAACCACTCAGTTTCTTATAGTGATAATCATTGAAATTGGTCGCGCTATCAAGATGTATGTGAAAAAAAGGTGAATCTTTTCTTATGTATATACTTGATAGGTAGAGAATGATAAGATAGGTGCGGGTTCTTGAAACTTGTAAAGTCCCCGAACCCGGATACTTGAAACCCGAATTCGGTACTTCACGATATCATTTCTATGAGCGGAAATATTACTAATAATAATAACAATAATATAAATTTTGAACTTAACTTAAATTTATCAGAGTCTAATCCCAAGTACGCAACCTTTACTACATTCATTACATGATATATAATACATATCATTAACTTAGTACAGTCTAACTATTACAAAAGATACAAATACACAAATCCTATTTGCTTTCCTTTTCACTTGTTTTGGCATGAGCTTTCCAGTTCTTCACACTTAGCTGAAAACATTTAAATAAAGCAAGGATGAGCATTTGAGTGCCCAGCAAGTATTATATATATATATATAAACTGAAAGAATTTAAATGTTTTCTTTATAATATTCTTCTATAACCAGTCAATAGTTGTGAAGTAATATGTACCAATAATAATAACATAACAACCCTCGTTCAAATTTTTGAAACTGTGTATTGACTATACATGGGGTTTCTGTGATATACTATGAACATTGTTTTTCATTTTCGAAAAGGTTAAACAGAAATTCATCTGTAAACCGGCATTGCTTACGGGCCTGAGGGTGTACAGTCCATGGGCCCTGTATTGATCAATACTACATTACTAGAACGATATTATCGTTCATCCTTTGTCCGCCGTAGCGCATAAAAATTTTCTCATTATCGGGATGTTCATACCTGTCGGGTTTTTATAACAAAGGTCTTATATAATTCAACATATATGTATATCGAAGGTGTATCAACATGTGATTAAATACAATAATTATCCAAGTGGGGACACTTGTATAATCATTTATAGAAATTAACGAATAGAATATATATAACTGAATTATCATATACTAACATGTTGATAATCAATGGGCATATATAATATAGGCTTAACAATCTGTACAGTAATAATAATATTTCTGAAACATTCTTACACGTGTCCATTGCATAAAGAAAATGCAAAGTTAGGATACTTGCCTGATGCGCTGCTTACAATTACACAACTTAGATCTATCTGTTATACCGAAACCTATCATTAATAAGATCATTCTATCGATTAGAATCACATATCATAACATATAGTACTGCTTATTGCAGTCAGCACATAACCTAATCACATTGTCATACATGTTTCACAGTCATTGCATCACAAACAAACAGTTAACTCATTCCTAATCACATTGTCACACAACTTTATCCACCATTGAATCACAAATAAAATAACTAACTAACTAAATTTCTAAGTCCAGATCAATTTTTGAACCATGTCGGTTTACCGACATCTTTATCGGGTAATTATCGAGTCTAAGACTCTAAACAGTTGTTCAATATCCATTTAGACTAATTAAATAACAGTCATATCATTTTTCATGACCTTATAATAATTATAAAATCATTATTACCATTTACCATAATTTTTGAAATATCAGAATCATTATTAAATGATTTAAATATCAAACAATTCTATTATCATTAATATTTAATCAATATAAAACTATTAATCAAACCATTGCCAAAATATTAAAGTTATGTATAATAACTCAAAATATTCTTAACGTATTTATATTACCCTTAAATGATTTTTAAAATATTTAAAATCATTATTAAATAATTACCATTAATATTTAAATATTAATGCACTATTTATCCAAATATTAAAAGTCATAAATTATAACTTAAAATATTTTTAATTCATTTTTATCCCTTTTTAAATGATTTTTAAATAAATAAAACCATTTTTAAACTATTTATTTAATATAATTATTAAATAAATTTAATATCATTAATCATTAAATAAATATCATTAATATTAAATTATTAATGAAATTATCCTTTAAATATTAAAAGTTATACTTTATAACTTAAAATATCTTTAAACACTTTATTTTCATTTAAAATGATTTTTATAATATTAAAATCATTTTTAAACTAAATTATTTAATATAATTATTAAATAACTTTAATATCATTAATAATAATTAATTAATGAAATTTACCTTTAAATATTAAAAGTTATATTTTATAACTTAAAATATTTTTAAATACCTTATTCTTATTTAAAATGATTTTTAATTTAATAAAATCATTTTTAATTCATTTATTTAATAAATAACTTAATTATCATTAATATTAATTTATTAATGAAAATTATCACATAATATTAAAAGTTATCAAAAATAACTTAAATTATTTTCTTATACCATAATATAATTTTAAATAATTTTTTTCAAATATAAAAATCATTTTTAAATAATTTATTTAATATTATAATAAAATAAATTAAATACTTTTAATATTCCAAAAATATTAAATATTTATGAAATATATTTAAAATAATTAAAAACTAATTTTTAGAATTTAAAATAATTTTTAATAATTTATTTTGTATTTTTAATAATTAAAAACTATTTTTTTCTATTTTTTATTTAATTTCTGGAAATAAATAATAATAATAAAGCGTCGCTGTAGGTGTTCTTGAGCTCAAGAACACTGACAGCTTCGTGATCAACATGTCATGTTTGATCATGTATAACTTTCTGTACAAATTGTTTCTGGGAGATCTAACACATACATCTTGTAGAGCTCATGTAATACTACAATTAACAACAAATATCATGGCTAAACAACATAAGATCGTGGAGATATTGCTCATCAAAGTAGCTGTCAAAGCTGTTCTTCACAAAGAACAGCTCGAGGTGCCTACTTTGGACCTCTATAACTTGCAATCCGTGTAATGTTTGTTTGATCTATCAATTTCAGTGTGTAGACCTCATGTAGGACTACAACTATAACACTTAACATAATCAGAAAAACAAGAAATCAAGCAGATAAAGTATGGTCAAACGTTGTCATAAAAATCGACACTTAGAAAATTCTGGGCTGCCCAAAATTTGTCTGGTCAATGCCGGTCAACTCACTTTGACCTTAAATAACTTTTGATCCACAATATATATGGACCTGATTCTTTTTGGAGATTAAATACCATATTACATACTACAAATAACAACTTTTAAACAACACAAATCATGATCTAGAAAAGAGTTATAAGCCCTGACATTTGATGAAAAAACACAGATTCGGTTTTTTCCAACTTGCTTAAAACTTCAAATTCATGCACTTTGCTGTTATGGGTCTTTGATTTATCAACCCAGATCATCAATTGACACCTTATAACACATATTTAACAAATCAATTTCATCAATTAACAAAGAATCAAAGGATTTCAAGATTTTGAGATTTTATACCTTTATGCTTTGATTTTTGATTTTTGGCTTCCGATCTGTTGTTTGTGATCGTGGGGCTGTGATTTAGGACTGATATAGCAACAAATTTCGGAGTTGAGAGAGAATGAGAGTTGGTTGAGTGTTGTGAAATTTTAGTGAACAAAAATGCAATTTTCTCTCTCTAATCTCTTATATAGACACAAGATTCATGCATTTGGTTGATCTAGAGCTGATGTGCTGTCAATTATGTATCAAGGGAGTGGTTAAAGTTGTTCAACAACTTAGCCTATTGTCAAACCCTATATTTTAGCCTCAATTATGTAAGAGGGGCATTTTTGTCATTTGGTTTTTCATTTTAATGGCATTGTAGTCATTTGGCAAATCCTTAGGGTTTAGATTTTGAGCCATCTAGGGTTTAGATCATTTAGGGTTTACAATAATTTCAAGAATTTCCAAAATTAGGATTTGCACAAAAATATAATAAATAAACAAAATAATAAAATTTTAGTTTCTAAAATACAAAATTAGGGTTTCTTAGTTAATTAAGTTTTTAATTAATTAACACCTTACTAATTAGGTTTAAGATACCCTAATTAGTATTAAGCTTTCCTATTTAACAATTAGGGTTTGCACTTTAAATAATTTAGGGTTTATAAAATAAATATTAGGGTTTCTTAGAAATCTAAATTATTAAGTAGGGTTTACCTAATCAATATGAAATTATATAATACATAACATGCATTCACCATATAACACAATTATATAACAGTGTCGAACTCAACTTGAGTTTTAAATTAGGATTTTTCATTTAGCAATTAGTTAATTATTATTTAGGGTTTCTAATTTAAGAAATTAGGGTTTATAATATAGAAAAAAATAATAATAAGAATTTTGAATAATTACGATTCTCCCTAATTAGGGTTAATACATATAACACCGATCATAAATCACATTATCGTGATTACCTAATGACTTTACAAATTCTCAAAGTCGTGAATGACTTTCGCATTAGAGTTTCAAATCAATTAGGGTTTCTAGAATTTTAATTAGGGTTTACCTAATTAATACATTTAATACATGCCATAAATTATATAACACACTTATAAAATAATCTTGCACTCTAATTTGGATATCAAATTAGGGTTTAACATTATTACTAAGGTTTGGTCATAATACACCGTAATTAACCAACCATTGTCAGTCCACAAACATACAGTACTTATTTATAGCACTGAAAGATCAAAATATTATAATATTATAATATTATTATCATTCCTTAATTCAGACCCATAATTAGGGTTTGATAGTAATATATTAAAACTGTTCCACACATTAACATTGCACACATAACCATACTTATCTATAACACTGGTAAATAATATATTATTATTATTATTTTCTTACCTTGATCAAAACCCAGAACTAGGGTTTGGATTCCATATCTGATTTATCTGCCATAATTAACCTTAATAATTAAGTTACAATAATTAACTTAACTATTCTGAAATAATTTTATATAATAAAATAAGTATTATAATCATATCATATGTTATTTAAATAATATAATTATCATATTTTCATGGAAAATAAATATTAAAACATTTTTACTATAAAATTACTTATTATAAGAATATAATTTATAATGAGCAATAATTCTAAAATAAAATTATTCATAACCATTCATGTAATAAATATATTTTATATTCATCACATAAATACATACATGATATCTTTCATGCATTTTTACCTTTAGAATAAATAATTATTCTAAAATCATTTCCTATATTATTTAAATAATATAAGATTATATTTTCCTTGAAAAATAATTAATAAAACATTTTCAATAAGGAATTAATTAGTATAAAAATTATAATTGATAATAATCAATAATTCTAAAATAAATTTATATGCAATACTTAATGTAATAAATAAATTTTATTTATCACACATATAATTATAATTACACATTACCTTGACACATAACATTCATATTTATTTTAATAAATAAAAAAAAATTATACGCAAAATTTATGATTTATTTATGTAGAAAATATCGGGTTGTCACAAAACTCATACTTATGAAAAGTTTGTGACTCATAGTTATATGCTATGTTTCTGAGCCCTAAGCATATGGATAGTCATTAATTTGTTCTTGGATTACATATTGCGAAGATAAGTTCTTAAACACATATGGTTGTGGAAAGTTCCTAAACACATAAAGTGTGGTAAGTGGATGAACTATACTAAGGTATAGGTATGTGTAGACTGAAAACGAGTTATTTTCAGTAGACTTAGCATTGAAGGTGCTAAAGAAGATTTTGTATTGTCGCAAGTAAGACAATGAAGGAATACGGAGAACAGGATATTCCAAGTCATCTAGCTATGCTAGATTTCGAAGTTTCTTGAAATCGTGCTGATATGCGCGTTTTGAAAATGAATGAATTGGTTCAATTTTTGAAACCAATGGATTTTAAAAGAACTATTCTTGATATGTCTATGCTAGTTGATTCGGCTAGACAGAAATTGATTTGAAATATCAAAATGAATTTTATATCATCAGTGCATTTGATGCAATGATGGTAAAAGGATGGAGTTATTAATGCAATTAAACTTGGTGTGGAATTTGATCAAAGGATCAACAACCTGCTATGGTATGATGCATAATGATGAAGTCATAAACTGACGAAGTCCTCAACGTACTATGAAGAGTGCGGTATCATGACGTCATGAAACGTTTTGATGTATTATAAAAGAATTTAAAGAAGTAGTCGATGTCAATTTAGTTGACAAGACGAATGTTTCAAGTTGATGTCCAATTTATTGGTATGGTCTAAGCTACTTGATTTGGCTAAGACGAATGGTATGTTATGATTAAAAGAAAATCGAGCTTTCTTTGAAAAATTATGCCAAACCAAATTGTTTTGGTGTGGAATCTGATGAGTAAGTCTGAGGTGAACATACCCTGAAATGGGGTTATACGATAGGCTGATCACCTACGTATGGAAGATGTAGTTTACCTTCTTTGTGATTGTAAACTTACCGTGTAAGAAAGGTTTACGGCGAAAGGCTGTTTAACCTAGTAAGAGTTCATGGTCGATTTGACCCCTCAGTAAAAGAATGAAATGTTTTAAAGGAATCTTTATATTCCTCATTATTCCTTTCACTTCATGATTCTTGATAAGTTATGAAGGGTAGGAAATGAAAGAAAGATAAGAACTTCTTTGAAGAGAAGTTGAAAAGAAGAGTAAGTTAAAATTTCGAGGACGAAATTCTATGAAGAATGGATGAATGTGATGACCCGGGTATGGGTATGGTTTAAAGAAATTCCGAGGATGGAATTTTTATAAGGGGGAAAGGATGTGACAACCCAGAAATCCGGATTGTTCAGAAATTAAGATTTAAAGAATTAGTTATTAATAAAATGAATTTTTATTAATACTATTATGTGCTATGTGTTTATTAATCGTTCTATAACCTAGAATGATTATTAATCGGGAGGATTCTGGCTACGAGCTAGACTGAACGAGTAGGAATTTTTAAGACGAAAATAAATTTTCCGGAGACAAAATATTTTCGGGAAAAAAGACGAAATAAGCACTATTCACCCGACGAAACCTAAGGGTTAGGGTTTGAATAACCTAAGCCTTTCCAAGAGTTTGGTATGTCGAAATGACATTCCGTCGAAAGATTTGACGATAATATATCGTGAAAAGTTAAGTAAGCCGGTAAAAGTTTTTTTCAAAAAACGTGCAAAAATCGAATAAAGTAAAAATGACGAAAAGTACTGCTGTGTACTTTTCACTCGTTTAGCTATGTTAGGGAAAAACGTGAAGGAAAACGCTTATCGTAGAAAAGTGTTTTTCAGTTTTTCGAAAATTCGAAGAATACGTAATATTCAATCGGTAAAGGAAAGACGAAATATCCAAAAATATTTGGATTCCGAGAATCGCAGTTTTTAAAACTGTCGAACGAAATCCGAAAGACGGAACTACGAAACTTAAGGGCTAAGCAAACTTGAGGGCTAAGTTAACTTAGTCCTTAAGTAATGAATAGTTAAGAGGTTAGGGTGTGAAAAGACCAAAATGCCCCTAGCCTTGAAAATCTATAAATAGGAAGCTTAAGCTCATTTGTTTGGATTATTGAAAATCCTACACTTGAGAGAGAAAGAGAGAGAGTTTGGATGGAAGATGAAAGGGAGAAAAAAGAGGAGAAGTTGGCTCGTGAGCAAACTTTGTCCGACGGAAGGAATTTAAGGATTAACGGTAATCCGAATCCTAGTTTCTTCAAAATTTTCTTTAAGTTTTTATGTTCAAAAACATAGCTTAATGAAGATAAGAAGTAGATAATTTTAAGAATGAATTCATATGGTTGAATTCATGAGAAAACGAAGAAATAAGAATTAGAAATTTAGTTTATAAATTTCTTAAGGAAGTATAAAATTCGTAAGGATTTTGAGCGATCCGAATGAATCTTATGAATGAGTAGGTTAAATAAGTAAGGAATGGTGTTCTATAACATCAAATTCCAAGAAAAAGTAAAATCGTAATCCAAAATATCGATTAAAAATAAAGAACGAACGAAGAACGCGAAGAACGTTGTTGATGGACAAATTTAAAACCATCGTAGTGTAATTGTTGTTGATGGACAAGTTTAAAACCATCGTGTATAAGTTAGATGCTTATTGTTTGGTTAGGAACGTTGGAAACTTTCTTGAAGAACGGATTAGAATTGAGCTATAACGAAGTTATGGCGAAAAATTTGTAAAAGAAGTTCGACAATTTGAAAGTTAGTAAATGAACCCAAATGTGTAGGGTTTCATAAGAATGTAAGAAAATGTTGAAAACGTGAGTCGTGGACTAAAGAACGAACAAGTTCCGAGTTCGGATGACCGAATTACGGACGAACGAACGAAGAACATTAAAAATGTTAAAATGAACGAAGGGTGAAGATTAAGCCAATTGAATGGCAGGTTAATGGATTAAGAACAAAGTTCTATCCATGAGTAATCAATGTACGTAAGATAAGTAAGAAAATGGCTTTGGAACGACTCCATTCCGAGTTATAACGAAGAAGTTATGAGATTTCGAAGTACGCATCTCAGAACGACCAAAGACTTAGAAAAAAAAATTCGGGAAGAAGGTCTTGGCGCCGCGGCGCCAGGCATGCCTAGAATGGTGGCGCTGCAGCGCCAGGCCGGAGAGCCAGACACTGCTAACTAGCACCGCAGCGTGAGTCTTAGTGTAGAGAGTGGCACCGCAGCGCCAGCCTCAGCAGTTTGACACTGCAGAGTGGCGCCGGAGCGCGAGAGTTGTAAAGGGGACCGGCGCCGCAGCGCCGGTACAGGGAAAAAGCCAGTAATGAGCTTTTAAATGCTCAACTACTGGGGATGTGCAAGAAAGAGATACGAATATGTAGTTTTACTAATGTAACACTTAAGTGAGTGTTTTAAACCTTTGATGAAGGTCGAATGAAAAGATTTAACGAGATTAAAAGGATGTAATTACGGGTTACGGGACCGATAGCCGAGGACCGTAGTCGCAATGAATCAAACGTGAGGGATTGCTATGATGGTGATTCCTTAGATGTTTATGGACGATAGTAATGTATAACATTTCGATGTTATGACATGGTAATGAGAGATGAATGTAAAGCGTATAGACGCTGTGAATGCAACGTTGTTGCAATGAACGATCGGTCTTAGCATACAACGATCAGTATGGCTTCGACATTAAGAAAGAATAATGAACATGGGGTTCATGGGATGGATAACGATTGAAAGTGATTAAAACCTTGAGTAAAGGTTGAATGAGAGATTAAGAAAGCGAAGGTATATATGAAACTAGCAATCGATCTAACTCACTGTGATGGCAGTGTAGATGAGACGGGAACTTGCCTGTTGGTTGTTTGTGGGAAACCACTCAGAGTACCATATGGACTACCAGCAGAGAAGCGATGTGTGCTGAGTCCTAGAGAAGTTATAAGAAGAAGATAAGAATGTTAATCATCAAAGATGATGAACGTTTTGAGTAAGACATCTCCGTATGTCATGAAGTTGTAGAATGGTAATGAAAGTTGGTTGCGTAAACTTAGATTGCAAGAACGCGAACCTTAAGAAGTAAAGTTAAGTAAACCAATGCGTAAGTCAAGTATATGACTAATTGGTGTACGTGTTATTTCCTTATGTGTTATACGGAATGGAATGAGCAGTTCAGCGTAAGCTGTAGCTGTGCGTAAGGCAAGTTTCCTAATTTCATTCATATTTTAAATGAATGCTAGTTTCTTAAACTTCTCAAATGTTGAACTTGAGAAGTTATGTCTATGTGTGAATGTGTGATATTTGTACAAGGTGGTAGAATGTATGAGGCCTTGTGCCACAATGTTAACACTTTGGTGTTTCTATGATATGAACTGTTCTGTGATTGAACTGTTCAATAAAAGAATGTTCTGTTTATACATGAACTGTTATTGTTATGTCTGTGCTATTCATTCTAGCCAGACAGAATGTGTATGAAAGAGAGTAGAGAATGAAAGTATTTCAAAGTGGATGTAACTGATGTTTTAAAATGATAGGAATCGAGATTATTCCTATTGTTCAAGCTGCTTCATAACCTTTGTTCGGTTATCGAAGTTCCAAAGGAATGTTAAACTCTTGAAGTTGTTTATTCAACTGTTAAGACTTGATGAGCAATTGAATGCTCACACTTGCTTTAAATGAAAAACATTTTCAGCGAACGATGTTAGAAGAACTTAAAGATCCCGTATAGATCAAGCTGTCGGTATCCAGATGAAGTGTCATTCAAAATATGAACGAGCGAGAAGATCAAGTGAAGACTTGTAATGTAGAAAGATGAGAGGTAAACTATAGAATAGTTTAATGAACGATTATGTATCCTTGGTGGCGGATAAAAGTCACTCGTGCAAGATGTAAAGAATAATGTAATTATCATTATTTGTAATGAAAAAAGCTATAAGGTTTTTAGAACCTGGGATTTGAGAGTGTTTGTTGTTATATTTCAGTATATAATGATGTATATTGGATGAATGATGTACTAGTGACGCACGGAATTCGGGTGTGAAGATAGACCGGATTTCGGGGTGTTACAGGTACAATTACAGCAACATGAGTGTACGAGGAGGTTCATCCTCTCGTGGTCAGGGTCGCTCTGTCGGTCAAGTTAATCAGTCAAAAGGAACTGTTGTTCCTCATCCAGTTACCCAAACTCATAATAAATTCTAGGTGCTTGGTACAGTTCCCAAGACCTACTCTTCAGTTCTTGGTAGTCAGCTAAAGCCATTTGATATTTTCGCTAGTCAGCTCCCAGTTACCTCAAAACCCAGTCAACCAGTATCTGATTATCGTCAGATTTTTGATCAGCACTTATTCCATATTGAGTTAGCTATGAACCCCAAAAATGATCCGATTCAATTGGCTGCCCTTTATTTTCCTACTGGATGGCATTTCCTCCCTCTTGCTCCCTATAAATCACTTGCGTATTATAGGGATATTCTTATTGAAACAGAGTCAGTATTCATTAAACCAATTTATGCCAACGATGGTAAATCTAAGCTCCTTTATCATTCGTTGTATATTAAACAAGTTCTCAATCTATCCGATTGGGGTAGTCATCCTTCTGATCTCAAGTCACTTTCTAATCACACTAGCTCTTATTACTATTATGATTATATTGAGGATTGGCACAAAATTATGCTTCATCAAAATGAAGATCATAGTCATTCGTGGTTTTTCCAGTTCGACCACAAGTTCAAGAGTCAATTCCCCAAATGGTTCATCCTTTGGTGGACAAGGTATGGTTTGTGTCATGATATCTTCCCCAAACCTCTCCTTGCACAGTTAGAACATTTCTGCCATCATAGTAATTATCACTCCAAATATGAGGAAATTCCAGTATTCCTTATATTTTGTAGTAAATACAAAATCCCTTGGATTCTTAAATGGCAATATGTCATTTTAGCCACCCAAGAAGTTTCAGTATTTCAGTCTCCGTCGTCCATAGGTATTAGGACTACTCAGACTTATCTCTCCCCTATTTCTCATGTCTCTCGCCATTTTTTCATCAAATGGTGGGATAAGTTCGGTGTTGATAGAATAGTTGGCCAAGTTCAGAAAGAATTTCTGCCATCTCCTTTATTAACTCCTCCAGTTACCACTCCCTCAGTTACCACGGCCCCTGCCATTGCATCTTCCAGTACATCCAGTAAAACAAAGACAGCTGATAAGTCCAAAGAAAAATCAGTTGTTCCTCTAGAATCCGATAAAGTTACTAATGTTTTAAATTACTCCACTTCTGAGTTAAGGCGTCTTGCCGATGCCATTCATATGAGACTTGACCAGTTACACGAAGAGTCTGACAAAGCTTCTTCTCAGTCCAGAGGAGAAACTCTAGTCAAGATATTGAAGTTGAAGATGATTGTGATCCATACGGCACAATTCAGCTCCAAGATGCTCAGGATCCCTTTGCCCGAGTCTTATAGTAATCAATCAAAGTGAGTGTGATGACATTCTATCTGTACCTACAGCATAATCCACAGCATTCAACCAGTCACCTGCTCCGGCAGCCTAAGTCAGCCAGCACCTGCTCCGGCAGCTTAATCTATCAATCAGCCAGCACCTGCTCTGGCAGCCTAGTTACCAGAAGCTTTTCCACCGAAAGCAGCAATTAGTCAGACATCTGGCCCCACGGTCGCATTAGTCAAAAGAAACGTCTGCTTTTCCACCGAAAGTAGATTCCTTTACTTTTACTTTAGTAAAATGTTTTTTACTTGTACTTTTACTTTCGTAAAATGTTTCTTAATTTTACTTTACCTCAGTTATTATAATAGTAACATTGTAACAGTTCGTTTCCTTGTTCTATAAAAGGAAATCGAATTCATTTGGTTAAGCCAGAGCTGTAGATTATGCCAGAGCTGTAGGAAAAGCTTCTGGTGACTAGGCTGCCAGAGCAGGTGCTGGCTGATTGATTGATTAAGCTGCCGGAGCAGGTGCTGGCTGACTTAGGCTGCCGGAGCAGGTGACTGGTTGAATGCTGTGGATTATGTTGTAGGTACAGATAGAATGTCATCACACTCACTTTGATTGATTACTATAAGACTCGGGCAAAGGGATCCTGAGCATCTTGGAGCTGAATTGTGCCGTATGGATCACAATCATCTTCAACTTCAATATCTTGACTAGAGTTTCTCCTCTGGACTGAGAAGAAGCTTTGTCAGACTCTTCGTGTAACTGGTCAAGTCTCATATGAATGGCATCGGCAAGACGCCTTAACTCAGAAGTGGAGTAATTTAAAACATTAGTAACTTTATCGGATTCTAGAGGAACAACTGATTTTTCTTTGGACTTATCAGCTGTCTTTGTTTTACTGGATGTACTGGAAGATGCAATGGCAGGGGCCGTGGTAACTGAGGGAGTGGTAACTGGAGGAGTTAATAAAGGAGATGGCGGAAATTCTTTCTGAACTTGGCCAACTATTCTATCAACACCGAACTTATCCCACCATTTGATGAAAAAATGGCGAGAGACATGAGAAATAGGGGAGAGATAAGTCTGAGTAGTCCTAATACCTATGGACGACGGAGACTGAAATACTGAAACTTCTTGGGTGGCTAAAATGACATATTGCCATTTAAGAATCCAAGGGATTTTGTATTTACTACAAAATATAAGGAAGACTGGAATTTCCTCATATTTGGAGTGATAATTACTATGATGGCAGAAATGTTCTAACTGTGCAAGGAGAGGTTTGGGGAAGATATCATGACACAAACCATACCTTGTCCACCAAAGGATGAACCATTTGGGGAATTGACTCTTGAACTTGTGGTCGAACTGGAAAAACCACGAATGACTATGATCTTCATTTTGATGAAGCATAATTTTGTGCCAAGCCTCAATATAATCATAATAGTAATAAGAGCTAGTGTGATTAGAAAGTGACTTGAGATCAGAAGGATGACTACCCCAATCGGACAGATTGAGAACTTGTTTAATATACAACGAATGATAAAGGAGCTTAGATTTACCATCGTTGGCATAAATTGGTTTAATGAATACTGACTCTGTTTCAATAAGAATATCCCTATAATACACAAGTGATTTACAGGGAGCAAGAGGAAGGAAATGCCATCCAGTAGGAAAATAAAGGGCAGCCAATTGAATCGGATCATTTTTGGGGTTCATAGCTAACTCAATATGGAATAAGTGCTGATCAAAAATCTGACGATAATCAGATACTGGTTGACTGGGTTTTGAGGTAACTGGGAGCTGACTAGCGAAAATATCAAATGGCTTTGGCTGACTACCAAGAACTGAAGAGTAGGGCTTGGGAACTGTACCAAGCACCTAGAATTTATTATGAGTTTGGGTAACTGGATGAGGAACAACAGTTCCTTTTGACCGATTAACTTGACTGGCAGAGCGGCCCTGACCACGAGAGGATGAACCTCCTCGTACACTCATGTTGCTGTAATTGTACATGTGCTAATAAATTCACGAGTCAGAAAATCTGGAACTGAGTTGTTACTACCCTTAATATATTCAATATCAAAATCAAAAATGCTTAAAATTGTTTGCCATCTAGCGAAAGAATGCTTAGAGGCGACATTTTCAACATCTTTTTCAAGAATAAATTTTGCTGACTTGCAATCTATTCTAACTAGGAATTTTTGGTTCAATATTTCTCTCTGAAATTTTTTAATACATAAAACTAATGATAAAATCTCTTTTTTAATAGTACTGTATTTTAACTGTGTAGGGTTCCATGCGCCAGAATGGAAATGAACAATTTATTCATTAGAAGTAGGAGTTAATTTTTATTTGAGTATGCCACCGAATCCAATATCAGAGGCATCAGTTTCAACTATCTTGAAAGCTGAATCATTCGAGATGCCAAGGCAGGGCAAAACCTTAACATATTTTTTTAACTTGGAGGACGACAGAAGTATGAATGTCAGTCCAAGGAGGTGGATTACTTTGTAAGTGCTGAAAGAGATGCTTACAAATCTTCCTGAGGTCCTTGTAGAACTGGCCAATATAATTGAGTGAGCCAAGAAACCTTTGTAGCTGAGTTTTGTCAGTAATCTTATCTGGGAACCGGTCAGTGAATTGAATAGCTCTGTCAATTGGCCGCGTGAGTCCATGATAGAGGATTAATCCGAGAAACCTGACCTTAGTCAGAAACAGACTACACTTGGAAGGAGAAAGAACAAGACCATTTGATTTACCTATTTTGAAGAATGAATTCAAATGTTTAATATGTTCTTCAATAGTCTTGGAGAATACGAGGATATCTTCGATGTAAACAATAATGAAATGACTGAAAGGATTCAAAATATTATTAAGAATATTCTAAAATTCACTTGGTGCATTTTTAAGTCCAAATGACTGAACATTCCATTCGTAGTGCCCGAACGGAGTGGTGAATGCAATTTTGTACCTATCATATGGATGAATAGCAACTTGCCAGAATCCTGACTTTAGTTCAAATTTACTAAAAATAGTGGAAACACTTAACCTACTAAGTAGATCATCCTTATTGGGCAAAGGGTACCTAATCCACTCAAGAACTTTGTTTAAGGGTTTGTAATTAATAACTAACTGAGGGACTCCTCGCTCTTTCTCAGCTTCATTATTAACGTAGAAGGTTGGGCAAGACCATGGTGACTTACTATGTCTAATTAAACCTTTACTTAGAAGATCATTAATTTCTTTTTTACATAACTCCATTTGTTGATGACTCATTTGAATAGGCCTAGCTTTGGTAGGAATTAAATGTTCTTTAAATTCCTTAGCATAAGGTAATCTAACTGTGTGCTTCTTCCTATGCCAAAAAGCATTGGGAGAATCCGAACATAAATTTTTTATTAAATAATCTTTTAACTCTTTTATTTTTTCTTGAACTCTGTTACTCTTATGTTGTTCTTCAACTTGTTGATACCTAACTTCTTCTTTAAGAAAATTTAGGTGGTTTACTTTATAATTTAACAGATTCAGGGATTTAGAAATTGATTCTTTTTGAATAAATTTTAAATCTCTTTCTTTTGGTTTAATTAAGAATTTAAATGTAACTCTCTTTCCTAAATGTTCACAACTTAAACCTTTATTACTAGTGGTAAATGGATATAATAACTATATAAACGGTAAGCCTAGAAAGATTTTGTCAGTTAGATTGCGAACTAAGACAAATGAGGTCTTAAAACACATACTGTCCTGACAAATATGTACATTAGGTATTTTATACTTTATCTCCATTTGACTACCATTAGCTGAATTTAGTTTTTCACTAGTTTTTTTATAATATCTAGTGGGGATAATACCTTCTTTAATACAGTTCAAGTCTGCACCAGTGTCAACCAAAGCAGGGAGCTGTACCGAGAAAGTTTTATCTATAACTAAATTAATAGAGATATACCATTTTTGAATAGTAATATCTTTAATTCTTTTAAGTGAGAGACCTTGAATAAAAAGATCAAAATCTTTAGCACCTGATGATCCTGGTACATCGTGACACTCATCACTAGAAGAGGAATCATGAACTTGAAGATCTGATTTTTTTATCATCAATCTCTTTTCTTAAGATAGAAATATCTAATTTTAAGTTAGAAATCTCTTTCTTAAGTTTATTAACTTCTTGATTTAATTCTGGGAGGGTAATTTCTTTTACTGGAGTCTTAAATCTTTCATGAGTTTTATTAAGACTGAAGATGGGTTTGTCTTTGGCTCTAAGAACCTTATCAGTGACTTTCTTATCTTTGGTTAATAAATCTTTTAATTATTTTAAATACTGAGTTTTTAATTCAGGGTCAGTGATTTTGCTGATTAAATTAACTAATAGAGTACTTTCTTCATCTTCTTTTGTAATTACATTGATTCTTTTACAACAATTTTTATTACAATTTTTAGTACATATGGTGACTTCATTTTCACTATCTGAATCATCGTTAGATGTGTTATTACTAGAAGATTCTGGGACATCAGATGCTTCTTCATTACTGCTACTACTGTTATTATCAATTCTCATTAATTCCAATAGCTGTTCTGTATCCTCAGTTGAAATATTCAATTGAGCTAATTTTTGTTTAACTCTACATTCACTCTTATAATGTCCTTTTTGTCCACAATTGTGACAGACAATTTTACTTTTGTCATATTTCTTTGATTTTTTATATGTTTTTTTCTTTGCTGATTTCGTTTTATTGTAATATACATCATGATTATTACCTTTATTATTGTTTTTATCTTGATTATATCTTTTCTTACGACGTCTATGACTTTTATGTGACTCAATATGTTTATTCTTATGCTTGTGCTTCCTTCTCGAAGGAGCAACCGGAGGCAAACCATACTGTTCACAAAACGTTCCTAACTCGTATTTGGCTTTATTTCTATCTTTACTAGCTTGTTTCGCTAATTTAAAGTCAATGCACATTTTAAATCCAATTTTTTGAATATTACTAATAATATCACCATAGGTTAAATTATCATAGTCAATATATCCTAAATTTTTACTTAATTCTTCTCTAACTTTGTGAGAAAATAAAGAAGGTAAACCATTAACGAATTTCTCTTTCAAAATGGTTTATTACTGTCATTTCTCATCATAACTCTAGAAGTAAATACATCTTTGTACCATCTGAAGTCGCTCAGAGTAGGACACGTAAGATTACTTAATTGATCATGAATTCTTTCTGTAATATTACTAGGGGTTCCAACAAAGTGTTTAATTATAGTAAATATTAAAGAATTAACTCCGTCAGGAAGACAAATACCAGCCACTTCATCAAAGATGGGATTGCCTTCATATACCATTGAGAGGGCGAAAGGAGATCTCTGAAGAGAAATGGAAGATGAAGAACAAGTACGCATACAAACACAATTAAATTACTAAATAAAAATAGTTTTATTGATGATAACTCAATATATTTACAAATACAGAAGATTAAGATGACTTACAAGTTTACTAGAATAAGAACATTAGATGAAAAGGGGTTAAGTAGGCTAAACAACGGTTGAGGCTAAAGATTAATCAGAGAAGGAACTCTGAGTCTTTCTAAGTCTGCCTTAACCAAATGAATTCGATTTCCTTTTATAGAACATGGAAACGAACTGTTACAATGTTACTATTACAATAACTAAGGTAAAGTAAAAGTAAGAAACATTTTACTAAGGTAAAAGTACAAGTAAAAAACATTTTACTAAAGTAAAAGTAAAAGAATCTGCTTTCGATGGAAAAGCAGACGTTTCTTTTGACTAATGCGACCATGGGGCCAGATGTCTGACTGATTGCTGCTTTCGATGGAAAAGCTTCTGGTGACTAGGCTGCCAGAGTAGGTGCTGGCTGATTGATTGATTAAGCTGCCGGAGTAGGTGCTGGCTGACTTAGGCTGCCAAAGTAGGTGAATGGTTGAATGTTGTGGATTATGCTGTAGGTGCAGATAGAATGTCGTCACACCCACTTTGATTGATTACTATAAGACTCAGGCAAAGGGATCCTGAGCATCTTGGAGCTAAATTGTGCCGTATGGATCACAATAATCTTCAACTTCAAGATCTTGACTAGAGTTTTCTCCTCCAGACTGAGAAGAAGCTTTGTCTGACTCTTCGTGTAACTGGTCAAGTCTCATATGAATGGCATCGGCAAGACGCCTTAACTCAGAAGTGGAGTAATTTGAAACATTAGTAACTTTATCAGATTCTGGAGGAACAACTGATTTTTCTTTGGACTTATCAGCTGTCGTTGTTTTACTGGAAGTACTGGAAGATGCAACGGAAGGGGCCGTGGTAACTGAGGGAGTGGTAACTGGAGGAGTTAATAAAGGAGATGGCAGAAATTCTTTCTGAACTTGGCCAACTATTCTATCAACACCGAACTTATCCCACCATTTGATGAAAAAACGGCGAGAGACATGAGAAATAGGGGAGAGATAAGTCTGAGCTGTCCTAATACCTATGGACGACGGAGACTAAAATACTGTAACTTCTTGGGTGGCTAAAATGACATATTGCCATTTAGGAATCCAAGGGATTTTGTATTTTCAACAAAATATAAGGAAGACTGGAATTTCCTCATATATGGAGTGATAATTACTATGATGGCAGAAATGTTCTAACTGTGCAAGGAGAGGTTTGGGGAAGATATAATGACACAAACCATACCTTGTCCACCAAAGGATGAACCATTTGGGGAATTGACTCTTGAACTTGTGGTCGAACTGGAAAAACCACAAATGACTATGATCTTCATTTTGATGAAGCATAATTTTATGCCAAGCCTCAATATAATCATAATAGTAATAAGAGCTAGTGTGATTAAAAAATGACTTGAGATCAGAAGGATGACTACCCCAATCGGACAGATTGAGAACTTGTTTAATATACAACGAATGATAAAGGAGCTTAGATTTATCATCATTGGCATAAATTGGTTTAATGAATACTGACTCTGTTTCAATAAGAATATCCCTATAATACACAAGTGATTTATAGGGAGCAAGAGGAAGGAAATGCCATCCAGTAGGAAAATTTATTAAAAATAATGGAAACATTTAACCTACTAAGGAGATCATCTTTATTGGGCAAAGGGAACCTAATCCACTCAAGAACTTTGTTTAAAGGTTTGTAATTAATAACTAACCGAGGGACTCCTCGCTCTTTCTTAGCTTCATTATTAACGTAGAAGGCTGGGCAAGACCATGGTGACTTACTATATCTAATTAAACCTTTACTTCAAAGATCATTAATTTCTTTTTTACATAACTCCATTTGTTGATGACTCATTTGAATAGGCCTAGCTTTGGTAGGAATTAAATGTTCTTTAAATTCATTAGCATAGGGTAATCTAACTGTGTGCTTCTTCCTATGCCAAAAAGCATTGGGAGAATCCGAACACAAATTTTTTATTAAATAATCTTTTAACTCTTTTATTTTTTCTTTAACTCTGTTACTCTTAAGTTGTTCTTCAACTTGTTGATACCTAACTTCTTCTTTAAGAAAATTTAGGTGGTTTACTTTACAATTTAATAGATTCAAGGATTTTGAAATTGATTCTTCTTGAATAAATTTTAAATCTCTTTCTTTTGGTTTAATTAAGAATTTAAATGTAACTCTCTTTCCTAAATGTTCACAACTTAAACCTTTATTACTAGTGGTAAATGGATATAATAAATATATAAACAGTAAGCCTAGAATGATTTTGTCAGTAAGATTGCGAACTAAGACAAATGAGGTCTTAAAAACATATTGTCCTGACAAATATGTACATTAGGTAATATATACTTTATCTCTATTTGACTACCATTAGCTGAATTTAGTTTTTAACTAGTTTTTTTATAATATCTAGTGGGGATAATACCTTCTTGAATACAGTTCAAGTCTGCACCAGTATCAACCAATGCAGGGAGCTGTACCGAGAGA
Source organism: Panax japonicus (assembly GCA_020205505.1). Lineage (NCBI taxonomy): Eukaryota > Viridiplantae > Streptophyta > Magnoliopsida > Apiales > Araliaceae > Panax > Panax japonicus. The sequence continues at coordinate 16,543,672 of CM035101.1, read as the reverse complement.
GTTTTATCTATAACTAAATTAATAGAGATATACCATTTTTGAATAGTAATATCTTTAATTCTTTTAAGTGAGAGACCTTGAATAAAAAGATCAGAATCTTTAGCACCTGATGATCCTGGTACATCGTGACACTCATCACTAGAAGAGGAATCATGAACTTGAAGATCTGATTTTTTATCATCAATCTTTTTTCTTAAGTTAGAAATATCTAATTTTAAGTTAGAAATCTCTTTCTTAAGTTTATTAACTTCTTGATTTAATTCTGGGAGGGTAATTTCTTTTACTGGAGTCTTAAATCTTTCAAGAGTTTTATTAAGACTGAAGATGGGTTTTTCTTTGGCTCTAAGAACCTTATTAGTGAGTTTCTTATCTTTGGTTAATAAATCTTTTAATTGTTTTAAATACTGAGTTTTTAATTCAGGGTCAGTGATTTTGCTGATTAAATCAACTAATAGAGTACTTTCTTCATCTTCTTTTGTAATTACATTGATTCTTTTACAACAATTTTTATTACAATTTTTAGTACATATAGTGACTTCATTTTCACTATCTGAATCATCGTTAGATGTGTTATTACTAGAAGATTTTGGGACATCAGAAGCTTCTTCATTACTGCTACTACTGTTATTATTAATTCTCATTAATTCTAATAGCTGTTCTGTATCCTCAGTTGAAATATTCAATTGAGCTAATTTTTGTTTAACTCTACATTCACTCTTATAATGTCCTTTTTGTCCACAATTGTGACAGACAATTTTACTTTTGTCATATTTCTTTGATTTTTTATATGATTTTTTCTTTGCTGATTTCGGTTTTTTGTAATATATATCATGATTATTACCTTTATTATTGCTTTTATCTTGATTATATCTTTTCTTACGACGTCTATGACTTTTATGTGACTCAATATGTTTATTCTTATGCTTGTGCTTCCTTCTCGAAGGAGCAACCGGAGGCAAACCATGTTGTTAACAAAGCGTTCCTAACTCGTATTTGGCTTTATTTCTATCTTTACTAGCTTGTTTCGCTAATTTAAAGTCAATGCACATTTTTAATCCAATTTTTTGAATATTACTATAAGATGTCTTTATGCTCTGAACATCTTCTATACTTAGCAGCTTAGCTTGATCATCCTTGAAGTGCAGCTAAGTGTTGCATGATGCTCAGCTTCTTCAGTTGCTCAACCACTTTGGATGACCACTTGTTGAACTGCCTTGAAGATCATTCTCCTTGATACTTGACGGCTGCACATGATTGGCTTCTAAGATGACTTTAAGCTCTTCTGTTAGGTACTTAGAAGCTTTCTCATTTTTGACACCAAGATGACATTTGTGCTCTCCCTTCTTGCTACTTGATGTCTTCTCATGATGGACTTGCTAAGATGACTGTAGGCTCTTCTCTATTTTACTTAGAGTCTTCCCATGATGGACATCAAGATGACATGATGCTCTTCTTTCTCTCGGCATCTCAGAACACTTTTCATGTAATAGAACTCTCACTTTTACATAGTAGAACTGACACTTTTACTCCTTTCTTTTTCTGTCTTCTGAGTGTTCTTGGTGGATCGTAGAGTGAACATTCGGACTCTCACTATCTCACATGGTTTAGATCAGTCCACCATCTCTCCAAACTTTAGCAACTCTAGCAACCCTCGATCTTTGAAGCTCTTCCAGATTTATACTCCTTCCCAATCCTTCCGTTGGAAAGTAGCCGTTGAAGGCTATTCAAATATCTTCACAGATCTCGAGTTGCTTAAGGTAGACTGCTGATGTGACATGTCATACTTTATCTGACATTGCAGTCTACTGTTTCACCTACCCGTCAGAGTTATCACTTTACTGTCTTGGGCAGGTTAAAAACTTTATTATCTCCTTCTGATTTCTCGATCAGAGGTTGTCCTTTTGCATCAATGCTCTAAATAAGCTTTTGTCCGAATACCAACCTTCAAATTAAACCGTTGCCAATGCTTCAGTCTTCGGGTGTTCGAACTCTACGATTCTGATGCACGTCTTCGAGGACCTGATCGTAGTGTCTTGTTGAGTGTTGCTCACTGATTGGTAGAGTTAACACTACGATCTTGAAGAGTGTTGATTGGATCGCCAATGTAGTACACCTCTTCCTTCTATTTTGTAGTGCTTCAATACTTCTGTTTGTTTCGACTGTTCTCAGAGACTGATGGCCTAATCCCTAGCTCCGGTCCCTTTCTGAATATCAAGACACTTCATATTTGTGGTTAGTCCAACTTGCTTTCTCCTTGTGTTCTCCTGTTCATTTACCATTAATTAACTGACCCTGCACTTAATCACTTTAGCATTGCTCTTCAGAGGCTGACCAGTATCTCGGTTCACCTTCCATCAGTTCCTTCTTTGTTTGGCAAACACTACGATCTTGGAAGCTTCCAAGATCGTTGTCTTCTGTTCACTTGATAGCTACTGCATTAGCTGACTTTCCTCAGTCATCTTCTGAAGTCTTCTTTAGATCTCCATATGGAAGACTTCATCATGAATGGCTTTACAACTCAATCTTGATGCTGATTGGGTTGGTGCTTAGATCTTATGTTAGCCTGCATGTCATTCGTTGAGTGCTCTCTGGTTTCCTTGGATGTAGCTTGCAGCTCGAACCAGAGGCTTCGTTCCTTTGGATATTCTGGGAGTGCTTGTGACGCCCCCAAAATTAGGTATATATCACACATCTTGAGTCACCAGATACATGGTATAGAATTCAAATACAACTTAATAATACAATTTTTGTGTACAATACGACAAAACATAAACTGTGAGTTTGAATACAAATATTGTCTACTAGAGAGTATAAAAACTCAAAAGGAGTCCACATTATAATTATTATCACACTATATCACAGAATAATGAGGACTACTAATGCACCATCTAGGACCATCACTCCGTTCCCCGACTCGTCCCAGCTATATTCTCATTTCCTGAAGAGAACAATGAAAGAAAGTGTGAGCTCAACTAGCCCAGAATTCTCAGAAGAATATTTCCATGAAATGATACTGGATGAAGCATAAATATCAAGGATATTCCACTAATTTCATGGAATATAGAAGTCAAAACTTTAACCAACTGAGTATAATAACGAATGGAATAACAAAAGAAATCACCATGCATACGGTACTTCGCATAGACAGGTTATTCCAACAGAATAATAAGTAACGGAACCAGGACAGGCAAAATTCGCACCGACAGGATGTTCCAACAGAATAATAAAGACGGAACCAGGTCCGGCGTAAAATGCACAGACATGATAGTCCAACAGAATAATAATAAAGACGAAACCAGGTCCGACATAAAATGCACAGACAGGATATTCCAACAGAATAATAATAAAAACGGAATAATAGAAGAATGTCACCAAGTATATGGTAGTCCGCGTATACTGGTTATTCCAGCTGAATAATATAGAATGGAATACCATAAGTTCTCTTCACGAATACAAAAGAAATAATACCCCTTACATTAGTAGGAGATTGAATACTGCAGTAGTGTAGTAACAGAACACTCTTCTTCTTTCTCTCTATACTTTCTCTCTCTATAGCTTGAATGAATTCGTGAAAAATAATGAAGAACTAGGCCTCTATTTATAGAAGATTTCTAGCTTAGCACTTGCAATGTGAAAAGGCAAGCGACTTGATGACTAGTGATGTAAAAAGAAAAGTGGTTTGACGCCTGTAATGTGAAACACCAAGTGGTTTGACGCCTGTAATATGAAACGACAATTGGTTCGACGCCTGTAGTATGAAACGGCAAGTGGTTTGACATCTGGTAAAGGTAATTACTATTGGCAAAAGAGACTCTTAGATGATGACATATGGGCCCCCATAGAAAAACCAAATTTACCACAAACGTCTCATAATAGACTATTTATATACATCAAGGATCGAATAAATATACCACAAATCATTTTATTTTTAATCAACACATATTTAATCTTTCAACAATTATTAATCATTAATATTATAAATTGTCGTCTCAATTATTGATTTAATAATATAACATATTATACAGATGATACTGTGACAATAATTGAATCAATAATATAAGAGATATGATGCAGCAATTACTGTAGCAATAATTGAGTTTAACTGAGTGACTTCTCACGTAAGCATCAATAATCAATAGAGTGTGCTACTATACAACCACGCGTATTACTGTACTTTTACTACTGGGTAGTTCAACAGTTATAATGATAACACCTCCGCCGTTATTTTAATAGAAAGATAATTTTGTCATTTTTAACTACGACAATACTTCCGTTGTGGGGTCCACCAATGATTGTGTCGTCGTACGAATATTTCCTGACAAAAAGAATATTCCCCGACCAATAGAATATTATATAACCACTTGCTTACTTTGCAAAATTTGTAAATATTACCCACAACTATAACATTATATCAAATCAACACCATAATATTTAAAAATATAATTCGAGAAAATTATTCTTTATTCATAAAAGTTGGGGTCTTACAACCTCCCCTTCTTACGAAATTTTATCCTCGAAATTAGGGTACATACATGGTATGTCAAAGAGATGAGGATACCATGACTTCATCTCAGATTCTAACTCCCAAGTCATTTCCTCCATATCGTAGTTTCTCCACAAAACTTTGGCTTGAGGTATAACCTTGGAGCGTAGAACATGATCCTTCTTATCCAAGATTTTAACAGGTAACTCTTCATACGTTAAATCTTCCTCTATCTCGTCTGGTTCTAACTCAATAATGTGGTTCGGGTCTTTCACATATTTACGCAACATAGATATGTGAAAAACATTATGAACACTAGACATACTTGGCGGTAAAGCGAGTCTATAGGCCACAGTTCCTACTCGATCGAGGATTAAAAATGGGCCGATGAATCGAGGATTGAGCTTTTCTCTCTTTTCAAATCTCGTAACTCCTTTCCATGGAGAAACACGTAACAACACATGATCTCCTATATCGAATTCCACATCCTTTCGATGAAAATCAGCATAACTCTTTTGTCGATCTTGTGAGGTTTTTATACGTTGCCGAATCGTTTGAATCTTTTTCGTAGTTATACGTACCAACTCCGGTCCCAACAACGTTGCTTCGCCCACCTCATCCCACCATACTGGAGAACGACACTTTCTTCCATACAACGCTTCGAATGGAGCTATGCCAATACTTGCTTGATAACTGTTGTTGTAGGAAAACTCCACCAATGGTAAGAACTTGTCTCAACTTCCCTTGAAATCAAGGAAACAGAGTCTTAATAGATCTTCAAGAGTTTGAATAGTCCTCTCTGACTGTCCGTCCGTCTAAAGATGATATGCCGAGCTAACTCGTAAGTCTGTGCCCATAGCTTTTTGCAAACTAACCCAAAAATCGTGAAATGAATCTTGGGTCTCGATCAGAAACTATGGATACCGGCATACCATGCAGTCTTACAATCTCATTTATATACATGAGTAAGACGTTCATGTGTATAAGTTTCTCGTATCGGTAAGAAATGAGCAGACTTGGTCAATCTATCAACAATGACCCAAATCGCATATATGCCTTGAGAAACTTTAGGAAGACCGGTAACGAAATCCATGGTATGTGCTCCCACTTCCATTCTGGAATTTCAAGTGGTTGCAATGGACCTTTTGGTACTTGATGCTCCACTTTAACTCGTTGACAAGTTAGACAGACCTTGAGATAAACATCGATATCTCTCTCTTCATATTGCTCCACCAAAATGTATGACGAAGATCATGATACATTTTGGTACTCCTAGGATGGATTACAAACGGTGTGTTGTGCGCCTCCATCATGATTTTATAGTTTAAATTAGGGTCGTTAGGAACACAAAGTCTGGAGTTGACTTGAAGTATTCCTTCTTCATCGATTCTTGCTTCCGGCATAGCACCTTCTCGCACTTTCTTCCTCATACGCATCAGCTCCAGGTCTGTAGCTTGAGCAGCTTTATCATTATCGATTAAAGTTGGTTCTACTAGTATATTCACCATCATCACATGGGTCCCTGGAGTCTTTAACTCTATCTCCATCCTTTGCAAGTCATATAAAATGGGCCTTTGTGTTGACAATATCGTACTCGTACTTGCATATGATCTTCTACTCAATGCGTCAGCTACCACGTTCGCTTTTCCAAGATGGTATTGGATGGTATGATCATAATCTTTCAATAGTTCAAGCCAACGTCATTGTCGCGTGTTGAGTTCCTTTTGAGTGAAGAAATATTTGAGGCTTTTATGATCCGTAAAGATCTCTACTTTCTCCCCATACTAGTAATGCCTCCAAATTGTAAGTGCAAAAACAACAGCTGCCAACTTTAGATCATGAGTAGGATAATTCCTCTTATATTCTTTGAGTTGTCGCGAGGCACAGGCTATGACTTTCCCATGTTGCATGAGAACACATCCCAACCCTTTGCCTGAAGCATCACTGTAGATGACAAATCCCTCCGAGCCAGATGTTATTATCAGAATAGGTGCCGAAATGAGTCTCCTCTTGAGTTCGTGAAAACTCTTCTCACATTCTTCGCTCCAACCGAACTTTGTACCTTTTCGAGTTAACTGAGTTAATGGTGTAGCGATTCGAGAAAATCCTTCCACGAATCTCCGATAATAACCAGCTACACCGAGAAAGCTACGTACTTCGGTCATTAATTTAGGTTGCTCCCAGCTTTGAATAGCTTCAATCTTTGTCGGGTCAACAGATATTCCTTGACTTTATACTACGTGCCCAAGGAATACTACTTCCTCAAGCCAGAACTCGCATTTCTTCAACTTAGCATAAAGCTTGTATTCACGAAGCTTTTGGAGTGTCAGCCTCAAGTTTTTCTCATGATCTTTACGACTTTTGGAATAAATAAGAATGTCATCAATAAAGACGACCCCGGAGTGATCCAAATATTCCTTGAATACTCAATTCATCATATCCATGAAGGCAGCAGGAGTATTAGTCAATCCAAAGGATATGACTAGGAATTCATAATGCCCGTATCGAGTTCTGAAAGCCGTCTTTGGAATGTCATCGGTTCTAATCTTCAATTAGTGATATCTAGAACGAAGATTAATCTTTGAAAAGAATTTGGCTCCTTGCAACTGGTCAAACAGGTCATCAATACGTGGGAATGGGTACCTATTTTTGATGGTGACATGATTCAACTCCCGATAATCAATACAAAGTCGCATACTCCCATCTTTCTTCTTCACGAATAGAACAGGAGCACCCCAAGGAGACATACTAGGACGAATAAAGCCAATTTCTAACAATTTCTGCAGTTGGGTCTTTAACTCCTGAAGTTCAATAGGAGCCATTCGATATGTGGCTTTGGAAATGGGTTTGGTACCAGGTTCAAGGTTGATACAAAATTTAATTTCACGCTCTGGGGGTAACAGGAAGTTCTTCAGGAAATACGTCAGGAAATTTATTAACAATAGAAATATCGTTCAAAACTGACATATTTTTGTTTAAATCTGTGACATGAGCTAATAAAGCTTGACATCCGTTTTTCAATAAACGAATAGCTTTATGGCTTGAAATGACCGTGATTGATTTTAATGGTTTGGTCGATTGAATTCGCATAATAGGTTGGTTAGGAATATGAAAGCTAACAACCTTACGAAAGCAATCGATTTTTGCATGATGAGTAGTTAACCAATCAATCCCTAGAATCACGTCAAATGTAAGTATTTTCAATGAAATAAGATCAACAGGTAATGTGAGGGTACCAATTTGAACCAAACAAGACTTATAAACAATGGATGCAATGAAGGTTTCTCCCAATGGAGTTTCCACAGATAAGTCAAAGTCTAATTTCTCCGGAGTCAAATTTAATCGTTGAGCGCAAGTAGGAGAAATAAAAGAATGGGTAGAACTGGTATCAAATAAAGTATAGACTTCGCTAGAGTTTATGATAAGCTTACCCGTTATGACCTCATTCGGGTTCCTTGCTTTCTAGGAGGTCACAACAAACGCTCTCCCTTGCACTACCGATTTTGACTTTTCTGGGACGGCCTTTGGTGCCTCCATCCTAGCTGAACATGTCTTCGGTGAACGACAAAATCGGACTAAGTGACCTTCTCTTCCACAATTATAACATGCTTTGGACGGCATCGCGCAGTTTGGACTGATATGCCCCTCCCCTCCACATTTGAAGCATATGATAGGTGGTCGTTCTCCTTCCTTAACGACAGGTGTTGGTGCTAACGTCTTTCCATCATTGTTGAATCTCCTCTTCTTGAAATGCCCATTCTTATTATTTTGGCCATGATTACCACCGAAGTGGTTACCACTTATGGCATGTTGATTTCTTCCAGGCTTGTTGTCACCGCTTCTGTAACGCCCGAGAAAAATCGAATTTTTAGAAGAATTAAAATTTTATTTAATTATAATGATTAAATGAATTTAATTGATTATTTATGGAGCAAACTAATTGAAGGTCGTTATATGACCTAGACATGTCAGAATATCATAGGATTTTGGCTACGTGGTAGAATTAAAGTGTTTGATTTTACAAGACAAAAATAAAAGCTTTCCGAGAAATTTTCCAAAAAACACTATTCACGCATTTCTGCTTTAGAATTATTTTTGAACTTCCGAAAAATACGTAACGATAGAATATCGATGTGAGATGGAATATCCAATAATGTTTTAGTTATGGAAAACGTAATATTTCACCTGTGGACTTAAAACCCAACGTTTAAGGAAAATGATTTACGAGAAGGAAATGTAATGTGATAAATGAATTAAGCGATGATCGTATACTATGTAGGTATTATATGAGATAATGAATACGAGTATGATACGGGGTATTATACGAGTACGTATGAATTATGGTATGTCGTATATGATGAATTAGAATACGAGAATTATATGTAGAGAATATGTTATAAGGCTTTAAGGCAAAACAAATGAATTGGTAGAATTGTGTAGGAAGTATTAAAGACCAATATGATTTATTGGTTAAGTCCAATAGAATTAATAAGCAAGCCTAAGTATTTGTAATGTAAAGCCCAAAGTAAATTAATGTAAGCCCAAAATGATTAAGTTAAGTTAATTAAGCTAAAGCCCAAAATAAGAACCAATGGGTTATGAGATGGTTTAAACCCATGGAGCAAACCATGGATGATCCAGGGTGATGAACAAGTAAACTTAGAGGCTAAGTAAGTGTGGTGAGCACACAAAGTGCTTAAGTGATAAAGAAGTAGCTTAATGGCTAAGCAAAAAGTGTGGGGAGCAAGATAACTTAAGGGCTAAGTGTTGTGATGGCCAAGTAATTTATTTGGAGAGTAAGTTTACATAATGCTTAAGTTAGGAATAGTAAGGAGGCGGAGTGGCCTTATGACCATTATACCCTCATCTAGGATTTCCTATAAATAGCAAGCTTGTCTTTCATTTTTTGTGTTGTTCATTTCATCCCACTTATAAGTTGAGAGCTTATTTGGTAGAGAAAATAAGCACATATAAAGCTAGACTTCCTTTGTTAGATTTTCCACTAACAACTTATAGCTTATTTGTTTGAGAGAAAAAGCAAGGAAAGATAGAAGTTAACCTTTGTTATTTCAAGAAACAAGAAGAAGAATATTAAGGATTAGCAAGTGTTACTCAAGAGTAAGTATTCTTGAACCTTGATTCTCTTTCTCTTCTATTATTAGAGAAGGGGGTATTGGTAGAACTAGTATGCTAAGGAATGATAAACAAAATGGCTTAAGTCTTAATAAGTCGTAATAAGTCATGAACAAGTCATTTCTACTTATAAAAGTTATGAACTTATGAAGATCTTGTAAGAATTTGTCATATGATAATGGTGATGAAGTTAGTAGGAACTTAATAAAAAATTGTAAGAACTTGTAACATGTTTACATTAATGGCACTAGTAAGATAAGAAGATGCAGGAATGATGATTAAAAGATTAAAGCCATGATAAATCATAAGAAATATCATTATAAGTAGTTTATGAGTTTTGAACTTATTAAGAACAAGTAATAACTTATCATGTTTATAAGTTAATAAAGCATGTATGTTAAGATGTTAGTATAATGGATTGAATCCAAGTGAATGGTTTAAAAATCTCAAGTAACGAAGTTTCGCCGGAATTTACACGATTAGACGACGATCGTTGAATTCGTGAAATTCTCGGAATGGAAGTCAGATTTTGATATTGAGCTTGGAAATGTTGGTTTTCAATGGAGACAAGTCTTATTTGGCATTATAGAGTTGCGAACTTGAAAATGGCTGGATTCTGACTTAGAACAAAGAAACGAGCGTTGAACGTTCACGAATGTTTACCGTTTTCGTTAAAAATGGACTAATAGGTGAATTTTTAGCAAACGAAGTCGAATAGATAAAATTCTTGCATGAACGTGTAGAGTACGTAATTTGTGAACTGTAGGCTCTTGAACGAGCCAATTCGGACTTACAACGAAAAAATTATGAGGCCGGGAATCTCACATAAAAAGTTAACTTTTAAAAATTTTCTGGTGCTGAGTACTGGCACCGCGGCGCCAGTTAAGGCAAAATAAGTCACGCCGCAGCGCCAAAGTGAGTATGCATCCCTGGAGAGTCACGCCGTAGGGCGGCAAATAACATAGAGACTCGCGTCACAGCACCGAGTTTGGATTTTTGAGTATTAAGTGGTGACGCCGCAGCGCGGCACCAAGTGCAATAGTCGGCGCTGTAGCGCCAGCCTTAAAACATAGACAGACAAGAATGGTTACAAATAGAGTATGAAGGGAAATTATTTATCAATGAACTAAGGGACATAATACAATATTGTTAAGTCATAACTAAACCTCAAGTGTGATCACTTAGAGTTAAAGTAAGTCAATTGAAAATGAACGCAAACAGTATGCAATAAGCGTACTTAACCATTGACGATCGAGTTTCAATTAATAATGTAAGGACGTTAGTAAACCATGAGGAAGGATAATTAACCTGAACCGAGTTGTATTAATGAAATAATTTCAATTAAGTTATAGAAGAGAACAAAGTTGGTAAGAATGATGTAAAAGAATGACGGAAAGCCGGAAGCCATAAATAACAAATCTAATACGAGATTAGATTGAGAAGTAGGGTAAGATTCTTTAAGAACTATGTATGTTCAATTATGACCTAATATGGTATGTTATGTGGTTATGTGTTGTAGAGACCGTAAGGACTCAAAGGAAACGTTATTATACTGTAGCAGACGCTGAAGGCAAGTTTTTCTTAAATGCTTGTCTAACCTTCTTGTTAGCCAGGTTTTCAAATGATTTAAGTTATGAGATGCATGTATGGTTTTAAAGAAAAAGTCGATGCCAATTTTAGCTCGGCTAGACTAATTGTGATATATTGATTGAATTGTTTATAAGTCTTTTAATATAGAATTGTTAACGCTATCCTACGCCAACTATTTGGTACGGATTCAAGGTAAGTCTGAATATGAATAAACAAATGTATTTTCATCGAGTATTCGATGGGCACGTGAGGTTGCCACAACTTAAACGTACACACGTTTAATGGATGTAGTATTGATCAACACAGAGTACTATAGGCTGATCACCTAGAAGTGCTCATAAGATATGTCGGACTTACGGACTTCGTGCCGGGTTGTCCTTTTCAAAGAGACTATAAGATGTTCACGTCTTGAACCAGAATTGATGAATTACAGATTATTGTTATTGCAAAATGTTTTGAAGGAAAAGAAACGCTATTTTAAGTTATTGATAGTACTTCGTAACTATCATCCAATTATTGAAGATATACGATTCCTACGTTTCAAGAATGCTATTAAAACGAAATTGTTATACTTGCTGAGCTTGTTATGCTCACTCTTACTTGAACCATATGAATGCAGCTTAGACCGAATGGACTGAAGAATTCAACAAGGATAAGGAGAAGGCTAAAGCGAACTTGTAGATTACCTATGTAATAGTATAGGTTTGTAATGATAATATTTGATATTATGACAGGAACAAATGTAACGGCTATAAAGAACCTGGGGAATGGTAGTATTGTTTTGGAATATATATATATATATATATATATATATATATATATATATATATATATATATATATATATGACATATTCGTTCTTTTGAGGAATTTCAATTGAATGTTTGTGTGAACTGTAGCACCGTGGAGCACCATCTGTCGGGTTCAAAGAGACCCTGATTTGGGGGCGTAACAGCTTCGATGACTGCTCTCACTGGTATTATCATTTTACTGTCTACTCTCTTTTGGTCGCATTGACTCGTTATCGCTCTCCACTAACTGAGCCCTATTTACAACATCTGAATACAAACACAGTTTATGAGAAATAAGATGTTGACGTATCTCCGGATTCAAACCTCTTAAAAACATCCACGTCATTTTTTCTTCATTATCCACCAAGTGGGACGCAAACCGGGACAATTCAGCAAACTTTGCTTCGTACTGTGACATGGTCATATTATTCTGTTCCAATTTGATGAACTCCACCTCCTTCATGTGACGAATACTTTCGGGAAAGTACTTGTCGTTAAATTGTTCTTGGAACTTCTCCTAAGACATTTTTAGTGCGGCAGGTTGCGTATGCTTTACCGATTCCCACTAGTAATCTGCCTCTCCTCACAACATAAAGGCGGCAAAGGGAACCTTTTGCTCCTCGAAGGATCCCAAGACATCAAATATCTTGGTGATATGCTTTATCCATGCTTTCACCTTAAGTGGTTTTGGCTCTCCAATAAACTCCGGTCGACCCAGCTCCTTGAACTGTTTAGCGATGACCGTCTGAGAGTTTCCATTGTTTCTACCTACATTTTGGATAGGAACCGCTCTTGCCTGTTGTTGCATGAATTTTATAAAGCCTCTGAACATTTGATCATTCATCATTTGGTCAGTGTTGTTATTTACATGAGGATTGTCGCCTTCCTGATGCACATTATCCTGATTATTGATATGTGGTGAATCAACGGTCGCCTGTGCTCCATTGCTATTCTCAACATTCTCGAATGTCATTTTCAGATACTGCCATAAAACAAAGGTTAATTGATATGTAACATATTATCCCTAAATTCTGATCGACCAATTAAATACCACATAAACTTAGGTAGGTCATACTAGCGAAGGAATTCCCCGTCTCTCCCCTCCTAGTACTATTCTCACATCTTAGCCAGGGATCATATCCCTAAGCTCTGATACCAACTGTGACGCCCCCAAAATTAGGTATACATCACCCATCTTGAGTCGCCAGATACATGGTATAGAATTCAAATACAACTTAATAATACAATTGTCGTGTACAATACAACAAAACATAAATTGTGAGTTTGAATACAAATATTGTCTGCTAGAGAGTATACAAACTTAAAATGAGTCCTCATTATAATTATTATCACACTATATCACAGAATAGTGAGGACTACTAATGCACCATCTAGGACCATCACTCCGTTCCCCGACTCGTCCCGGCTATATTCTCATTTCCTAAAGAGAACAGTGAAAGAAAGGGTGAGCTCAACTAGCCCAGTAAGAAATATTGACTAAGATAATGCAGAATAAATTATCATTAGCCTTAAACAGTGTTAAACTGATACAATATAACAAACATCAAGTTTAACTGTAGTGGAACAAGTAATCTATTAAAAGAGTCAAGTAGAGAATAAAACCTACTATCTTTTATGATTTAAAAGGTTTTTCATCACTTTTATCGCTGGGACGACTCAGCTTAATAAATAATCCACATTATCGAATCACCCCTGCACTACGGCCAAGGATATTCTTTAGTATCACGACCACAACTATCAATGCACTACGGGCCAAGAATATTTGTGTATTCATTAATGGTCGTGATCATGCCAACAACTGTCCATCAATGCACTATGGGCCAATGAAGACTTTTACAACATCATTTGTAATATTACGGTCATGATTACACCGGATAATCCCTGGTCATAATCATACCAAGTCCATCTATGCACTACAGGTCATAGATGACTTTCAATAAAATATAAATATGAGGATGATGACAATGATATAAGAATTCAATAAAACAAGTTCAAGAATTAATTTATCCAGGAACCAATAACATCCAAACTGTCAACTTGATACTGCTTTGAAGAGTAAAATTCAAAAATTCTCAGAAGAATATTTCCATGAAAAGATACTGGATAAAGCGCAAATATCAAGGATATTCCACTAATTTCATGGAATATAGAAGTCAAAACTTTAACCAACTGAGTATAATAACGAATGGAATAACAAAAGAAATCAACATGCATGCGGTACTTCGCATAGATAGGTTATTCCAATAGAATAATAAGTAATGGAACCAGGTCAGGCGAAATTCGCCCCGACAGGATGTTTCAACAGAATAATAAAGACGGAACCAGGTCTGGCGTAAAATGCACAGACAAGATATTCTAACAGAATAATAATAAAGATGGAACCAGGTCCCACGTAAAATGCACAGACAGGATATTCCAATAGAATAATAATAAAGACAGAATAATAGAAGAATGTCATCAAGTATAGGGTAGTCCGCGTATACTAGTTATTCCAGCAGAATAATAAAGAATGGAATAACAGAAGTTCTCTTTATGAATACAAAAGAAATAATACCCCTTACATTAGTAGGAGATTGAATACTGCAGTAGTGTAGTAACAGAATACTATTCTTCTTTCTCTCTTATTCTCTCTATAATTTCTCTCTCTGTAGCTTGAATGAATTCGTGAAAAATAATGAAGAACTAGACCTGTATTTATAGAAGATTTCTAGCTTAGCACTTGCAATGTGAAAAGGCAAGCGGCTTGACGACTGGTGATGTGAAAAGAAAAGTGGTTTGACACCTGTAATATGAAACACAAAGTGGTTTGACGCCTGTAATGTGAAACACCAAGTGGTTTGATGCCTGCAATGTGAAACAACAATTGGTTCGACGCCTGTAATGTGAAACAACAATTGGTTCGACGCCTGTAATTTGAAACGGCAAGTGGTTTGACGTCTGGTAAAGGTAATTACTATTGGCGAAAGAGAATCTTAGATGATGACATATGGGCCCCCATAGAATAAACAAATTTACCACAAACGTCTAATAATAGACTCTTTATATACATCAAGGATCGAATAAATATTACCATAAATCATTTTATTTTTAATCAACACATATTTAATCTTTCAACAATTATTAATCATTAATATTATAACTTGTCGTCTCAATTATTTATTTAATAATATAACATATTATACAGATGATACTGTGATAATAATTGAATCAATGATATGAGAGATATGATACAGCAATTACTGTAGCACTAATTGAGTATAACTGAGTGACTTCTCACGTAAGCATCAATAATCAATACTGTGTGCTACTATGCAACCACGCGTATTACTATACTTTTACTACCGGGTAGTTCAACAGTTTTAACGGTAACACCTCCGCCGTTAGTTTTATAGAAAGATAATTTTATCATTTTCTAACTACGATAATACTTTCGTTGTGGGGTCCACCAATGATTATGTCGTCGTATGAATATTTCCTGATAAAAAGAATATTCCCCGACCAATTGAATATTATATAACCACTTGCTTACTTTGCAAAATTTGTAAATATTACCCACAACTATAACATTATATCAAATCAACGCCATAATATTCAAAAATATAATTTGAGAAAATTATTCTTTATTCATAAAAGTTGGGGTCTTACAGTGCTCATTCGTTGAGAACCATATATGCTCTACGATTCTGTCTTGGCATTGTGAGCACTTCTGCTTAGGTCGTAGTTCTGCACTCTACGATTCAGCTTCGGCTTGTGCAGACACTACGATCTCGAGATCAGATCTTGATACCACGATTTCTGCCTTGTGCTTGTTGTCTTCATCTGATCTTGCTTGACTACGATCTCTGCATGTAATCAATAGGCTCTACGAACTCAGAGTGTGATCTATGATCCTTGATTTAGCTTCGGCATCAGTAGACTCTACGACTCTGAGTGTAGTCTACATTTTAGTCTTTTTTCGGCAGATGATCGGTCTTCTCGTAGGCAGGATGTCTCTAAGATCCTGAACATGACTTCCTCAGCACACTACAATCCCAAGAAAGCTCTACTCGATACACTACAATCGTTCTTCGTTTCCCCTGGCAGTCTACGAACTCTGAGATCTACTATCTTGCATACTTCTATTCAGCCTCTATAGCTCTCGAGTTAACCTTGACTCACCTGGCAGACTACGACTTCTGGTGCAGTGCTCGACGATCAGACAAGCCTATCTATTACATCATAAGATCAACTTAACAAGCTTGATCTTTCAATATTTATAGTCCTTGTACATCATATCTTTTTAAGGACTTTACAAAGCTGTTTTGCTTATGTAGGATCAACCTAACATATTTGATCAATTCATTCTAAGTCCTTGTACATATATTTCTATAATCTATCAAAGGACTTTACAGTTTTCTTAATGCAAGCATACTTACATATTCATTCATATATATATATATATATATCATAATCAAATCATATATTAAATAGGAATATCATTCACATGTTTATTCCTGACAATCTCCCCCTATTTGATTATGACAAAAACATTAAGTGCATATGCATGTTATGAATGAATCTTATATATAGTGAGCAATTGTATTTCTAAATCAGATAATTATGAATGTAATTTATATGGATATGGCAATTTATATATTAAGACATTCTACATACTGGATCCAGAACATACCTAACTAGTTAGAGATGTACCTATTTGGCTCCCTGTATGTTTCAAGGATGTTTGCTGAGCTACTCATGTGATTCTTCTCCTTTCTCTTGTTCCCTCGAGGATGATGACCTTCTGTCTTTTCTTGGTTCCCCTTCAGCATCTTTCTGATCATGCTCCCCCTCAGATGATGACTCTTTATTTGCAGCTGCTTTCTTCTTCTTTAACTTCTTCTCCCTTAACCCTCTGCTCTTCCTTTGGTGCCTCTTGCTCCTCTTCTTTCTATACCTCTTTTTCTCCCCTTTTTGTCATCAATCATTTGAGAGAGCTTCTCCATGTTGGACATAAGCTGCTCCATCAGGAAGTAGGAGTTGGCAACTTCAAACTTGAGTTCCTGCTAGCCTAGCTCAAGTTCTACTGAGAAAGATTGCTTCAGGTCGTCAATCTTGTCAGAGAGGGATTGGATCTGCTCTTCATTGGTCTTCTGAATTTGTAGAGCATCTGCCTTCTGATCTTGTATGGCCTTCTAATAGATGTTATCTCTCTCTTAGAGTTTGAGAGATACATCAGCTATAGTAGCTTGAAACTTGTGCTGGAAGGAGTTATCTTCTTGTGCTTTCAGCTTCTGTGACTCTGCAGTGAGTAGAGATATTTTCTCACTTAGTTCATCAGAACTCTTCAGTAGTTCCTACTCCAAAGTAGTTTGATCCTTTTGTTGGGCAGCAGCTGGTTGAGCATCAGTTTGGACTCTACGATTTTCATCCTTAGACAGATTTTCAAAAGTTTGGAGAATCTGAATAATTGTTGAGTTCCAATCACTAGTTGAGGATGAGGGAATGTCTGATAGTAGTGTTTGAGCATAAGTAGGCTTTTGGTTTTGGTTTGAACATCATCAGCAGAAGAGTGAACAGACTCTATGATCAGCGCCTTGGTCATTTTCCTTCTTCCTTTAGAGTCCACTCTACGATCGTAAGGGATATAGTGATTGCCAGACTATCAATAGACTTTGAAGTGGGGCTGGTCTTTGATTGTTTTGGTTGCAAACTTCTTCACCCTTAGGAAGTTCTGAGCCACCAGCTCCATGCTTGGGAAGTGAGAGAAGCACCAACTGAGATAGCTTCCATCTCCTTCAGTGTGGGCCTTTAGCCATGGCAACCACTGAAAGAACCATCTTATCAACAAGTCGTCAGGTTTGTAGAGAATGGTTGAGCAGTCTAGCTCCATATTGTTCCAATTTTTGGCTATGCCAAAGGTAGTCATTCTTACTACCTTAAGTTACTCATTTCTATAGTCCACCCATCTCTCTGATGGAGCATCTGGTAGATCATTTGAAAATTCCACTACAATCCTTCTTCTAAATCTTGCAAGAGAGAGAACTGGATAATCTTCTTGTTCGTCTGCTTCATGAGGTGCAGAACCAGAATCTTCTTTAATCTCTTATCTCTCGGAGCCTGAACTTTCTTGATCATTTTCAGCAGAGAATTCCTCTTGCGGCATTTCATCTTCAGAACCTTCTTCAGCAGGATCTTTTTCATATTCATCTTCTTCATTGCTGGTTTCTTCTTCAGCATTTTTTCCTTGGGATACAGACTCATCATCACTCAATTCAATGATGGCATTTGATTAACCACTACTCCTTTTGGAGGCAAACTTGGCTTGCAGTCTTTAGATTTTCCTTCTTCTTGGAAGTTCAGGTTTGGGAGAGTCAGACTCTTCTTCTTCTTCAGAATCTGACTCCTTTGGTTCAACAGACAGACTTCTTTGGAGTTCAGCACTGGCAGGGGCAGATTCTTGTTCTTTGGACTCGTCATCTTCTGAGCCATCAAGGTGGCTATCTGGATTAGAGGGGGCAAGTTCTTCTTCTTTAGACACAACATTACTTGACCTATCATCTTGAGTAATTGGGGCAGTTGCAATTAGAGATTGAGTTTGGTCATCTTGAATCTCTTCTTCATTTACAGAGTGACTGCTTTGAAGATTAACCATGGGGCTTGAGCATTCTTCTTTATCGGCAGATGTTGCAATTTCTTCTATCACATCAGCTTCATTTTCATTGCTAGATGTTGTCTGTGGATACTGGGCCTTAACATCTGTTTCTTTTTCTTCTGCTGACTATACGTCCCTTACTTCAGCAGATGTACTATTTTGGGAAGCTGAGGCTGGTTTGTCTTCCACCTTAGCTTTCTTGCTGACTGGCCCTTGAAGAAACCTGCTGCTTCTCCTCTTTGTTGTTTCAGTAGTTAGGACTTTTTCTTTTTTATCCTTATCTTTTTCCACCCACTTGGAGATTTGATTGAACAAGATAGCTCCAAAGTTAATTTGTTTCTTCAGAACTATTGCTGACATTATTTTTTACTGTTGGTTAATCACTGTATCATGTGCAGTGTTCTTGCACAATATGCATTTTCCAACTATTTCATCAAGGAACTCATACTCTTCAGGAAACTCCTTCTTCTTCATGTCTTTAAGATTAGGGTTCCTTTGGTACCCCATAACCTCCTTCGCTTGTTCACTATTGACATCATCAAGGTTCTTCAGCCCTTGATTAGGAAAACCAAGGCATTAATTGAGGTCAGAAGATTTGAACTTCAAAGACTAACCTATAACCTTGGTAGACAGGGTTCTGGAGTATATAGAGGCATTTGAGTAGAACCCTTTAAAAAGGTCAATGTATACTCGAGTACTTGCCTCAAGGCATTCTTAGAATCCAGCCTTCTTCACAAGCTCAAGAATATCCCTGAACTTCCTTTCAGATTTCTCAAACGATTTAGTTCCGAGCTGAATGCCAGTGATTACTTGCCAGTTTTCCATTTGAGCAGTTCGAAGAATGTGGGTATTTGATTTAGAGAAGTTTATAAGAGATGACTGATTGTGATTTGGTAAGACTCTGGAGGGTTAACTATTTTGGCTCTTGAGAGGATTCTAGGGTTTTGAAAATGGGAGGGAGAAAGGTTCGATAGATTTTTGGTAGCTGTCTGCAGATTTGAAATTATCTTTATGGCAGTTCCTTTTAACTCTTCATACTCAGTAATGTGTCAACTGTCCATTGGTTGCACGTTGCCCAGTAATGAGTTGTAACTCCCCATAACTTTTCAGTTAGATATTTCCTTTTAGAAGAGTAGACGTTTAATTAACGTGGCTTTGACCGTTGACCTTTTGATTCATAGAGTAGCATGATGGGGAAGCTATAGACTCTACGATTTCCTTTGTTGACTCACCGATCAATTTCTGAGAGATGCTGCAGTGGATGGCTTTGTCTTTTATCCTTGCTTTGATGCAGCACAGCTCAATCACTGATGTATTCGAACTTATCTCCTCAATCTTGAATGGTTTAGCAAATGTCTCATTTTCCAAGCTCCTTGTGAACTGGAGTACCCTTTGGCAGGACTATGATCGTCGAGTTGTATTCTGCGATCGATGAGGTTGTACTACGATCGTTGAGGTAGCAATACGATCGTTGAGGTTGCACTGCGATCGTTTAGTTCTCTTCAAACTCGACTCTACGATCTTTGACTGACTTGGTCCTTGAGATGAACTAGATCAAACATTCCTTCTAGGTCAAGGTAGCTCAGGAAGGGCCAACCTCTTAGAGTGAGCTAAGGGTCAGATTTGTCCCTGAGGCGCTCTCCAGATGCAATTCTATAGAAGTGATTTGTACTAACATCTCATTCGACCTTTTCTGGTGGGGAGATCTATTACCAGTTTTAGACAATTGCTTTTCTAAAATCATGGTGCCCTCCTACTCTTACACTACGATCATATGCTTGATCGTAGGCACTTCACGATTAATGGTTGAGTGGCTAAAAGGTTATCAGTAGTACGTTTTGAGATGTTCCTACTAACTATGGATCTTTATTTGGTTCATCAGTCATAAAGTTTTGGGACTCTTTAGCTGATACAACTTTTCATAGTATATCTCAGTGATGTTGTTCCTTAACAGATAACTGGTCCCCCATTATTGATGTTGTCTTCCCAGATAGATGTGATTCCCTCTTCTTCAAATTCATTTGAAGGTATCCTTGCATATCTCCCTCTGATTGGAATCTCCATCATTACTTAGATCTCCTTGTATCGTAGAGATAAGTATTTTCAGGACTGATCACTCTACGATCATTTGACAGCACTACGAACGTAGTCTTCTTTGACAGCCTTTTGTTCTACTTCTTAATGAACTCCTCTTGTCTGATGCTCGATGATCCTCTGATGTGAGCTTTCACGAGGATTCTTCTTATATAGCATTCTTTGCTAGCTTTTGAGCACATAAGACCCTTTTCATCTTCTATTGCATGGCCTGCTCTCATATACAGATTTAGCAGTCATGTGTGCTCCATTCTGGATAGTTCAGAAGGTCTTCTGTTGGTTGAGTCTTCTTGGCTGAAGTCTTCTACTTCATCATTCCTTAGTGTGGACAAGCTGACCAAGTACCTACAGATTTGAATATATTCTATTTTTGGTACCCATAATTAAATGGGTCTTGCTAGGTTAGTTTTCTAAACCCCTGTTCCTCTTATTTGGACAGTCATCATATTTATCACCAATATACATATTCATGTATGTAACTATCTTAAGATAATACATTTTGTGATGCATGATGGTGAGTGTATGTAGGATAGGGCATTTAATAACACACTCTCTATCTATGATGGTTTCATCATTTACTGGATTATGTTCACAATGTTTAAGTGTTCACAGAGTAGGAATCAACTCTATGATTTATGATTATCTAGTTGATTCATGGAGGTGATCAGTTTCTACAAATCAGCAGGATCCTCTTGTAAAACTGATCATACTCGGTGGGTTGTCAAACACTTAGAACATAGGTTTGTATATGTATACTAACCCACTAGCAAAGACTATTTCACATAAAGTTCATTAGACCTGTGATACTCTTATGACCCATTTCAGATTTCCTTCAAGATGTCATCTTCAACCTAAAACTTGGATGGAGAGAAAGTTTACAGTCATTTGAGTTTCCATCCTCACGTTACTTTCTCTATTCACCTTTTTAGGAAGATTATGACTCCTTGACAAAAAACTATTATAGTTCATAAGAAGATGCAATTATGATGTACATTTATAATAGTGAAGAACCATACCTTTTTACTGTTAGTTACTAAACAGTCATTTATCTTAGATATATTGAGTGTAGGTATTAATGTGCATAGACTTACTTTTGTTACTGATAACTTAATGCTCTTGTCGGCCTTTAATCAATCAGTAGTAGTCTTGAAGATATAGGCCAAGAGAATCTCTGCATTAAGCTCTTTGACATCCTTTAGCTGACAGAGTTTGCACCCAGCTGTTGGTTGGCCAGACATAAGTTTGAGAATATCTTCTTTCTTCTCTCGATAAGCAATTCTTAGCATGTATGGCTTCTTCATCTTTCAGACTGGTGGGTGCTTGACTCTTTGTCATTGCTGTCTCTTGAGTTCTCTCATCTGGTCTTAGGACTACAAGATTGAATGCAGGCTAGGATTGGTCTTCTTGATGTAGCAATAGAGACCATGGACCAATCTGAGCAGCTTCAGGTGTATATACACATTTAACCTATACACAATATTTCCAACATGTGAGTTTATCTGCATATAACAAGTTACTTACTACTAAACTAAGTTTAGAACAATATTAGTGCCTGGGATCAGACTCAAAGCGATTAGCTTTTGAATATAGCCTGAGAACCTACTTTGATACCAATTGTTAGTTCCAAGAGGGCACAATAGATCTAGAAGGGAGGGATTGAATAGATCCATTTTTATTTCAAGTACTTTTAAGGTTTATTTTGTATAGCTATGAAATTAGCATATGACAAACATAAGAATCTTTTCAAGCACAGCGGAATAAGTAAAAGATCCCTTTCATTGATATATTCATAATCATGCATACATTGTTGGTAGAATAAGTTTAGTTGTAAGTAGTTAAAACATACATAGCAGTTATAGCGATTATCGTACATAATGTAAATGACATAATGTAAAAGACACAAGGGGTTTTAAGTGGTTCAGAGACTCAAGCTCCTAATCCATTCTTATGCTTTTAACTAGTAGGATTTCCACTAAGGAAGGGCAGCACCCTGAATCACTAAGATTCCTTCAAGGCCAACAGCCTTGAGACTTTAGTTCACCAAGAACTCTTCAAGGTCAGCAGCCTTGGAACTCCTCTAGTTCCCAAGGAACTCTTCAAGCCCAGCAGGCTTGGAACTTTATTTAGTCTCTCCGGACAAGGACCCTTCTGGCCCTGCTTCATTTAGTCCCTCCGGACAAGGACCCCTCAGGCCTTGGCTGTTGAGTTGTTTGTTTGTTGTTGTTGCAGTCGGTGCTGAGCTGCTAAGATGTCTTCATGCTCTGAACATCTTCTATACTTATCAGCTTGGCTTGATCATCCTTGAAGTGAAGCTGAGTGTTGCATGATTGTCAGCTTCTTCAGTTGCTTAACCACTTCGGATGACCCCTTGATGAACTACCTTGAAGATCATTCTCCTTGATACTTGATGGCTGCACATGATTGGCTTCTAAGATGACTTTAAGCTCTTCTGTTAGGTACTTAGAAGCTTACTCATGCTTGACACCAAGATGGCATTTGTGATCTCCCTTCTTGCTACTTGATGCCTTCTCATGATGGATTTCCTCAGATGACTATAGGCTCTTCTCTATTGTGTTTGGAGTCTTCCCATGATGGACATCAAGATGACATGATGCTCTTCTTTCTCTCGGCAGCTCGGAACACTCTTCATGTAATAGAACTCTCACTTCTACATAGTAGAACTCACACTTCTACTCATTTCTTTTTCTATCTTCTGAGTGTTTTTGGTGGATCGTAGAGTGAACCTTCAGACTCACTATCTCATATGGTTTAGATCAGTCCACCATCTCTCTAAACTTTGGCAACTCTAGCAACCCTCGATCTTTGAAGCTCTTCCAGATTTATACTCCTTCCCAATCCTTCTGTTGGAAAGTAGCCGTGAAGGCTATTCAAATATCTTCACAGATCTCGAGTTGCTTGAGGTAGACTACTGATGTGACATATCATACTTTATCTGACATTACAGTCTACTGTTTCACCTACCCGTCAGAGTTATCACTTTACTATCGTGGGCAGGATGAAAAATTTATTATCTCCTTCTGATTTCTCGATCAGAGGTTGTCATTTTACATCGATGCTCTCAATAAGCTTTTGTCCGAATACCAACCTTCAGATTGAACCGTTGACAATGCTTCAGTCTTCGGGTGTTCGAACTCTACGATTCTGATGCACGTCTTCGAGGACCTGATCGTAGTGTCTTGTTGAGTGTTTCTCATTGACTGGTAGAGTTAACACTACGATCTTGAAAAGTGTAGATTGGATCTCCAATGTAGTACACCTCTTCCTTCTATTTTGCAGTGCTTCAATACTTTTGTTTGCATCGACTTTTCTCTGAGACTGATGGCCTAATCCCTTGCTCTGGTCCCCTTCTGAATATCAAGACACTTCAGATTTGTAGCGCGTCCAGCTTGCTTTCTCATTGTGATCTCTCGTTCACTTTTCATTAATGAACTGACCCTGTACTTAATCACTTTAGCCTTGCTCTTCAGAGGCTGACCAGTATCTCAGTTCACCTTCCATCAGTTCCTTCTTTGTTTGGCAAACACTACGATCTTGGAAGCTTCCAAGATCATTGTCTTATGTTCACTTGATAGCTACTGCATTAGCTGACTTTCCTTAGTCATCTTCTGAAGTCTTCTTTGGATCTCTTTGTGGAAGACTTCATCACGAATGGCCTTATAACTCAATCTTGAGGCTGATTGGGTTGGTGCTTAGATCTTCTATTAGCCTGCATGCCATTCGTTGAGTGCTCTCTGGTTTCCTTGGATGTAGCTTGCAGCTCGAACCAGAGGCTTCATTCCTTTTGATATTCTGGGAGTGTTCATTCATTGAGAATCGTATATGCTCTACGATTCTGTCTTGGCATTGTGAGCACTTCTTCTTAGGTCATAGTTCTGCACTCTACGATTCAGCTTCGGCTTGTGCAGACAGTACGATCTCAAGATCAAATCTTGACACCATGATTTCTGCCTTGTGCTTGTTGTCTTCATCTGATCTTGCTTGACTACGAACTCTTCAATTAATTAATAGGCTCTACGAACTTAGAGTGTGATCTACGATCCTTGACTTGGCTTCGACATCAGTAGACTCTACCACAAACGTTTCATAATAGACTCTTTATATACATCAAGGATCGAATAAATATTACCACGAATCATTTTATTTTTAATCAACACATATTTAATCTTTCAACAATTATTAGTCATTAGCATTATAACTTGTCGTCTCAATTATTGATTTAATAATATAACATATTAAACAGATGATACTGTGATAATAATTGAATCAATAATATGAGAGATATGATGCAGCAATTACTGTAGCAATAATTGAGTATAACTGAGTGACTTCTCACGTAAGCATCAATAATCAATACTGTGTGCTACTATGCAACCACGCGTATTACTATACTTTTACTACCGGATAGTTCAACAGTTTTAATGGTAACACCTCCACCGTTAGTTTTATAGAAAGATAATTTTGTCATTTTCTAACTACGACAATACTTCAATTGTGGGATCCACCAATGATTGTGTCGTCATATGAATATTCCCTGATAAAAAGAATATTCCCCGACCAATTGAATATTATATAACCACTTGCTTACTTTGCAAAATTTGTAAATATTACCCACAACTATAACATTATATCAAATCAACGCCATAATATTCAAAAATATCATTTGAGAAAATTATTCTTTATTCATAAAAGTTGGGGTCTTACAGTCGTCATTCGTTGAGAACCGTATATGCTCTACAATTCTGTCTTGGCATTATGAGCATTTCTGTTTAGGTCGTAGTTCTGCAATCTACGATTCATCTTTGGCTTGTGCAGACACTACGATCTCGAGATCAGATCTTGACACCACGATTTCTGCCTTGTGCTTGTTGTCTTCATCTGATCTTGCTTGACAACGATCTCTGCATTTAATCAATAGGCTCTACGAACTCAGAGTGTGATCTATGATCCTTAACTTAGCTTCAGCATCAGTAGACTCTACGACTCTGAGTGTAGTCTACGTTTCTGTCTTTGCTTCGGCAGATGATTGGTCTTTTCGTAGGCAGGCTGTCTCTACGATCCTGAACATGACTTCTTCAGCACACTACAATCCCGAGGAAGCTCTACTCGATACATTACGATCCTTCTTCATTTCCCCTGGCAGTTTACGAACTCCGAGATCTACTATCTTGCATACTTCTATTCAGCCTCGATAGCTCTCGAGTTAACCTTGACTCACCTGGCAGACTATGACTTCTGGTGCAGTGCTCGACGATCAGACAAGCCTATCTATTACATCATAAGATCAACCTAACAAGCTTAATCTTTCTATATTTATAGTCCTTGTACATCATTTCTTTTTAAGGACTTTACAAAGTTGTTTTGCTTATGTAGGATCAACTTAACATATTTGATCAATTCATTCTAAGTCCTTGTACATATATTTCTATTATCTATCAAAGGACTTTACAGCTTTTCTTAATGCAAGCATACTTGTATATTCATTCATATATATATATATATATATATATATATATATATATATATATATATATATATATATATATATATCATAATCAAATTATATATTAAATAGGAATATCATTCACATGTTTATTCCTGGCATGTTGTAATGTTAATAGAATATGTCATTCAGTTCTATTGAGCCTATTATTTGGCAAATGATGTAAAGATATTAATTCTTATTCAAGTGAGCTTTGTTTGCTCACTCTTGCATATTTATACATTTATTGCAGCTATGAATGAGAAGGTAGACAAACCTACAGCTAGCAAAGGAAAGGGGAAAATGTACAAGTAATGAAGACTTGTAATTTTATTTTATCGTTATGATGATAGACTTTTAATAATGATATGATGTAATAATTTTATTTCCGCACTTGAATGATTGTATTAAAGGTTAGAGAACCTGGGAGATAATGTTTTTATTAAAGTAATCCTGTATGGGCAGGTTTTTATTATTCAATTTATTATGATTGAGTAGTTATATATGAATGTTTTGATTACGTGAACACCAAATCTTGAGGTAATGAAGTACCGAGATTTAGGGGTGTTACAAGTTGGTATCAAAGCTTTAGGTTATGAACCTTAGGTGGGGAAAAGCCTTAGGAAGTAACCTTTGAAAAGATAGTGGTGATTAACTCCTATCGAGTTTTAAGGAAGAAATAATAAAACACTTATGTGATTATGTGTTTATACTTATGTGCTCGTGAGTGTTGAGTAGTAATGATTAATAATTGAAACTTAAAATTTTGTTGTCATGATGACTAATGTTGGAGAATCTAGTCAGGCTAGGGAGGATAGACCTCAGATGCCTATAGAGGAGGAGCCTTGAGACATTTAGGTTATTTGGGAACAACTACTACCACAGGAGTCAGCCTCGTTGGTCACAGTGGTTGAAGATGAGGATGATGATGTGGAGACGGATGAAGAGGATCCCGTTGAGTTGCCACAGGAGGATGAGGATGATGAGGACGAGGAGGAGGAGACTCCACTAACCTCGATAGCTGCTCGAATGTACGATGAAGTCTATGACCATAACGTGGAACTTCAGGATACAGTCGAGGAATTACAAGAGATAGTAGCTGAACAACAGACTGCAATGACACATAAAGACGATGAGATCCAAGATCGTGAGGAACGACTAACTAATGTCGAGGAGAAGCTAGAACAGACTGAAGGAGAGAAAGAACAATTGATCGAGGAGGTCTCTGAATTGAAGAATAAGCTAAGGGAAGAAGCTACGAAGAGGACAAGAGTCGAGGACGCATATGAGCTAATGTTTCAATGAGCTGGGATAGCAGTAAAAGACGCACAAGCAAAGAGAATGAAGATGGAAGAGATGAATAGAGTATTCAACACCATGGCAAATCGAGCTCAGGATCGGGTCATGGGATATCCTATTCAGTTCGAGATGCCGCCATCGTACGTATTAGATCGCAGAACAATGTTCCGAGTCATGGAGGAAGAATGTAGTAAGGCTAAGCAATATCTTAGTAGAACATCATAGTTGTTGTACGATGAATAAAATGTTAAATAAATTATAAATCCCAAGTGTTATGAAACCTATGAGATATGAGGATGATGTTGTCCTAAAACTTTTGTAGTTCAGGAAGTAATGTAAATAGCAGTAATGCTATTGTTTATATTTTCAAAGAGGTTATGAATAAATAAAAGTTGTTATTTTATTCAAAGTGTTATGTGATTTGTGGTTATTTCTTTTGTGGAAGCAAGTTTAGTAGAAATTACTTAAAAGAGTTGAGTAATAATCTAATAGGTCTATTTTTGAATAGAAAATGCCTCCCAGACGTCGACCACGACGACAGAGAACCACCGAAGGAACCAATAATAACAACAATGTTGATGCTAACCTAGTTCAACAATTAGTGACGTTACTGACAGGAGCGTTACAGAATTAACCACAGAACCAAGGAACAACGTTTAAGGAGTTCAAGGCGGTTAGACCACCTGAATTTCGTGGGTCAGTGAATCCAGTCGAGGCACAGACTTGGATTATGGAGATATAAAAGGTGTTCGATGTTGTTAGGGTAAGAAATGACCAAAGACTGCTTTCACAACATGTATGTTGAAAGCAGAAGCTAGTTATTGGTGGCAGACCAATAAAACTCGAGAATGACCAGGGATGATGACCTGGGATAGGTTTAAGGAGATATTCTTCGAGACCTATTTTCCCGAGAGTTCGAAGGGTCAGCTGGAAGTGCAATTTTTGGAACTGAAGCATGGAACGATGACAGTATTTGAGTATGCCGCTAAATTCAACGAGTTGGTGAGGTTTGCGCCTTATAAAGTCAGCACGGACGAACGCAAGGCGAAGAGGTTTGAACAGGGACTGAAGCCCTGGTTATACAGTAGGGTTTCCCTGTTCCAGTTGAAGACTTTCGCAGCAGTGATGGAGAAATCAATACTCGCTGAAGGTGGAGGCGAGGCAGTGACGAATTTTAATCAGGAACAGTAGAAGAAGAAGAAGAAGAACGAGGTGGAAATTAAGAATGGAAGTGGTAGTAGTGGAAATAACAACAACAACAACAACAACAATAATAATAACAACAACTTAAAGAGGAAGTGGAATGGAAATGTGGGTGCTGGAAACCAGTAGGGTAACCAGCAAAGCAAGAAGTTTGAAGCATGTGCTATATGCGGGAAGTTTCACAAGGGTGCGTGGTTGATGGGGAAACGAGTATGCTTCAATTGTGGCCAGGACACATCGCCCCAAATTGCACTCAACCTAAGAAGAACATGTGCTTCACGTGCGGATCCAAGGATCATTTTGCTCGTGAATGCCCTAAGAAGAAGGATGGAGTGACAACCAGAAGCAATGGAGGTAACAATGGAGGTACAACATCAAACAAACCCATAGCTAGAACCTTCAACATGACTGTACAAGATGATATGCAATCAAAAGATGTGGTGTCAGGTATTATCCCAATCAATGATATTGATGTTTATGTATTATTTGATTTGGGTGTTACTTGCTCGTTTATCTCTGATGAATTTGCTAAGAGGTTAGAATTGCCTAGAGAAAAACTGAATTTCCCTTTGAACATAGAAATTGCGAATAAAGAGATAATCCATGTTAGATTCGTATACAAGAACTGTAGGGTGAACATTAAGGAGAATATTTTGATGGTAGATTTGATTCCGATTAAACTTGGAGAGTTTGATGTTATTTTGGGAATGGATTCGTTGTTCAAATATGGAGCGGTAATTGATTGCCAAAAGAAATGTGTAAACTTTATGACTCCGTCAAAGGTAATATTCTATGGTAGCAAATCGCCTAGACAAAGAAATGTCTGACGATTATGTAGGCCAAGAAATTGTTGAGTCAAGGCTTTGTATGCTATTTAGCTTACATAGTCGATACTCAGAAAAAAAATGTGAAACTGGAAGAGATACCCGTGGTGAGGGAATTTGAGGATGTGTTTCCAGATGATTTTCCAGGACTTTCGCCTGACAGAAAAATTGAGTTCATGATCGACTTAGTGTCGGGGACAGCACCGATATTGAAGGCCCCATACAGAATGGCTCCAGTAGAAATGAAGGAACTGATGCTACGGTTGTAAGAATTGTTAGACAAGAAGTATATTCAACCAAGCGTATCACCGTGGGGAGTGCCAGTATTATTCGTGAAGAAGAAGGATGGGTCAATGCGTCTTTGCATTGATTATAGAGAATTAAATAAAGTCACTATTAAGAACAAATATCCATTACCAAGAATAGAAGACTTGTTTGACCAGTTGAAGGGTGCTAAATACTTTTTAAAAATAGATTTGAGAAATGGGTATCACCAGTTGAAAGTGAGGAAGGAGGATATACCTCGAACGACATTCAGAACTCGGTATAGACATTACGAGTTTCTGGTGATGTCTTTTTGTTTAGCCAATGCACCTGCTGCATTCATGGATTTGATGAATAGGGTGTTTAAACCATTCTTAGACAAGTTTGTAGTCGTATTCATTGACGACATTCTGGTGTATTCCAAAACTCAAGAAGAACACGTGGAACACTTACGTTTGACATTGGAAACACTAAGAAAATAACAGTTGTACGCGAAATTCTCTAAGTGCGAATTTTGGCTAGATCGTGTGCAATTTCTTGGGCACGTGATTGACAAAGATGGGATTTCGGTGGATCCATCAAAAATGGAAGTTGTAATCAATTGGGAATAACCAAGAACACCGCCAGAAGTGAGGAGTTTCTTGGGACTGCCCGGTTATTACAGACGATTTATTCAAGATTTTTCTAAGATAGCCTCTCCATTAACAAATTTGACTAGGAAAACTGTGAAATTTGTTTAGACAGAGAAATGTATAGAAAGTTTCCAGGATTTGAATAAGAAATTAAGTATGGCACCTGTGTTGTCATTACCAGATAGTAAAAGTAACTTTGTGGTGTATAGTGATGCCTCACATAAAGGGTTGGGATGTGTTCTTATGCAGAACGGCAAAGTAATTGTGTACGCATCAAGACAACTGAAGGATTATGAGAAAGGTTATCTGACTCATGATTTGGAATTGGCTGCAGTAGTGTTTGCTCTCAAGATATGGAGACACTATCTCTATGGAGAGAAATGTGAAATCTACACAGATCATAAAAGTCTGAAGTATATTTTCACACAGAAGGACCTGAATATGAGACAAAGCAGATGGATGGAATTGATAAAGGATTACGATTGTGAGATCTTTTATCACCTGGACAAAGCGAATGTGGTTACAGATGCTTTGAGTAGGAAAGGTCGGGAGAAGTTGATGCTGATAACTACTCGGGAGGAGCTTATTTCAGCAATGACAAAGCTAGAGTTGGAAATCAAATTTCCAAAGGAATCTGATGAACGACTATTCCAGATAGATTTTAGTTTAACTTTGGTGGACAAAATGAAGAATGCTCAACTACAAGATAAAGAATGTGAAATAATCAAAGAGGAAGTGATTGATGATAGTGATGTAAAATACAAGATCGATACCGAAGGACTACTACGATTCGAGGAAAGAATTTGGGTTCCAGCAGTACCAGAGCTTAAAGACGAAATCTTGATCGAAGCACACAATATAAGATATTCGATTCATCTAAGAAGTACAAAGATGTATCAAGATTTGCGGCAAAATTTTTGGTGGCCGAATATGAAAAGAGACGTTACAGAATGCGTTGCAAAATGCTTGACGTGTCAGAAAGTGAAAGCTTAACATCAACGACCAAGCGGGTTACTTCAACCGTTGAAAATACAGAAATGAAAGTGGGAGCACATCACAATGGATTTTTTGGTAGGACTTCTAACGACTCAGAAATGATACGATGCGATTTGGGTAATAGTGGACAGATTGACAAAATCTGCACACTTTTTGCCAATAAAGATTAGATTTAATCTTAATCAGCTAGCGAAACTGTACGTTAAAGAGATTGTGACAAGACATGGACTTCCATTGTCAATTGTGTCAGATAGAGATCCAAGGTTCACATCAAACTTCTGGAAGAGACTATAAGAATGTATGGGAACACAGTTGCGAATGAATACACATACCATCCACAAACCGACGGGCAAAGTGAATGAACAATTCAAACGTTGGAAGATATGCTGAGAGCATGCATCATGGATTTCAAAGGAAGCTGAGATGAACATTTACCGTTGGTAGAATTTTCCTACAACAACAGTTACCACGCGAGCATCGGCATGCCACCTTACTAGGCATTTTATGGCAGAAAGTGCAGAACTCCACTGTGCTGGGATGAAGTCGTTGAACGCCAACTGTTAGGACCAGAACTGGTACAACAAACTGCTGAAGTTGTCAAACTCATCAGGACAAGATTGGTAGCAGCCCAAGACCGACAGAAAAGTATGCCGATCAACTGTTAGGGAATGATGTAACATTCCAGAATTTTAAATGTAATATTAAATATTTATTGAGTTTTATAAATATTTAATGGATGTGATAATCGATAAATGAATATTTGTTTAATTGATTTAATATTATTTGGAGAATTATTTATTAAATAAATAATTAATGAATTAAGGAAATGATTAATATATTGATATTTCAATTTAATGATTAATTATTTGTAAGGTATTATGTGACTAAAGGATTTATTTTATTAATTGTGATTTGCATTAATCAAAATTAAATATGAGAGCTTGATTAAATATAGTGTGACAAATAACTATATTGTAAGGAGTTATTAAAATAAATTAAAGTAGTTTAATTTTGTTTTAATAAGCAAGGCTTAATATATTAATTCTTTAATATTTAAAGGGTTTGCCAAACAAGTCTTATGGCTTTTGAGATTTCTAGTTTTTATTAAATAAAATAAATAGAATAAATAATATAAATAATAAAATTAAAATAATAAATATAATATTTATATTATATACGTTAGTAACTGATTTTGTAATTAGTAGTATTAAGTTATCAGTTTTGTATTATATTAGTATGCATATCAGTTTAGTTTTCTTTTACGCACAAACTAGTTTGCTAAAGCTTTGAGAAGAGAGAGTTTGAGAGTTTAAGAGAAGATTGAAAGAGAGTTAAGAAATTTCTCTCAATTTTAGTGACTTAACAAGGATTGAAAGCAACTTCAAGGTATTTTTACACAACATAAGTATTATATATATATATATATATATATATATATATATATATATATATATATATATATGTATATGCATATATGAGTTTTATGGCAAAATAAATTTGCATGTTTTGTGAATTATTTTCTTTTGAATTTTTGTTATGCAAATTAGTTATTGTGATTATACATGCTTATGATGCTAGAGTTTATGTTAATCAAGAAAATCGCATTCTAAATTCATTTGACAATAAGAAGAAAATTTGACAATGTATGTATTCTTTGTATGGCTTAGGTTAGTACCAATTTAGATGGTCAATTCTTATATTAAACTGTAAATTGACGCTTGTATATGATAGTTCATTAAGAAACAAGCATAACGTAACTTGAATGAAATAAATTGGACAAGAATTGAAATCACAGCGTTTAATTTTGTGAAAGAACTCAAAAATGGAGTTTTTGTATGAAAACTTGAATTTAGAGAAATTAAAATGGTTTTAATTAGTGTTGAATTCTTTTAATTGGTTGTAAATGTGAGCAATTATGTTTATGATAGTTTTATATTTATTTTACGTGTTAATATTACTGTTTATTGGGTGAAATTTGTGTTTATTGGGCTAAAGTTGGCTACTGTTCATAGCCTTATCTGCATCTGTCTGAACACCGACGCAGCTGCGCCGATCCCAAGCCTTTGTATGGCGCAGATGTGCCCTACCCTGGTTTGAGATTCTGACTTCTGCTATTACAACAGACTTGGGGGAATCATCCTAACATGGTGTTAGCATGTTAAATGTGTAATGTTAAGGTTAATACAACATGATTGCAAAGGTTAAGAATTAGTTATAAAACTTGAACCTAGCTTATTTTACTGTTCAAGCAAAGGTTAACCATTTTATTCATTCTATTGAATGCTTATGCTCTATAGTTATTTCAAGCATGAGTTAGATATGTAGAATCAGTTCATTTATGATTCTCAAATGTTCTAAGTTGTGTTGTTATTAAATAACTATTGTATTTTCAAGCATTGTGGATTCAACTAGTTCCCTAGTTGATGATCATTAAACTTCAATTACCCTTGAAAGCTTATCCAAACCAAACTTTCTTTGGTGCGGACTTGTACTCTAAATACTGAGATGAACAACCCTATGTTTAGGGGTTTACGCTTAGCGTTGAAATGGTTGTTTACAATACATTGTACGAAGGATTAATCCCCCTAAGTACGTGAAGTCCTTATAGTCGTATGACTATTAAAGTTAAAGTTAAAAGATTACTTATAACTGTGGACATGGTTCGTGGTCATTTGACCCTCACTAATATATTTAAGAATGTTAATAGAACAAGTCATTCAGTTCTATTGAGCCTATGAATTGGCAAATGTTGTAATGTTAATAGAATATATCATTCAGTTTTATTGAGCCTATGAATTGGCAAATGTTGTAATGTTAATAGAACATATCATTTAGTTCTATTGAGCCTATTATTTGGTAAATGATGTAAAGATATTTATTCTTATTCAAGTGAGCTTTGTTTGCTCACTCTTGCATATTTATACATTTATTACAGCTATGAGTGAGAAGGTGGATAAACCTACAACTAGCAAAGAAAATGGAAAATGTACAAGTAATGAAGACTTATAATTTTGTTTTATCGTTATGATGATAGGCTTTTAATAATGATGTGATGTAATAATTTTATTTCCGCACTTGAATGATTGTATTAAAGGATAGAGAACCTGGTAGATAATGTTTTTATTAAAGTAATCTTGTATGGGCAGGTTTTTATTATTCAATTTATTATGATTAGGTAGTTATATATGAATGTTTTGATTACGTGAACACCAAATCTTGAGGTAATGACGTACCGGGATTTGGGGGTGTCACATCTCGCATTTCTTGACGTACTTCGTAGCTTCCTTTAAGATGGTCGGCCAATAGTATCCCTGACGAAGTACTTTGTAGGCTAATGACTTAGCAACCTTATGGTCGCCATAGATGCCTTTGTGAACCTCCCGAAGGGCATAATCAGCTTCGGACTGAGTTAAACATTTCAGCAGTGGAGATGAAAAGGCCCTTCGAAAGAGATCCACATCTGTTAGAACGAAGTTAGCACTCTTATATTTGATTTTCTTGGCCAGCATCTAATCCGAAGGTAAGACGCCATCTACCATATACTCCAGATATGGAGTCAACCAGCAGTTAGAGCGATCAATGCACATTACCGATTCATGCTGAACACTAGGATGTTACAAATTTCACTACAAAAAAACATGTCATAGGCGACGGGGTTATTGGCGACCCAATAACCGTCGATAATGACCTTAATGTCGATGGTCTCGCGGTCGCGAATGGGTACCGTTGATAATAACACTTTCCCAGGGGAAAAAAGGTGTGAAAATTTGGCGCTGGAGGGAAAACTCATTGGCGACGGCTATAAATGCTAAAGTCGATGGCAACGCCGTCGTGAAAGACTCACTGGCAATGGTACACGAACGACGGGATACGCCGTCGAGAATGAGGTCTTATTTTTAATCCCAAGATTTAATTTCTTTTTCCTCTCCATTTCCTTCCCTCGCGTTTCTGTTCCTTCCCTTTATTTCTCTCGTCGTTCGTCACTGTGCCGTCGGTCGTTGCCATCGTTTCTCACCGTCGGTCCTCGCCGTCGGTCCACCACCGTTTGGCCTCCGCCTTTCTTCCTCCCCTTTCTTTGGCCTGATACAGTACTGTTATAATATTCTCCCCCAATTTTTGTCCCCTCTCAGCTCTGGTTCTATATTTCTCATTGTTGGCTTCCATTAGTAAGTTACACTTATTTTTTTCTTATAGCCGTTCTAATTTATTGTTGTTAGGGTTTAATTTGAGTTTTTTTTCTAATACCTGTATGTTTTTTTTTCTTCCATTAGTAGTATGTATGTCAGTTCATGTATATATAAGCACTTTACTTTCTTTTATAATTTTTGTGTTCTAATTGCATGCTATTATCTAAATGTTCAAGCTTTGATTGTTTGTTTCTTTTAGTGGGTATATGTGTTTAAATTCTTTGGCACTTGCTGGTATGAATTTTTCTGTGATTGAATTGGTTTTCATGTATTATCTATTATAGGAGATTTATCATCTATTTGTTAATTTCCGTTGTCAAATACTCCATCCGTTTCCAAAATTAAAGATGCATTTTACTTTTTAGCGTATTTTTAGACTATTAGGTGAAATGAAGTTCTTGCCATTTTGGTCGATTAAGTACTATCATGCCATCACTACACATTACTAAGTTATGTGGACTTGGATGGAATGTCTAGTCGGATGTAGGTATTTTTGAGTTATGTAACCTGATTTGTATAATACCTATGTTAAAACTTCCTTAATATTACATTATGTTCAATTGAATCTTCAAATCGTGTACAATATATTACATTATGTTATTGTATAATGTAATGGTGAATAAGATTACATTATGGTTCAATTGTATAATACCTATGTTAAAACTTCCTTAACATTACATTATGTTTCAAATCGTGTAAATGAACAAAGGGCATAATTTATTTGGTTTTGATAAGTACCTATGTTAAAAGACATAATCAAGAGACATAATTAAGGGCATAATGATGTGTTTGTATTGCGTGTTTCTTATCAAGATTAAGGACTGCCATTCTTTTCTTTGTAATACTCCACTGAGAATATTGGCTCAATAATCAAACTTATCATTGTGATTATTGCATTTGCATATATAGCAGCCTATAGTGAATAGACCAAGATGTCTGTTGATCGAAGTTCGATGGAACTTAGGGTAGCCAGTGATAGGAGTGGGCTTAGCTCTGAGTATCGTAGTGGGGTTGAACAGTTTCTTAACTTCACGTTTGAGCAAGTCAGCGGCGGTGAGATCAGATGTCCTTGTAAGAGGTGTGTGAATGAAGTGTGGAAGGAAAGGAGTGATGTCATGTGTAACTTATTTGCTTATGGGTTCAAGCAGGGTTATACGACATGGATCTATCATGGGGAAACCTGGTTGGATGAACATGAATCAAAACCAGAATCCGTAGGTGAAGAAACCTTTGACTGTACTAACATGATAGTCGAAGCTGCTGGTTCATACTTCCAGTGGATTACAGACAGGGATGGCAGTAACATCGAGCAAGAGCTGAATGATGGGGCTAAGGGTTTCTATGAGTTATTGCATGAAGCAGCGACGCCACTGTATGACGGGCACGAAAAGCACACCGTCTTATCTGCCGTGACTAAGTTTTTAAACTTCAAGAAGGAGCATGACTATAGCGAGAGAGGTTTTAATGAACTGTTAAGCATTGTGAAGGAGTGTTTACCTGCAGGCAATAAGCTACTGGAGTCGTACTATGATGTGAAGAAAATGGTCAAAAGGCTCAATCTAGGGTATGAGAAGATTGATGCTTATGAGAATGATTGTATGTTATATTACAGTGATATCAATAAAGATAAGAGGTCATGTGATATTTGGGGTACAAGTAGATACTATGACAGCGCAAGAAAAAGGGAACAGACGTGCCGAGAAAGATCTTACGTTACTTTCCCATTGCCCCGAGGATTCAGCGGTTGTTCATGTCAACACATACCGCCGAGGATATGAGGTGGCACTCTACACGGGACATAGTCGAATGTCAACTGACGCACCCGGCAGATGGGCTTGAGTGGAAAAATTTTTATAACAAGCACCACTCGTTTGCTGAAGAGATTCGCAATGTTAGGCTTAGACTTGCTACGGATGCATTTAATCCATTTAACGGGCCTTACGCAAAACCCTACTCAACTTGGCCGGTGATTATTGTGGTGTATAACCTCCCGCCTTCGATGTGCATGAAAGATCCCTACATGTTCATGTCGTTACTGATTCCGGGTGATAAGAGTCCGAGTAAAGACATCAATGTATACCTCAGGCCGTTAGTTGATTAGTTGAAGATGTTGTGGTAAAAAGGGGTTCAAACTTATGATGTATCTCTTAAGCAGAACTTTGACATGAGGGCAGCTTTACTGTGGACAATAAATGACTTCCCGGCGTTAGGAATGATCAGTGGATGGTTAACTCATGGGGGTTTGTAATGTCCCGTGTGCATGGGGTCAGTTAAAGCTATGCGGCTCAAAAATTAGGGGGAAAAGGAGTTTCTTTGCAACATGCAGATAGTTTTTGCCGATTGAACATCATTATCAACGGATGTGTAGACAATTCAATCGAAAAATTGAGAAACGTCAAGTACCTGGCCGTCTTTCTGGGTCAGCAGTGTTGAGTTAGATTAGTCATTTGAAGTTTCCACCTCCAGGGAAGAATCACAGATTGGAGCGAGCTTATGGTTACGGCAAGGTTCACAACTGGACACACAGATCCATGTTCTTTGACCTACCTTATTGGGCTACACTCTGCATCCATCATTGGTTAGATTCGATGCATACTGAGAAGAACGTATTTGATAACTTTTTTATACAGTCCTAGATGCCAGTGGTAGAACAAATGACAACAACAAGTCGAGACTTGATTTGGTAAAAATAAACATTAGGGAAGATCTGCGGTTGTATCAGGAGGGTAGTAAGACGGTAACGCCTAAAGCTGAATATACTTTGACCAGGGAACAGTTGATATTGATATGTGATTGGATTAGTGGACTGAAGCTCCCAGATGGATATTCTTCGAATATAGCAAGGTGTTGTAAAGTCGAAGAGCTGAAGTTTTGGGGTCTCAAAAGTCATGATTGTCATCATGCACAAGTTGATCCCTGTGGCATTTATCGACTTGTTACCGAAACGTGTGGTTGAAGCACTGACAGAGCTTTCTAATTTCTTCAGAGATCTATGCTTGATGGAGCTTCAGCTCAAAGAGATAGATAAAATGGAGATGTAGATAGTGGAAATAATGTGCAAGTTAGAAATGATCTTCCCTCCATCGTTTTTTGATTCAATGGAGCATTTGCATATTCACTTGCCATACGATGCTAAGTTTGGCGGTCCCGTGCAATATAGATGGATGTATCCATTTGAGAGGTAATGAAATTAATATTTTTAATACGGTAAAATGTTCATTCTTTTTTTCTAATCTATATATCACATAGGTATATGCGACGTCTAAAGCAAACAGTGAAGAATAGAGCCCGTGTAGAGGGGTCAATTGCTGAAAGGTATGTTATGGAGGAACTTGTTAATTTCTGCTCATTGTACTTTGAACCGGATGTTCAGACGAAGCATAATCCCTTACGTCGAAATTAGGCTGTTGTGCACGAGGAAAATAGGGAATTAACGGCATTTAGTCATCCTGTATGCCCATTCGCGATAAAAAAAAAGGAGATTCTTGACCGATAGGGAGTATGCAGCTGCCACATTGTATGTACTTGTCAACATGAATGAAGTAGCACCATACATTAAGTAAGTAGTCATAACTATATATGTCTGGTGTAACTGTGTCAATTTCCTTTACAAAAACATTGAGTATATAATTGTGTTGCAGTCAATATGATGTTGAAGTACGTGAAGAGAATCCGAGTATATCGGATAGGGATTTGTAAAATTTGAGAAATGGAGAATTTTTGTAATGGTTTAAAGACCATGTAAGTCTAACCTTTATAAGTTCAATGAATCTACCATCATAGATTTATTCTTATGGCGTAATTAACTTTAGAATATATTGTGTTAATGTACATTAGGTCCTCACAGATGAGTTAGCTGACAATCGGCTAAAGCTTATAGCCGACGGCCCTAAAAGATCTGTAGATACTTATATATGTTGCATTGTCAACGGTTACAGATTTAAGTGTTGTGATATTGGGGATGTCGCTTCTGCTGATTCTGGTGTTGTGGTGAAAGGTAGCTGCTACGATAACATTTGGGATGACTGGTATGGACGATTGCTAGAAGTTGTCGTTCTCAAATATTGGGGTCATAAAGAATTATTTTGCTTCAATTGTCATTGGTTTGATGTTGAGAATGGAGTTAAAGTAGATACAAAATCAAGACGGGTGACTGCTAACGTTAAGTCAAAACTAAGACTGATGACTGGTATGGACGAGCCGTTTATTTTAGCAAGTCAAGCAACACAGGTGTACTATGCGCGGAGTGTTAAGACTCCTGCAAGCCCATGGCATGCTGTTATAACCACCAAAGCCCGTGGTTTTCAAGGCACAGCTCCTCGTCCAGACGATGAACCTTTACAAGTCGAGTCTACTAGTGTCACACCTGCTGATATGACAATTATTAGTGAGTCTAGTGAAGAAGAGGATGATGTTGTCGCTGTCGAAAGTGAAGACGATGTTGTTGAGGAGGTAGATATAATTGAAGAAATCGTTGAGGATGAAGAAGATGGTGATGACAACGATAGTGAAGATCTACTACTCGAAGATGACGATTCTGATATTGATGGCTTTGATGATATAAATGATTAGGAGTATGTACTCTTTTTGTCCTTTTAGTTGTATTTAAATGTAATAGTTGTATCTACATGTTGTATTCAAATGGCATAGTTGTTTCCTTTTAGTTATATCTGCATATTGTATCCTTTTAGTTGTATGTGCATGACGATTTTGATATCTGTGTTTGTATCCTTTTAGTTGTATCCGCATATTATCTTCTTGATGATGATTTGACAGTATATATATAGATATGGCGCGTACACCACACGGTGATCGTGGCGGACGTGCTGGTAGTTCAGGCCGTGGGGGCCGTGGAGTGGTGATGATCAGGCTGGATCATCAGGTATAATTACAAGTTTTGTTGTTATACATCTTATTATTTTTAATATTATATAATATTGACATTATATTCGAGAATATAAATATTGTTGTATTTCACTACACATGTGATCGACGTAGGCCTCCGCGGGGACTAGCACACGGATTGCTAGGGAATCCCCCCCAGGCGCCGCTTATATGCCGTGTCGGGACTACTAGGTAATATATACATTACGTTTGTATTAATTATTTAGTTATTTTATATATTCTTTGAAATTTAGAAATTTAACCGTGTAGGCAATAGGCACGCGTTAGAACTGACGGGACTCGATTCTGACATACGGAGACCGAGTTCGAGCCTCGTACGCCTTACTTGAGAAAACTTAGGAAATTAGTCAAAAAAGAGACCAATACCCGCCTCGGTCGTCAAGTTAACATGCAAACACAGGCAATAGCACCGCGTAGGCAATAGACACGCGTTACAACTGACCGGACTCGATTCCGACATACGGAGACCAAGTTATCGCCCAGTTTCTAAAACTAGGCAACACTTAGCCAAAAAGTCGAAAAAGTGGTCAAAACCTGCATCGGCCGTCCAAATGACACACAAACACAGGCAATAGCACCACCTAGGCAATAGACACAAGTTACAACTGACGGGACTCGATTCCGACATATGGAGACCAAGTTCGAGCCCAGTTTATAAAACTAGCCAACACTTAGCCAAAAAGTCGAAAAAGAGGTCAAAACCTGCATCGGTCGTCCGAATGACACACAAACACACACATAGTACTGCGTAGGTAATAGACACGCATTACAACTGACAGGACTCGATTCCGACATATGGAAACCGAGTTCGAGCCCCGTACGCCTAACTTGAGAAAACTTAGGAAATTAGTCGAAAAAGATACCAAAACCCACCTTGGTCATCCAGTTAACATGTAAACACAGGAAATAACACCGCTTAGGCAATAGATATGCGTTACAACTGATGGGACTCGATTCCAACATACGAAGACCGAGTTATCGCCCAGTTTGCAAAACTAGCCAACACTTAGCCAAAAAGCCGAAAAAGAGGTCAAAACCTGTATCGGCCGTTCGAATGACACGCAAACACACACATAACACCGTGTAGGTAATAGACACGCGTTATAACTGACGGGACTCGATTTCAACATACAGAGACCGAGTTCGAGCCCCGTACGCCTAACTTGAGAAAACTTAGGAAATGAGTCGAAAAAGAGGTCAAAACCCGCATCGGCCGTCTGAATGACACGCAAACACACACATAGCACTGCATAGGCAATAGACATGCATTACAACTAACGGGACTCAATTCTAACATACGGAGACCGAGTTATCGCCCTGTTTGCAAAACTAGCCAACACTTAGCCAAAAAGCCGAAAAAGAGATCAAAACCCGCATCGGCCGTCCGAATGACACAAACACAGGCAGTAGCACCGTGTAGGCAATAGACACGCATTACAACCGATGGGACTCAATTTCTATATACGGAGACCGAGTTCGAGCCCAGTTTGAAAAACTAGCCAACACTTAGCCAAAAAGCTGAAAAAGAGGTCAAAACCCACATCGGCCGTCCGAATGACACACAAACACACACATAGCACCGCATAGGTAATATACACACGTTACAACTGATGAGAGTCGATTCTGACATACGGAGACCTAGTTTGAGCCCCGTACGCCTAACTTGAGAAAACTTAGAAAATTAGTCAAAAAAGAGGTCTAAACCCGCATCGGCCGTCCGAATGACACGTAAACACACATAGCACCGCGTAGGTAATAGACATGTGTTACAACTGACGGGACTCAATTCTGATATACGGAGCCCGAGTTCGAGTCCCGTCCGCCTAACTTGAAGAACACAAACTAAAATAATGTAAATATGTTTTCATTTTGATTTTGTTATTAATATTTTAATTTTGTAGGGTCTTGTTGACGAGACTCGTGGAGGTGGAGGCACTGGTGATGACCGCCGAGCTGATGACGAGCAGCCTCCTCCAGTACAGGGTGATGACCATAGAGTTGATGACGAGCAGCCTCCTTCAGTACATGGTGATGACCGCCGACTCAATGACATGGAGATAGGCGACGGGTTGTAGTTAGTTTAGTTTATGGTATATTCTGAGTTTCATGTATGTATTTGTACAGTTTATGAGTTGTACCGATGACCATTATATTTTTTATCTATATATTTGATTTGGGTTACTAGTTTATAAGAGGTATAGTTGTGATTTGATGGTTGTTATTATTTTATACCAGGTGTATATTTGTAAATGAACAGGAAAATTTTGAAATAAAAAAAAAATTCGAAATTTATGTAGTCATTGCCGACAGGGGTAATGGCGACGGCTATGCCGTCGCCAATGACTTATAGCGATAAACATAAGGTAATGGTCATTGCCGACGGCTACTATGTCAATGCCGACGGCCATGCCGTCGGTAATGGGGTTTTCCCTCAAAAAACTGTGGGCCTTTGCCGACGGCCTTGCCGTCGCTATCGCCGTCACTAATAACCCTACGCCGTCACCAATGACAACCGTCGATAAAGACCTCACTGCCGACGGCCTGTGGGGCGACGGTAGTGCCCGTCGCCAATGACCTCACTGCCGACGACACTATGGTCATTAGCGACGGCAGTGACCATTGGCAATGACTGGTTTTCTTGTAGTGTTTTCTAAGTAAACGAACCCATCAAAAATGTTAGCATTCATAGTGGCAAGCTTTGAGAGTGCATCGACAATGGAATTATCGTTACGCTCGACTCCTTAAAACTCATATGACTGGAAATACTAAAGCCGATCTTTCAACTCGGCTAAATACTTGATCATTCTCTGACCTCGAGCTTCATATTCCCCTGAGACTTGCTTGACGACCAACTGAGAATCACTGAAGATGACTATCCTCTGACCTCGAGCTTCATATTGATTAAGTGTTGTTACCTTTAGATTGTGTGATCCTTGCCCCATATACTCCAAGCCCAGTTTACCGTGCCACCCACTACCGTCTGACACAGACCCCCACTCATGGTCATCTCAGCTGAATGCTTGCAGCTCACCCACTACATCTTGTCACTGTTTGCCATCGCCAGCCGACTGAGTTCCATCCTTATTAATGTATGGCAAACGGTGACAGAGATAACAGTTAAATGTTATCTCATACATCATTACTTGGTCAAAGCCCAAGCTAAAATATCATTTGCTTTATGGGTCAGCCGAATGGTCCGGCCCAATACCTTTAAGACATAATAAATATAATCCAAGGGAGGAGCCCAATCGGTCTGGCCCAATACGAAAAGTATCATAGCCCAACACTGAGAATTTAATAATATCACGAAAATGTAGTGTTGGGCCATAATACTTTAGGTATTGGGCTAGACCAGTTGGGCTGCTCCCTTGGATCTTATTTACTTTGTCTTAAAAAGTATTGGGCCAGACCGTTGGGCTGACCCATAAAGCAAATGATATTTTGGCTTGGGCTTTGACCGAGTAATGATGAATGAGATAACATTTGACTGTTATCTCTGTCACCGTCTGCCAAGCATTAATGAGGATGGGACTCATTCGGTCGGCGATGGCAAATAGTGACAAGATGTAGTGGGTGAGTTGCATGCATTCGGCTGAGATGACCATGAGTGGGGGTCTGTGTCAGACGGGTGTGGGTGGCATGGTAAATCGGGCTTGGATTATATGGGGTAAGGATCATACAAAGGAAAAGGTAACAACACTTAATAAATTCATTATCTCTCTCAAGCACTTGACATTTTATTCCTCCATTGTTAACCTTATGATCGCCTGTATTGACTCCCACGCCGGAGCTATCCCCCGACGGTCAAGCCGTCAAGCTTTGGGTGTTGACTTGTTGAACTGTGCAGGATTTGGACGATTTTTAAGTGATTGGAGTTCATGGAAAGATCTTGGCATTAACATCGGCGCTAGAAGGAGGGATGTTTTCTAGTGTCCTTGATATTTTCAATCACAAACTTAAGTTGTTTTACGTCAGAATCCATGGGGAAGAGTAGGACACCTACA
Source organism: Panax japonicus (assembly GCA_020205505.1). Lineage (NCBI taxonomy): Eukaryota > Viridiplantae > Streptophyta > Magnoliopsida > Apiales > Araliaceae > Panax > Panax japonicus. The sequence continues at coordinate 16,499,116 of CM035101.1, read as the reverse complement.
CCCGAAGGACAGCCGATGGCTGTTAGTTCGACTACACCACGAGTATCTACAAAGGACTAGTTGGGTCCTGCTAATAGTGCTCATGCCAACACGGCTTCCAAACGTGTATCCGAAGACTAGTTTTCACTGCCGAAAAAGGACCGGATCATGGTCAGAAATGGGTAAAAGGCACACCACCTAGAACCCGACATCGAGATGATCAGGAAGATAAGGCCTCCAAGTTACCCAAGATGGCGGACGAAGCAGACAAGGCTGTGGAGGTACTTTTGAAACTGAGACATGACATAGCCGAACAGACGCTTCGAATGGCGGAGTTGAAAGACGCAACGTCTAATTATGTTCAGTCTGAAGAGAACGGGCATAGGAGGGGAAAGGAGCCTGCCCATTTAGGTCATGAATCTCGAGGCCAACCTCGGGAACGAAGGAGATCCAGAAGCCCTACTCCTCAAAGATCGAAGAGGGCACTCCACCCTGTCGGTTCTAAGGAGCAGGGTCGAAGCAGACAGAGGGGCAGATCTAGAGATTATACGCCCGAGAATACAAAGAAGGCACTCCGCCTTGAGTATTCTCGCCATAGCGACAGAGCCCCGTGACAAAGCAGATCTAGGGGTCGTACACCAAAGAGTCCATTGATGGTACACCACCCTATGGACTCTCGTCGTTAGAAAAGTCCCTCGAAGGTTGGGGGTTCTATTGTTAAAGGTCGGTCTACTCAGAAGAAGGGAGATTCACCAGAAAAAGAGGCCTCATCTCAGCTAGAAGGAGTGGAATATCTGGTCAAAGAACTAAAGGAGCTTCGAAAACAGATTGCCGAAGTCCAACAAATAAAGGGTACTTCGGGAAAGAAGGCGTCTCCTTTTTTCGCGGAGATTCTCAAAGAAAAAGCTGACCCCGCCAAGAATTTGCCCCACATGGAAAGTTATGATGGATCTGGAGATCCTTATGACCACAGTCAGGCGTTCGACAAACTGATGGATTATTATGACTTTAGCGATGCTGCTAAGTGTCATACCTTTGTTACAATGCTCCAAAAAGATGCCAGGTAATGGATTGGGACGTTACCTTTAAATTCGGTCTCATCATAGGCAAATTTGTGCAGTAAGTTCCATGCTCGTTTCAGGAGCAACAAAAGGAGGGAAAACCAACTGGATCATTAGCTTAGGATCAACAATATTCAAATGAGTCTTTTAGCCAATATGTGAAACGATTCCGGGAAGTAGTAGGCCAAGTGACCGACCTGAATGATCTTCAAGTCGTTGGACTGTTCTAGAACGGTTTAGACTTGGTGAAGTCCGAGAAATTGGTGAAGAAGTTGATGTTTCACCACCCGAAGAGTCTTGTTGAAGCCTTCGATAAGGTAGAAGGCTACATCGTGGTAGAGGAGGCCATGAATAGTCTTAAGCGTCCTTCTTCGGACCGGATCAAGGAGACAGATCGGGACAGAACACACGGGGGCCAGAAGAAAAATGAAGGGAATAATGACCGCTACAATGGAGGGTCGAAGAAGTACAACAACAACTGGAGACATGGAGGAGGTCGTTCATCTGCTCCGACCCAGAAAGTGAATAGGACGTACACACAAGTCAATACTGATAGGGCTATCATTTTGGACCAGATCAAAAATCAACCTATCTATGAACCACTTCGAGACAACCTTAAGCCCGAAGCAGGTAATTCTCATAAATATTGTGACTATCATCAGGCTTCGAGTCATGATACAAATGACTGTGCTAGTATGAAGGACTTCATCGAGAGGAAGGTTCAAAGGGGAGCCCTAGTTCAGTATGTTACTGTGAGAAAGACTCAACAAGCCCACCAAAGAGACAGAGAACATGTTTAGGTTGCTCAGCCTGCATTAACAGCTCCTGGACAGCCTGCAAGGCATGTGGTAGATGTCATCACTGGGGGAACTTCTGGTAAACTTGTTGGGAAGAAGTGTCGAAGTTATCTGGATTCGGTCATGTCATTGGTGGGTACCCTCCTGAAGGCTGACAGACCTTATTCTGGTACGATAATCTCCTTTACTGATGAGGATTACACTTCAGAAACCATCGAACCACATGAGGGATCATTGGTAGTAACGGCGGAAGTGGATTCGGTGGATATGAAGAGAATGATGATCGACAACGGGTCTTCCGTGGATATTATGTATGCCCACGGTTATCAGAGGATGCATCTGGATGGGCAGAAGATGGAGATTGGACAGGAGGCTCCTTTGTAATGCAGGCTCCTTTGTAATGCTTCAGTAACGATCCAGTCAAGGTGGCTGGAACTATTGAGCTACCGGTCATCTTCGAAATGGCTCCCAAACAGGTAGAAATTACTTGTAAATTTTATGTTGTGCATATAGATTCTACCTATAATGCCATTTGGGGGAGGCCTACTTTGACCGCTTTACAAGCTGTGACCTCAATCCTTCATTTCAAAATTAAATTTCATAACGGTCCATAGAGTTAGAGAGGTGAAAGGGATCTGGATTTGGCCAGACGATGTAATAGAAATGTTGTGATAACTTTGGGAGTGGGGGTGTCAAAGCAGAAATAGACCATGGCAATAGAGATCGAGCCCTTCACTCAGAGCAGTTCAGAACCAATGGTCATGCCAGCTGGGGAAACAAAAGAGATCGAGCTTATTCCTGGCAATAAAAACAAGACAATAAAGATAGGTTCGGGTCTGCCGGAACCTCTTCGGATGAACCTTATGGAACTTCTACGCTGCTATGCGAATATTTTTACGTGGGCACCTCAAGATATGCCAGGGTTGAGTAGGAAGATTGTTGAGCATCGGTTGGAGCTGGATTTGTCAAAGAAGCCAGTTCGACAGAAGAGGAGGATTTTTTCACCGGAGCGCCAACAAATCAATGATGAAGAGATTGCAAAGTTGCTGGCTGCAGACTTCATTTTTGAGATCGACTACCCGCAGTGGATGGCGAATGTGGTGCTGGTCCAGAAGCATAATGGGAAGTGGCGAGTCTGCATCGACTATACAGATCTGAACAAAGCTTGTCCTAAGGTCTTCTATCCATTACCCCACATCGACCAGCTCATCGATGCGACTTCGGGGTATGCTTTATTGAGTTTTATGGATGCTTTCTCTGGTTACCATCAAATTTCCATGTGCAAAGAGGATATACTGAAGACGGATTTCATTATGCATCGTTTCGGTATATGCCTACAAGAAGATGACTTTTGGCCTAATTAATGCGGGGCCACGTACCAGAGAATGATGAACTTCGTCTTCAAACACCAGTTAGGAAGAAACATGGAGGTGTACATCGATGACATGATTGTCAAGAGCATGCTTGTGCAGAAACACTTAGATGATTTAGAAGAATGCTTTCAGACAGTTTATCATCACAACTTGAGATTGAATCCTACTAAATGTACCTTCAGATTGGGAACTGGCAAGTTTCTGGGCTGTCTTGTCAGCCAGAGAGGAATTGAAGCCAACTAAGAGAAGATCTAGGCAATCTTGAATATGAAGACTCCTCGGTCTTTTAAAGATGTCCAACATCTGACTGGAAGGATTGCAGCTTTTGGGAGATTTATGTCCAAGTCGACAGAAAGGTGTTTGCCGTTTTTTGACACATTGAAAGGGCCGAAGAATGCGAAGACGTTCCAGTTGACTTCGAAATGTGAAGACGCCTTCTAGAGTATAAAGACCTATTTATTTGTCTTCGGCGCCTTTGTTGGTGAAGCTCGCTCCTGCTGAGCCTCTATATTTGTACTTAGCAGCTAGTTCGTTGGCAGTAGGAGTAGTTTTGGTGCGTCAAGTAGGGGATAAGCAGCACCCGATTTACTACGTAAGCCATGTCCTTAGGGAAGCTGAAACAAGGTACCCAAATATTGAAAAATTTGCCTTTGCTTTTATGATAGCTAGTCGAAAGCTTAGGCAATATTTCTAGGGTTGGTTGTTAGTGGTATACACGGATCAGCCTCTAAAGAAAATTATGGGCAAACCTGAAGTTTCTGGGAGATAAGCTGCATGGACGATGGAGTTGTCCCAATTTTTCATTGAATATCATCTCCAAACAGCTATCAAAGGGCAGGCCTTGGCTGATTTTGTGGTCGAATGTTCATTTTCTGAAGCGGATGAAGCAGTGGTAGAAGCTGAGGGGTCTGATAGAGCGGTTGTAGTTCTTCAGTAGAAGCAGAGCTCGTGGACGCTGTATGCAGATGGGTCTTCTATTTCGAACATCAATTGAGCAGGGATCATTTTGACAAGTCCAGAGGGATTCAAAGTGAAGCAGGCCATCAAATTCGAGTTCAGAGCAACGAACCATGAGGCAGAGTATGAGGCAGTGCTAGCAGGGTTACGACTGGCTAAGAGCCTCGAAGTACAGAGAATAGTCATCTTCAGTGATTCTCAGTTGGTCGTCAAGCAAGTCTCAGGGGAATATGAAGCTCGAAGTCAGAGAATGGTCAAGTATTTGGCAGAATTGAAAGATCGGTTTTAGTATTTCTAGTCATATGAGTTCCAAGGGGTCGAGCATAATGACAATTCTATTGCTGATGCACTCTCAAAGCTGGCCACTACGGATGCTAACATTTTTTATGGGTCCATTTACTTAGAAATTTTGCAACATCCTAGTGTTCAACATGAATCGGTAATGTGCATTGATCGCTCCAACTGCTGGTTGACTCCATATTTAGAGTATCCGGCAGATGGCGTCTTACCTTCGGATCAGATGCTGGCCAAGAAAATTAAATACAAGAGCGCTAACTTCGTTCTGATAGATGGGGATCTCTTTCGAAGGGCCTTTTCGTCTCCACTGCTAAAATGTTTAACTCCATCTAAAACTGAATATGCTCTTCGAGAGGTTCACAAGGGCATCTGTGGCGACCATATGGTTGTTAAGTCATTAGCCTACAAAGTACTTTGTCAGGGATACTACTGGCCTACAATCTTCAAGGAAGCTACGGAGTACGTCAAGAAATGCGAGAAGTGTCAACTCAACTGTCTGATCCCACATCAGTCACCAGAAGAGTTATACTCGATCTTATCTCCTATAACCTTTACTATCTGGGGGGTTGATATACTGGGTCCATTGCCGAAAGCTAAAGGTGATCAAGCGTAGACTAGATGAAGCTAAGGGAAGATGGTCAGAGGAGCTGCTCAGCCTATTATGGGCTTATCGGACTACATCGAGGACTACAATAGGGGATTCACCTTTCAGGCTGGCCTATGGTACTGATGCCTTAGTCCCAGTTGAAATTAGATCTCTAAGTCTTCAGGTCAGTCAATTCAAAAAGATTTACAATGAAGAAGGCCTGAAGGTCAATCTAGATTTGCTCGAAGAAGTCAGAGAAATAGCTTTGATTAGATTGGCGGCCTACCAGCGAAGAGTGGCTAAGCATTACAATAATGTATGAAGTGGGAGATTTTGTTCTCAGGGAAGTCGAAGCATCTATACCTCAAAACTTGGCAAAGCTGATGCCGAATTGGGAAGGAATGTATGAAGTCATCGAGGTACCGAAGCCAGGGACTTATCGATTGAGGGCATTAGACGGATCAGAAATCAAGAATACTTGGCATGCTGGTAGGCTTCAGAAGTACTTTCAGTAGATACAGTGTCAGTTTACCGGAAGTCTGTAAATGTTTGAAACATCATCAATAAAAGATCCTTTTTTCTCAATAGGTCTTTTGTTCGTTGCTGTTCACTTCATCGGTGTAAGGAGGTTTGGGTGGACTCGCCGACCATTCGATGGTAGCCTTATCGGCATGTGGTCCTAATGAATTTGTCAGGCCCTTCGTGCTAGGCAAATGTCATCGGTGTAAGGAGTTTCGGGTGGACTCGCTGACCATTCGATGGTAGCCTTATTGGCAGGTGATCCTTATAAATTTGTCAGGCCCTTCATGGTAGGCAAATGTCATTGGTGTAAGGAGGTTCGGGTGGACTCGCTGACCATTCGATGGTAGCCTTATTGGCAGGTGGTCCTTATGAATTTGTCAGGCCCTTCGTGGATGGAAAATGTCATCAGTGTAAGGAGGTTCGAGTGGACTCGCTGTCCATTCGATGGTAGCCTTATTGACAGGTGGTCCTTGTGAATTTGTAAAGCCCTTTGTGGTAGGCAAACTTCATCGGTGTAAGGAGGTTCGGGTGGACTCGTTGACCATTCGATGACAGACAATCTGGTCGGTGGAATCCTGTGGGTTTGTTAGGCCCTTCGTGGTAAACAAATTCCCTATGAAGTAGATCTACCTCACACTTCGATAACGAATAAGTATTCCTTTATTTTATCACCTAATTTTGTCTAAGTGTTGAGTTTGGATTGCTTCGTTACTTAACTTGATCTTATTTGTTATATGACTTGTTTAGTTATTTAATAACAGTTTAAGTTAAGAGTTTGTACATTTCTTAAGTTGATATTGAAGTATTGACAAAAATTAATAACAAAGGAGTAATAAGGAAAGAGATTGATATTTCATTAATAACATATTGTTTACATAAAAGATCAAAATGATTACAAAAGTCCTATGAACTAAGGAAAAGGAGACTCGTCTTCAGGCATCAGCTTCGTCTTCAAAAGAGTAAAGAATGGTCAGATCAACCTTAGTTGTGACAAGTTTTGCCTTGTCTTTGCTTCGACATTCATCGTACCCATCGGAGAACATCTAAACGATTTTCTCATTCAGCTCGGTTGATTTTTCGGTACTCTTTTTGAATTTGTTTGCGAAGATCTTCGGTTAGAGGAGAACCTATATCTCTCAGGGTGTGAAGCTCCCGAAGCTCCTCTTCAAACTTCGCCTGATCCTTTGCTCGTTCCTTCTGAATTCGGGACTCGTTGACTTCAAGATCATTTATTTGCAGCGCCAAGCTCTTGTTGGTCTTTACAAGCGTATCGTTCTTTTGAATGAGGATTTCATTCCTCTGCATTAAGTCTATATTTAGGTTGGTGGTGGTTCGGTGATTGGCCTCAGCTGTTCGGTGAGTGGCTTCAGCTGCCTCCATTTTCTCTTTCAATTTATTCATATCTTTTTGGAGGCACTCGATGTTGTAGAGAACGGTACCATGGCCACTTTTCTCTTTATTCAAGGTCGATTTCAAAATGTTCTCTTGTTGGGATGCATCTTCTTCGGCCGCAACTTCTTTATATCTGGGAAGAAGCCTCCCGAAGACAGCATTCGCTTGCAGATATTCAAAGATAATTAGTTAATCATCAAGAGATGCACATAATTTCAAATATCCAGATTAAACAACTAACTCACCTTAGCATGGTAGCTCATGCCTTCCTCAATTAAATCCCTAATCGAGCTATTTCCGAACCGATGGTCATCAGTCTCCCGGACAAAGGAGTCGAACAGTTGGAAGGGAAAGTTTGCATTAAACTCGGGCCATATGGTAGGTGAGGACATGGCTTCATGCTGGAAGGCAGAGGGAGATGATTATGGTGGAGAAGGCATGTGAAACTCGTCGCGGATAGGGGATTGAGCAAGCGAATCGACAGGAGGTGGAGGTTGAACAGGAGTAGGCCCTATAGGTAGTGGTGGTTGATCCTCTGAAGGCTGTTTCCTTTTGCGAGATAGGGTTGAAGCCTCGGTTCGTTCTTCACCTTCGTCTTCTGAAATAAGGATTTCCACTGGGATAGTGGGAACCCGAAAGTCGTCAACGGTCAGAGGGGTTACCTTAGTTTTCCTCTTCTTTATTCAAAGAGCTTACATCTGTTCACTGGTAGGCATGTCGATCAGACTAGAGGTGGAAATTGGCTGGGACTCTTAGGAGGTAGATCTTGGTTTTCGAATCGCCCTCTTCTTCTTGCAAGGTCGGCTGATTTCCTATACAATTTCTAGTTATGTAGGAGGAACCTCATCATCTTGGGCGTCTGAAACTGGAACTTCTTCCTGTGGAGTTTCAGTGGTGGGTGATGAAGATTTACCCGATAGGAATATTTCCAAATCCCTTCGGTCGATCGATGTTGGCTTAATCAAAGATATTGCAACAGGGAAATACATTTTTTTAGATCTGTTTACAACAATAAATTTCAGCAAAGTTATATCTTAGTAGGAATTTGGGACTTACATTTGTGGTCGTACAACCAGTCTTGTTTGATGAGAAGACCATGACTCCATTCCTTCTTTGGGAAATTATCAAGGAGCTCAATCATCTCTTTTACACGTTCTTTGGCTATATCCCCGAAGTCTACAGATACTTTCTCTAATGTTGTCCAGTCTAGAAGAGAGGCAATTTCAGGCCATTTGACGAAGAGCCATTGAGTATGCCATCCTCTGTTGCTAGAAGGAGTATTGATCAGAGAGCGTCTCTCAATGTTCTCTCCGGGTTTTGTAGCTATTTTTCCCAGAACTTTGAACCCCTTTTCTCTGGACTTAGTGATGGTGTATATGGAGAAGAAGAAGTCGAGCGTGGGAGCAAGGCCTACTTCGTGGCAGAAGGCAATAAACGCCAAGATGTGGATGTAGGAGTTTGGAACCAGTTCGGCGAATCCGACGCCAACAAACCCCAAAAGGGTTACCAGAAAGACGGGTAGGGGGAATCGAACCCCTTTTTCCATAAGAGTCAGAGGCATAGCGGTCCAGCCCTCAGGGCACTGGTACATCCTATCGGTGGCTGTAGGATGCCTCAGTTGGTGAGTCACCAGGATTTGGTACCGTTCATATGCATTTTGAACGTCCGTTTCAAATAAGGTCGATGGAGTGTTGGCATGGGGGAACTGTTCTGCACTTTGAAAGAACACAAAAGGGTTTGGAAGTGGCTTTTTCAGTGTGTTCTTGTTTGGGGTATCAGATGGGTTAGGGTTTGACCCCGAAGCTGCCTTGGTGGGACTGGGTGTAGGAGGAACAGTGATGAGGGGAATGACGATGATGGGAATAGGATTTTCTGAACTCTGAGAAGTCATTGTTAGTCGTTTGCAGGTAGAGAGAGAAATCGAAAGGAAGAAGAGAGTAAGAGGGGTCTAAAATTCAAAATGGCAGGTAAAATCCTTGAAATTGGAGAAAATTACCTTTTATACTGGGTGGTCATTTCAATTTTTTACAGAATCGAGGACGGCGCATTAATGGCATGATATGATGGTGAATTGGAAGGGGTAACGTCCGTTTTTGGTCATAATCATTAATTGGGATGGGCTTTCTAAGTGGACCTCCGGTTTTATTTAAATTACTGGTTGTTACTTATCAGTTGGGCCTTAGGGAGTTTTATTGTTGGACCTCTCTTAGTTTTTACAAATCCTTCTATTATGGGCCTATGTTATTAACAGTCTTTCATTAAACATCCTGTTTAATAAAAGACTGGGGAGAAATGTTGGGCCATAATACTTTAGGTATTGGGCTAGACCGGTTGGGCTCCTCCCTTGGATCTTATTTACTTTGTCTTAAAAAGTATTGGGCCGGACCGTTAGGCTGACCCATAAAGCAAATGATATTTTGTCTTGGGCTTTGACCGAGTAATGATGAATGAGATAATATTTGACTGTTATCTCTGTCACCGTCTACCATGCATTAATGAGGATTGGACTCAGTCGGCCGGCGATGGCAAACAGTGACAAGATATAGTGGGTGAGCTGCATGCATTCAGCTGAGATGACCATGAGTGGGGGTCTGTGTCAGACGGGAGTGGGTGGCACGGTAAACTGGGCTTGGAGTATACGAGGCAAGGATCACACAAAGAAAAAGGTAACAACACTTAATCAATTCATTATCTCTCTCAAGCACTAGACATTTTATTCCTCCATTGTTAACCTTATGATCGCCTGTGCTAACTCTCACGCCAAAGCTATCCCCCGACGGTCAAGCCGTGAAGCTTTGGGTGTTGACTTGTTGAATTGTGCAGGATTTGGATGAGCTTTAAGTGATTGGAGTTCGTGAAAAGATCTTGGCATTAACATGTAGAATAAGCAAAATTGTAAATACATAACACGAATTGCCTCGTCTTTAGCATATCAATAACCATAAAAAAGTAATTTACTAGTGTTGTTTGAGAGACAAAAACCAACAACTAGAAAATTTCCAAAGCATTAACAAGAATTTACACTTTCCAGCTCCATAAGCATAAAGATTTAATGATGGATCCTTCAGTTGCTGCAAATAACAAATGCAATGTCATCAATGCATTTCATTTCATGTGTCGCCATACCTAACATAAATTTGAATAACTGTTTCAATGTTTTTCTTAACTTTCATAGAATCCTGTGTATGCAGTATCCAAGACACACGACATAGACATAGCTACAAATCAAGTATGTATGTCTCATAACATGAGACCAACTCCCAAGGAGCATGAAACTACTAAAGAGGAAAATAGAAAAACATTTAAATTTCACCGATTAACCCTAACTAGATAGCCTCTAGTCAACTCAAAAAAATCTCAGTTTACATCTACAATCTTTCTGCATTATATTAAAGATTAAAAATACACCATGGGATCGCTGCTTGAATCATTAGATGTATATAATAATGTAGGAGAAATTTCCAACTTAAAGTGGGGAGAAAGGTAAATAACTACTACTAGAAAACCTCCTAAAGTTTAATTTGGCCAAAGTCAATGATGGTGAATTTTTGTGGTAGAAATACCCCCAGAATGCTTTTAATTGTGGAACTTGTGCCATGATTACATTGCTAAACAAACATAGCAAACCAAGCACTATTTAACATTAAACCAACACCTAGATAACACAAAATTTGTTAACACCCTCTGACAATAATTGCACAAGACATGATAACTTTAGCTTCACATTATAAGAACTCATAAATCAAAATTGCTGACATATGATGAGATAACATTATATAAGAGTAGTGTATTAAACCGATGTCAATGCAAAATAAATGTATACATTACAGGATAAATAAATTAACATGTCTACCATCTTACTAAAATCAAAAAATGCACATATGACAACCAAATGCAGTGTAAAGATGCTAATTGAATGACACCCTCATTATATGGATGAGAACCAAATGCCATCCAAGTCCACTACAATGAGTTATGAAATGACAGTTTTCTTCTGAACATATGTTTTCCAGGAAAATAATGAAGGAAAAACAAAACATGGCCCCTGAATTCCTCTTGAATTAATAAAACATCATTTTTCATGGTTACACCAAGATGTGATGAATTCAAGGCAAGGTTGTAATGAACTATTATATCAGCTTGTACATGTGCATGTATGTATGCAAAAGAGACGAACCTGGCCTCAAGAATGTGCATATGTTGGGGTAGCTTGCACACTTGTTGCGTGTGTAGATATGGGGGGGGAGGGGAGAGAGAGACCTTTATGTTGAAGCCAACTTTAGCACTAGTTTAGATAAACATGACGTTAAGATCACGAGATTTCTCTTCTGCTTCCTCTACAAAGACTTGCCTGAGAAACATCAGCAAAACCAAAAATTGGCATAAATAAGTTTGAATAGTTAATTAGACCAGAGAAGGCATTCAATAGTTCAACATTTTAAGTATTTTTTAGGATGTATATCAGCATTTTGAAACACTGAATAACAAAATGGACAGATGTCCTTAATTTCTAATACATGAAACCATTCAGCTAGTTCTTGCATACCACATTTGTAAAGAATATAATTCAAACGTGACATGGGATATATGCACACAGAGACATATATTCAATCACAAACACACACCATAACTAGTGGAGCTAGAATCAACTCCCTACAATCACCAATAAATCCAGTGGGGCGGTATCCAGGATTTCTTTATTATTGTAGGTATTAAATTTTGTGTTACTAGAATTGTAGTCTTAAGTTGCCATAAGGTAATAATAGCTAAATAAAAATAATGAAATGGGAAAATTTGGGAGTTTTCATACAATTAGAGGTATATGATATCTCTTTCCTTTGTGGCTCTATCTTTGATTCATAGCAATTAAAGGACTAAGGTGAAATGGGGAAATATGAGAGTTTTTATACAATTAGAGGACTGAGGTGATTAAGGAACTCAAAGCCTATTGAAGGCCAAGTTTCGAAGTCTCGTCGACTTTTTCTGAGTAGTGTGAAATCTCTGAACTTTCCTGGACAAAAGATCTTACTGTTCGTATGGCGCCAAAAGTTTCCTAACCAACAATGACAGACTTCCATTTCAGAAAAATATTTGTAGTCCCAACCCTCTGGAATCAAATCTAATCTTTATGTCCCCTGAACGCATTTACTCAAAAATTAAATGAACAGTAAACTTTTCAATATCCACGTTTCCCCCTTCAGGATAAAATTGTGAGATATCTCAGCATAGTAACAATAGAGAAAGATAAGAACACATGTACATAAATCCAGATTACTCTTTCTTAATATATTCACCAAAACTATTTATGGAACATGCCATACAATTTGTCTGGTTCAAGGGATAGTAGGGTTAAACTGTATGATTATTTAACATATACTAACAACTGAAAATTTAAACTTTTTTTAAGTCACAATAAATAACCTCAGTAACTGAGGCAGCCATAGCAGCAGCAGCTTGAGTCTTGTGGGAAAGTTCACGAAGATATCAACCAAATTCACGTACTGCTAGAGATATGCTAGAGATAAACAGGTACCTGAAGGTTGCCAAGGTAAAAGAATTTCCAGCCCTTTAGACTAGCTCAGACAGCAAGATCCATGTCGGCTCAAATACTCAAATTCTCATGAAAAAGTTGTTTATTGGGAATCCTATTGCAAATGTCAGCTCTGTATACAAATAGATACTCGAAATCCTACAAAGATATTTGTTGGCACCTTATTTTCAAGTAACTAACTTGGGTGCAAAAAAATTATGGTACAGGTACAGAACTAATCCCATAACTGTTTCATTCTATTTTAAACAAAGTTTATCATTTTAGTGGGGTCAAGTCTCTATTTCCTTCATATGTCTAATATACCTTCAATTGTTCAGCTTTGAAAAGTAAGTTGAGTAATGTTATGACCACACCCACACCTACACACACACACACACACACATATATATATAGAGGCCGGATCAGGTCCGGACTCCCGGACCGGACCAAAATCTGGACTCTTTATTTTTTGGCTTTTTTTTTAAAACAACTAATTTTTTTTTTAATATTTTATGAAACTGAAATTTTTATATAATATAGTATTTTGGATGTGATTTGGATACGTATAACAAAACAGGTTGTACAGACTATTCATATATTCTTTTGGTATAGGTATCCAAATCACACCCAAAATATTGTTTTATTGAAAAATTTCAGTTCCATCAAATATTAAATTTTTTTAGTTGTTTAAAAAAAAGCAAAAATAAATAAATATGGTCCCTATTTTTAGTCTGTCCGGGACAGGATCACTTCTCTATATGTGTATATATGTATGTATATATATATATATATATATATATATATATATATAGCAAGTGCAAAATATACGAGAGAGATAGAGAGAATACCTATTTTGGAGGATTGAGGAACCATGGGTCTAGCAGCAGTAGGAGGAGCAGAGGAAGAAGTAGCAGAATAATGTCTAGAAGTAGAACCAGAAGCAGATTTGTGAAAATATTGCCTCACAAAGAAGAGACTAACCACACAAGGAGCTGTAATTTGGGAAAATTAGGGCAGCCACGCAAGAAGCTATAGATCAGGGCAGCCACATTATAAACAAAAATAAGTTTTAAAAAATTTATAAAACTAAAAAAATAAAATTTGGGGGTAAAAACCAAACCCTAACCTTACAATTTGAGGAAATCAAAAAGAAAAGGAAGATGGATGAGAGATTGAAGTAAGAAAGGGAGAAGAGAGGTAGAAGATAAGAAGTATATAAAGAAGAAGAGGGATTTGTCCGTTAATTGCAACAACTGTGCGCTCGCCTTGCAGCCACACCCCTAACCTCCACTCCCAACTAAGCTCTCCCCTGTGTCGTCGCTCTGAGCAGCTGCGTACGCCGCCGTGTTGTAGCCGTCAAAATGGGGTGGGAGAAACGGGAGGAGGAACCTCTAGGTGTCTAGATGTCGCAACAAAGAAATGGGGGAAATGAAGATGTCGTAGAAAAGAAATGGAGGAGGAAATATGAAAGGGAAAAAGAAATTAGCAAATGATTTTTTTAAGATTCGTGAAGAAATATCCTTGGCTATTGATTTTATGAGATTTACTTCAAGCAAAGTAACGGAGAATTTTTCTGTCACAAAATAATTATCACTAATTACATATTACGAATAAAATTTTCTTCACAGATTTTCAACAAAAAATAGGCGCCAATTATTATTTTAATATCTTAAATTTGCAATGGAAAAAAATTAATTTGTGAAAGAAATTTCTTTTGCTAATTGATTTTTGTCACACAATTTTTTTCCTTCACTAATTCTTCACAAAAAACTTATCTGTGAAGGAAATAATTTATTCACAAATTTTCCTTCACAAGAGCCCCAACTTCTTGTAGTGTATAAATAGAATAAGAAAAAAAATGAATTTTAAAGTATAGTTCATTAATTCTAAATTAATTCGAACCTAACACATTTTACTAATAAATTTATATTATCCATTGTTATTGCCTCCTGTTATCGCAAGTAAATTTTAAAAGTACAAAATTTGTAACAAGCTAATACCTATATATATATATATATAATTAATTTATATATGTGACTTATTAATAATTGAATATAAGTTATTAATATATATATATATATATGTGTGTGTGGGGGGGGGGGGGGTTCTAATTCATGGCAACCGATTGTTAGGAGTACTATTCCAGCAACCATCATCTCCATCATTTTCCAACATTGATCAATATAATTAATGGTTGAGATTGAAAAAAAAATTATTATTGTAACGCCCGAGAAAATTTTGATTTTGTGAATTACATTTTTAGTTGATTATCTGAATTTAATGAATTTAATTGTTTATTTATGTGAGTAAGCTATTTATAGGTCGTTCTATGACCTAGAATGTGCGGATGTGGTAAGGATTCTGGCTATGTGCTAGGATTAATTATTATGAATTTCCAAGACGAAAACGGAAGTTTTCTGAGAAGTTTCCGTAAAAATAATATTCATCCGTTTCTGTTCGGAGATTAAGTTTGAATTTCTGAGAAACGCATAATGATAGAATACTAAGACGTAAGGGAATATCCAATGTAAGACCCCAGTTTTTATAAATAAAGATGAATTTTCTATAATTATTATTTTTGAATATTATGGAATAAATTTGATATAATGTTATAGTTGTGGGTAATATTTATAAATTTTGCAAAGTACGCAAGTTGTTATAAAATATTCGTTTGGTCGGGGAATATTCTTTTTGTCGGGGAATATTCGTACGACGGCACAATCATTGGTGGACCCCACAACGGAAGTATTGTCGTAGTTAGAAAACGACAAAATTATCTTTCTATAAAAATAACGGCGGAGGTGTTACCGTTAAAACTGTTGAACTACTCGGTAGTAAAAGTACAACAATACGCGTGGTTGCATAGTTGCACACGGTATTGATTATTGATGCTTATGTGAGAAGTCATTCAGCTATACTCAATTATTGCTACAGTAATTGTTGCATCATATCTCTTATATTATTGATTCAATTATTGTCACAGTATCATCTGTATAATACGTTATATTATTAAATCAATAATTGAGACGACAAGTTATAAATGACTAATAATTGTTGAAAGATTAATTATGTGTTGATTAAATATAAATTAATTTATGGTAATATTTATTCAATCCTTGATGTATATAAAGAGTCTGTTATGAGACGTTTGTGGTAAGTTTGGTTATTTTATGGGGGGCCCATATGTCATCATCTAAGAGTCTCATTCGTCAATAGTAATTACCTTCGTCAATAGTAATTATTTTCGTCAATAGTAATTACATTCGTTAATAGTAATTACCTTCGTCAATAGTAATTATTTTTGTCAATAGTAATTACCTTTACCAGACGTCAAACCACTTGTCGTTTCATATTACAGGCGTCGAACCACTTGTCGTTTCACATTACAGGCGTCAAACCACTTGCCGTTTCATATTACAGGCGTCGAACCACTTGTCGTTTCACATTACAGGCGTCAAACCACTTTTCTTTTCACATCACCAATCGTCAAGCCACTTACCTTTTCACATGGCAAGTGCTAAGATAGAAATCTTCTATAAATAGAGGCCTAATGCTTCATTATTTTTCACAAATTCATTCAAGCTATAGAGAGAGAAAGTATAGAGAGAATAAGAGAGAAAGAAGAAGAGTATTCTGTTACTACACTACTGCAGTATTCAATCTCCTAATAAAGTAAGGGGTGTTATTCTTTCTTATTCATGAGAGAACTGTTGTTATTCTATTGCTTATTATTCTGTTGGAATAACCTGTATACGCGGTTTACCCTATACTTGGTGACATTCTTCTATTATTCTGTTGGAACATCCTGTCTGTGTGTTTTACGTCGGACCTGGTTCCATTTACTATTCCGTCTTTATATTTTTGTCGGAATATCCTGTCTGTGCTATATGCCGGACCTGGTTCCATCATTTACTATTCCGCATTTATTATTTTGTTGGAACATCATGTCGGTGTGAATTTCACCTGACCTGGTTCCGTTATTATTATTCTGTTGAAATAACCTATCTGTGCGGTCTCTATCGCATGCATGATGATTTCTTTTATTATTCCATTCTTTATTATACTCAGTTGGTTAAAACTTTGACTTCTATACTCTATGAAATTAGTGGAATATCCTTGATATTTGCGCTTCATCCAGTATCCTTTCATGGAAATATTCTTCTAAGTATTCTTGAATTTTACTCTACAAAATAGTATCATGTTGACAGTTTGGATGTTATTGGTTCCTGGATAAATTAATTCTTGAACTTGTTTTATTGAATTCTTATATCATTGTCAGCATCCTCATGTTTATATTATGTTGAAAGTCATTTGTGGCCTGTAGTGCATAGATGGACTTGGTATGATTATGACCAGGGATTTTTCGTTGTAATCATGACCGTAATATTACAAATGATGTAAAAAATAAAAGTCCTCATTGACCCGTAGTGCATTGATGGACAGTTGTTGGCATGATCATGACCATTAATGAATACACAAATATTCTTGGCCCGTAGTGCATGAATAATTGTGGTCGTGATACTAAAGAATATCCTTGGTCGTAGTGCAGGGGTGATTCAATGATGTGGAATATTAAGCTGAGTCTCAGCTATAACAGTGATGAAAAACCTTTTAAATCATAAAAGATAGTAGATTTTATTTTCTACTTGACTCTTTTAATAGATTATTTGTTCCGCTGCAGTTAAACGTGATGTTTACTATATTTTAACACTATTGAAGGCTAATGATAATTTATTCTGCATTATCTTAGTCATAATATCTCTTACTGGGCTGGTTGAGCTCACCCTTTCTTTCACTGTTCTCTTCAGGAAATGAGAATATAGCTGGGACGAGTCGGGGAACGGAGTAATGGTCCAGAGGATAGCATTAGTAGTCCTCACTATTCTGTGAAATAGTGTGATAATAATTGTAATGAGGACTCCTTTTGAGTTTGTATAATCTTTAGTAGACAATATTTGTATTCAAACTCACAGTTTATGTGTTGTCGTATTGTATACGACATTTGTATTAGTAAGTTGTATTTGAATTCTGTACCATGTATCTGGCGACCCAATATGGGTGATGTATACCTAATTTTGGGGGCGTCACAGTTGGTATCAGAGCTTAGGGATATGATCCCTGGCTAAGATGTGAGAATAGTACTAGGAGGGGAGAGACGGGAAATTCCTTCGCTAGTATGACCTAGCTAAGTTTATGTGCTATTTTATTGGTCGGTCAGAATATAGGGATAATATGTTACATGTCAATTAACCTTTTGTTTTGTGGCAGTATTTGAAAATGACATCTGAGAATGTTGAGAATGGCAATGGAGCACAGGCGATCGTTGATTCACCACATATCAATAATCAGGATAATGTGCATCAGAAAGGCGAAAATCCTCATGCAAACAACAACACTAACCAAATGATGAATGATCAAATGTTCAGAGGTTTTATGCAATTCATGCAACAGCAGGAAAAAATGACTCCTGTCCAAAACATAGATGGAAACACGGGAAACTCTCGGGCGGTCACCGCTAAACAGTTCAAGGAGCTGGGACCACCGGAGTTTAAGGGAGAGCCAAAACCACTTATGGCGGAAGCATGGATAAAGAAGATCACCAAGATATTTGATGTCTTGGGATGCTCCGAGGAGCAAAAGGTTCCCTTTGCCGCCTTTATGTTGCGCGGAGAGGCAGATTACTGGTGGGAATCGGTAAAATGTACTAAACCTGCTGTACTGAAGATATATTGGGAGAAGTTCCAGGAGTTGTTCAATGATAAATACTTTCCCGAAAGTATTCGCCACATGAAGGAGGTGGAGTTTATTAAGTTGGAACAAAATAATATGACCGTGTCGCAATACGAGGCAAAATTTGCAGAGTTATCACGGTTTGCGTCCCACTTGGTGGATAATGAAGAGAGAATGGCGCGAATGTTTTTAAGAGGTTTGAAGCTAGAGATACGTCAACATCTTATTTCTCATAAACTATGTTTGTATTCAGATGTTGTAAATAGGGCTCAGTTAGTGGAGCGCGATAACGAGTCAACTCAACTAAAAGAGAGCAGCCGGCAAAATTATAATACCAGCAAGAATGGTCATCGAAGCGGTGACAACAAGCGTGGAGGGAATCAGCAGGCCAGAAATGGTAACCACTTCGGTGGTAATCAGGGCCAAAACAATAAGAATGGACATTTCAAAAAGAGGAGATTCAACAATGATGAAAAGACGTCAGCACCAGCACCCGTTGTTAAGGAAGGAGAAAGACCACCTATCATATGCTTCAAATGCGGAGGGGGGGGACACATCAGTCCAAATTGCGCGATGCCGTCCAAAGCATGTTATAATTGTGGAAGAGAAGGTCACTTAGCCCAATTTTGTTATTTACCGAAGACAAATTCAGCTAGGATGGAGTCACCAAAGGCCGTCCCAGAAAGGTCAAAGCCGGTAGTGCAAGGGAGAGCGTTCGTTGTGACCTCCCAGAAAGCGAGGAACCCGAATGAGGTCATCACGAGTAAGCTTATCATAAACTCTAATGAAGTATATACTTTATTTGATACCGGTTCTACCCATTCTTTTATTTCTCCTTCTTGCGCTCATCGATTAAATTTGAATCCGGAGAAATTAGACTTTGACTTATCTGTGGAAACTCCGTTGGGAGAAACCTTCATTACATCCACTGTTTATAAGTCTTGTTTGGTTCAAATCGGTACCCTCACTTTACCTGTCGATCTTATTTCATTGAAAATACTTGCATTTGACATGATTCTAGGGATTGATTGGTTAACTACTCATTATGCAAAAATTGATTGTTTTCGTAAGGTTGTTAGCTTTCATATTCCTAATCAACCTATTATGCGAATTCAAGCGACCAAACCATTAAAATAAATCACGATCATATCAAGCCATAAAGCTATTCGTTTATTGAACAACGGATGTCAAGCTTTCTTAGCTCATGTCACAAATCTAAACAAAAATACGTCAGCTTTGAATGATATTTCTGTTGTTAATAAATTTCCTGACGTATTCCCCGAAGAACTTCCTGGCCTACCCCCAGAGCGTGAAATTAAATTTTGTATCTACCTTGAACCCGGTACAAAACCCATTTCCAAAGCCCCATATCAAATGGCTCCTATTGAACTTCAGGAGTTAAAAACCCAACTACAGGAATTGTTAGACATTGGCTTTATTCGTCCTAGTACTTTTCCTTGGGGTGCTCCTGTTCTATTCGTGAAAAAGAAAGATGGGAGTATGCGACTTTGTATTGATTATCGGGAGTTGAATCATGTCACCATCAAAAATAGGTATCCATTGCCACAAATTGATGACCTGTTTGACCAGTTGCAAGGAGCCAAATTCTTTTCAAAGATTGATCTTCGTTCCGGGTATCACCAATTGAAGATTAGAACCGATGACATTCCAAAGATGGCTTTCAGAACTCGGTACAGGCATTATGAATTCCTAGTCATGTCCTTTGGATTGACTAATGCTCCTGCTGCCTTCATGGATATGATGAACCGAGTATTCAAGGAATATTTGGATCACTTTGTGGTCGTCTTTATTGATGACATCCTTATTTATTCCAAAAGCCGTGAAGATCATGAGCAGCACTTGAGGCTGACACTCCAAAAGCTTCGTGAATATAAGCTTTATGCCAAGTTGAAGAAATGTGAGTTCTGGCTTGAGGAAGTAGCATTCCTTGGGCACGTGGTATCAAGTCATGGAATATCTGTTGACCTAGCAAAGATTGAAGCTATTCAAAGCTGGGAGCAACCTAAATCAGTGACCGAAGTACGTAGCTTTCTCGGTTTAGCTGATTATTATCGGAGATTCGTGGAAGGATTTTCTCGAATCGCTACTCCATTGACTCAGCTGACTCAGAAAGATACAAAGTTCTGTTGGAGCGAAGAATGTGAGAAGAGTTTTCAAGAACTCAAGAGGAGACTCATTTCAGCACCTGTTCTGACAATACCATCTGGCTCGGAGGGATTTGTCATCTACAGTGATTCTTCGGGCAAAGGGCTGAGATGTGTTCTCATGCAACATGGAAAAGTCATAGCCTATGCCTCGCGACAACTCAAAGAATATGAGAAGAATTATCCTACTCATGATCTAGAGTTGGCAGCTGTTGTCTTTGCACTTAAAATTTGGAGGCATTACTTGTATGGGGAGAAAGTGTAGATCTTTACGGATCATAAAAGCCTCAAATATTTCTTCACTCAAAAGGAACTCAACATGCGACAACGACGTTGGCTTGAACTGTTGAAAGATTATGATCATACCATCCAATACCATCCTGGAAAAGCAAACGTGGTAGCTGACGCATTGAGTAGAAAATCACATGCAAGTACGAGTGCGATATTGTCAACGCAAGGGCCCATTTTGTGTGACTTGCAAAGGATGGAGATAGAGTTAAAGACTCTAGGGACGCATGTGACGATGGAGAATATACGAGTAGAACCGACTTTAATCGATAAAGTTAAAGCTGCTCAAGCTACAGACCTGGAGCTGATGCGTATGAGGAAGAAAGTGCAAGAAGGTGCTATGCCGGAAGCAAGAATCGATGAAGAAGGAATACTTTGAGTCAACTCCAGACTTTGTGTTCCTAACGACCCTGATTTGAAGTATAAAATCATGATGGAGGCGCACAATACACCGTTTATAATCCATCCTGGGAGTACCAAAATGTATCATGATATTCGTCATACATTTTGGTGGAGCAATATGAAGAGAGAAATAGCGTTGTTTATCTCAAGGTGTCTAACTTGTCAACGAGTTAAAGCGGAGCATCAAGTACCAAAAGGTCCATTGTAACCACTTGAAATTCCAGAATGGAAGTGGGAGCACATTACCATGGATTTCGTTACCGGTCTTCCTAAGGTTTCTCAAGGCATAGATGCGATTTGGGTCATTGTTGATACATTGACCAAGTCTGCTCATTTCTTACCGATACGAGAAACTTATACACTTGAACGTCTTGCTCGTATGTACATAAACGAGATTGTAAGACTGCATGGTATGCCGGTATCCATAGTTTCTGATCGAGACCCAAGATTTATTTCACGATTTTGGGTTAGTTTGCAAAAAGCTATGGGCACAGACTTACGATTTAGCTCGGCATATCATCCTTAGACGGACGAACAGTTGGAGAGGACTATTCAAACTCTCGAAGATTTATTAAGACTCTGTGTCCTTGATTTTAAGGGAAGTTGGGACAAGTTCTTACCATTGGTGGAGTTTTCCTACAACAACAGTTATCAAGCAAGTATTGGCATGGCTCCATTCGAAGCGTTGTATGGAAGAAAGTGTCGTTCTACAGTATGCTGGGATGAGGTGGGTGAAGCAACGTTGTTGGGACCGGAGTTGGTACGTATGACTACGAAAAAGATTCAGACGATCCGACAACGTATAAAAACCTCACAAAATCGACAAAAGAGTTATGTTGATCTTCATCGAAAGGACGTGGAATTCAATATAGGAGATCATGTGTTG
The DNA here is from genome assembly GCA_020205505.1 of Panax japonicus. NCBI lineage: Eukaryota > Viridiplantae > Streptophyta > Magnoliopsida > Apiales > Araliaceae > Panax > Panax japonicus. The sequence continues at coordinate 16,477,151 of CM035101.1, read as the reverse complement.
TTACGTGTTACTCCATGAAAAGGAGTTACAAGGTTTGGAAAGAAAGGAAAACTCAATCCTCGATTCATTGGACCATTTTTAATCCTCGGTCGAGTAGGAATTGTGGCCTATAGACTCGCTTTACCGCCTAGTATGTCTTGTGTTCATAACGTTTTTCATATATCCATGTTACGTAAATATGTGAAAGACCCGAACCACATTATTGAGTTAGAACCGGACGAAATAGCGGAAGATTTGACGTATGAAGAGATTCCTGTTCAAATCTTGGATAAGAAGGAACATATTCTACGCTCCAAGGTTATACCTCAAGTTAAAGTTTTGTGGAGAAATCACGATATTGAGGAAATGACTTGGGAGTTAGAATCTGAAATGAAATCAAGGTATCCTTACCTCTTCGACATACCAGGTACGTACCCTAATTTCGAGGGCGAAATTTCATAAGAAGGGGAGGTTGTAAGACCCCAGTTTTTATAAATAAAGATGAATTTTCTATAATTATTATTTTTGAATATTATGGAAAAAATTTGATATAATGTTATAGTTGTGGGTAATATTTATAAATTTTGCAAAGTACGCAAGTTGTTATAAAATATTCGTTTGGTCGGGAAATATTCTTTTTGTCGGGGAATATTCGTATGAAGGCACAATCATTGGTGGACCCCACAATGGAAGTATTGTCGTAGTTAGAAAATGACAAAATTATCTTTCTATAAAAATAACGGCGGAGGTGTTACCGTTAAAACTGTTGAACTACTCGGTAGTAAAAGTACAGTAATACGCGTGGTTGCATAGTAGCACACGGTATTGATTATTGATGCTTACGTGAGAAGTCATTCAGCTATACTCAAATATTGCTACAGTAATTGCTGCATCATATCTCTTATATTATTGATTCAATTATTGTCACAGTATCATCTGTATTATACGTTATATTATTAAATCAATAATTGAGACAACAAGTTATAAATGACTAATAATTGTTGAAAGATTAATTATGTGTTGACTAAAAATAAATTAATTTATGGTAATAATTATTCAATCCTTGATGTATATAAAGAGTCTGTTATGAGACGTTTGTGGTAAGTTTTGTTATTTTATGGGGGTTGCATATGTCATCATCTAAGAGTCTCATTCGTCAATAGTAATTACCTTCGTCAATAGTAATTATTTTCGTCAATAGTAATTACCTTCATCAATAGTAATTACCTTCGTCAATAGTAATTATTTTCGTCAATAGTAATTACCTTTACCAGACGTCAAACCACTTGTCGTTTCATATTACAGGCGTCGAACCACTTGTCGTTTCACATTACAGGCGTCAAACCACTTGCCGTTTCATATTACAGGCGTCGAACCACTTGTCGTTTCACATTACATGCGTCAAACCACTTTTCTTTTCACATCACCAGTCGTCAAGCCACTTACCTTTTCACATGGCAAGTGCTAAGCTAGAAATCTTCTATAAATAGAGGCATAGTGCTTCATTATTTTTCACAAATTCATTCAAGCTATAGAGAGAGAAAGTATAGAGAGAATAAGAGAGAAAGAAGAAGAGTATTCCGTTACTACACTACTGCAGTATTCAATCTCCTAATAAAGTAAGGGGTGTTATTCTTTCTTATTCATGAGAGAACTGTTGTTATTCTATTGCTTATTATTCTGTTGGAATAACCTGTATATGCGGTTTACCCTATACTTGGTGACATTCTTCTATTATTCTGTTGGAACATCCTGTCTATGTGTTTTACATCGGACCTGGTTTCGTCTTTATTATTATTCTATTGGAACATCTTGTCTGTGTGTTTTACGCCGGACCTGGTTCCATTTATTATTCCGTCTTTATATTTCTGTCGGAATATCCTGTCTGTGCTATATGCCAGACCTGTTTCCATCATTTACTATTCCGCATTTATTATTTTGTTGGAACGTCATGTCGGTGTGAATTTCACCTGACCTGGTTCCGTTATTATTATTCTGTTGAAATAACCTATCTGTGCGGTCTCTATCGCATGCATGATGATTTCTTTTGTTATTCCATTCTTTATTATACTCAGTTGGTTAAAACTTTGACTTCTATACTCCATGAAATTAGTGGAATATCCTTGATATTTGTGCTTCATCCAGTATCCTTTCATGGAAATATTCTTCTAAGTATTCTTGAATTTTACTCTACAAAGCAGTATCATGTTGACAGTTTGGATGTTATTGGTTCTTGGATAAATTAATTCTTGAACTTGTTTTATTGAATTCTTATATCATTGTCATCATCCTCATGTTTATATTATATTGAAAGTCATCTGTGGCCTGTAGTGCATAGATGGACTTGGTATGATTATGACCAGGGATTTTTCGGTGTAATCATGACCGTAATATTACAAATGATGTAAAAAATAAAAGTCCTCATTAACCCGTAGTGCATTGATGGACAGTTGTTGGCATGATCATGACCATTAATGAATACACAAATATTCTTGGCCCGTAGTGCATGAATAATTGTGGTCGTGATACTAAAGAATATCCTTGGCCGTAGTGCAGGGGTGATTCGATGATGTGGAATATTTATTAAGCTGAGTCTCAGCTATAACAGTGATGAAAAACCTTTTAAATCATAAAAGATAGTAGATTTTATTTTCTACTTGACTCTTTTAATGGATTGTTTGTTCCGCTGCAGTTAAACGTGATGTTTACTATATTTTATCAGTTTAACACTGTTGAAGGCTAATGATAATTTATTCTGGATTATCTTAGTCATATTATCTCTTACTGAGCTAGTTGAGCTCACCCTTTCTTTCACTGTTCTATTCAGGAAATGAGAATATAGCTGGGACGAGTCGGGGAACGGAGTAATGGTCCAGAGGATAGCATTAGTAGTCCTCACTATTCTGTGAAATAGTGTGATAATAATTGTAATGAGGACTCCTTTTGAGTTTGTATAATCTCTAGTAGACAATATTTATATTCAAACTCACAGTTTATGTTTTGTCATATTGTATACGACAGTTGTATTAGTAAGTTGTATTTGAATTCTGTACCATGTATCTGGCGACCCAATATGGGTGATGTATACCTAATTTTGGGGGCGTCACATCCAATAATATTTCAGTTATGGCAAAAAAAGTTTTCGTCTACGGACTTAAAACATAAGGGTTGGGAACAACGAGTTCCGAGAATTAAGTGACTACGTAAAATGATTAGGGTTATTATACGTGAGGAATATGAGTATGATAATAGTTATTATACGAGTATAGTACGAAAATTATTACGATGTATTATACGAATATCGTATGAACTATATACGAAGAGAATAAGAGAATTGTACTAGTAGAATACAAATAGTCCTTAATGGACTTTGAGTTATGGAGTTTGTATAATCCAATTGGACTTGGATTATGTCAAGCCCAATAAGATATTATGTCAAGCCCAAAGTTATGTTAATGCAAGCCCAAGCTAGGCTCAATATGAATTTATGCTAAGGCCCAAATTAAGAAACAAAACCGTGGATCGAACCGATGGGTCACCAGATGGTTAAAACCCATGGGACAACCCATTGGTGACCCAAGAAGGTAGGTGGGTTGGACACTTGGTGGCCAAGTAAAGTAAATTTACTTGGTGGCTAAGTAAATAAATAGTAAGGAGGTTGGCATTTTGACCATTTTGCCCTCCATTAGGTTTTCCTATATAAGAGAAGCTAGGTTGGTTCATTTTATTATTTCACCAACTCTAGATAATATATTGAGAGAGAGAAAGAGAGCTTTAACAAGTAATCAAGAGGAGTTAAGAGCAAAGTATACAAGCTTTATCAAGAATGCGAAGAACGTTAAGGTAATATACGTAAACCTAATTCTTTGATCCTTTTTTATTTCTTTTCTTAGACAAGTATGAATTGGTGGAGCATGTCTTTTCCGGAGTAATAAGGATGGCTAATAGTTGATTAAAACATTATAAGCCATGTATGATTAAGAATCATAAGTGTTTAAGTAATTGTACGCGAAGAAAATCAATAAGCGTTTATTTGGTTGTTGATGGACAAATTAAAAATCATCATAGGTTATGTGCATCTTGTTTGGTTAGGATGTAGATGATGAATCAATGGAGTTGTTCCATTTGATTTGGCATAGAAATCTCGAGTAACAAAGTTATGTCAAAATTTACGAGATTAGGCGTTAAACGTCGAAATCGTAGAATTTCTGGATTAGTAGTCAAAAGTTGTCACTTAACTCGAAAACCTTGGTTTTCGATGGCGTATCGTAGAATAACATATTTGAGAGTCGGGACTCAAGAATCGTCGTATTCCGACTTAAAACGAAGAAAACGAGCTATGAACGCTCATGAACGTTAAACGAATGCGTAATGGGACGTTGAATAGTGAATTCATCGTTAACAGATTTAAAAATTACTTTTGTCCGGATGAAATCAAAGTATATGAGATATGTAAGATAATGACTTTTGAACGAGCCAATTCCAACTTATAACGACCAAGTTATGAGTCCGGAAAGAATCAAATTGGAAAATTTAGAAATTTTTTTAAAGGCTAAGGGTCGGCGCCGCAGCGCCACCCAAACGCATATCACCGGCGCCGCAGCGCCGGGTCGAGAGAGTGGCCACTGTAGAGTCGCGTCGTAGTGCCACTCATAAGCATGAGTCTCGCACCGCAGCACCGAGACAATGGTTCGAGTACTGTGAAGTGACGCCGCAGCGCCACTGTTATACTTGAGGTTGGCGCTGCAGCGCTGGTAATGGAGAATTGTTGACCAAGTTGATTATGAACCCAATGGTTTGCAAGACAAGTATGGGACATGTATATACTTAATGAACATGATAAGACCATTCCTAAATCGCATATACAGTGATGACTTTAGGAATTTAATGTTGTTTAATGGGTAATTGAACGAAGAACGTAAAGTGTAAGAAGTTGAACCGTAATCAATTACGATGATACTTAAACAATGATTGGTAAGTATTGGTTTAATGACGTAAGGACGTTAATAAGCCGTAAGGAAGGATGATTAAACTCTAAACAAGTTGTACTAATGAAATAGATTCGGTTAAGTTATAGAAGAGAAAGAAGTTGGTAAAAATAATGTGATTAAATTGTTTGGTAGCTAATTTCAGTGTGCTATGTGAATATATCATGTAGATACTGTAAAGACCAAGAATTGTTGAATATTTATTTGAAGACGCTTGAAGGCAAGTTTTCTTAACATTTGTCTAACCTTCGTGTTAGCCAAGTTTTCTCTGTGATTGATGTTATGAGATGCATGAATTGTTTAACGAAAGGGTCGATTCCAGATTTAACTCGGCTAGACTAATATTGAAGAGTTGATTGATTTCTTTATAATTCTTTTGATATAGTATTGATAACGCTATCCTACGCCAATTGTTTGGTGCAGATTCAAAGGTAAGCCTGAGTATGAATAAACAAATGTATTTTACAATGATTATTCGATGGGCACGTGAGGTTACCAAAACTTAAACGTAAATACGTTTAACAGATGAGTGTTGATCAACATATAATACTATAGGCTGATTACCTAGATGTGCTCGTAGGATATATCGGACTTACGAACTTAGTGTCGGGTTATCCTTTTGATGAATAGAAATCAAAGAGAATGTTCATGGTCTTTTGACCTACTCAGAATTTCTGAGTCACTATATGTACTTCGAAATTATTTTATGAGATGAGAAGTGTTATTCAATGTTTCATAGTACTTCGTTCAGTTATTGAAGAATAATCATATGATTCTCGACGTGGTATTTATATTATATATTGCTAGACTTGCTGAGCTAGTTATGCTCACTTCTTGCTTGAATTATATGATTGCAGCTAAAGTCGAACGAACCGAGGGTTCTAGTAAAGGTAAAGGCAAGGTGAAGATGAATAATTAGTTTATCCTGTAATAGACTAGTATGTTTGTATAAATTATATTATGGTAAGCATAGAATGTATTGGTTAACAGAACATGGGAAATGATTTATTACTACTGTAATAAGAGTGTAGTAAATAAAAATCATGTTGATGTTGTTTCAATGAAATGAATGTATAGTGTGGAGTACCGTGTAGCACCATCTATTGGGTTGGAAGATACCCGGATTTGGGGGCATCACATGTTGGTATCAAAGCATTAGGTTATAAAATTTAAGGGGGGGAGAACCTTACGCTAATAACCTCATTAGTAGATGAGAAGTAGAGAAGTGAATGAACTCTTGTTGAATGAGTTAATTAAGTATTGAGTAAACTCAGTACCGAAAGATTTAAAAGATGGAAATTAACATTAAATAAATTAAATGTGATTTGTGTTTATACTATTGAGTATTATGTACTAATCAACATGTTATGTGTTATTGTAGATGTCCATCGATAGCTTCATGTTTAGGGATATTTTGGTCGATATGGATGAGGAGATGGAGGTAGCATCGTTTAATACGGTGGTACCTACACTAGAGCCAACACCTCCAGAGGCAATTATGGCATTGTATCTGGTAGTGATTGACTGGAATGTACAACTGCGCATTATTGTGCAGAACTAGAGGGAGGAGATTGGTGATCTCTATAAAGCTAAGGAATTTGCAGAAGAAGATTTTAAGAAAGAGCATGACGAGAAAGTGCTCATGGAGGATAAGGCGATAGATTTTAAGAATGAGGCCGATGAGCTTCGTAAAGAACTGGGGGAGAAGAACTAGAAAATAGCACGGATGTCTTACATCTATGAGAGTGCTCAATTTATGAGAGTGCTCGTGCAGATTTCAAGATGAAAATTTCTTGTTATTCCATTGAGTCGGGATAAACTCGACATTCTATTAGTCGGGATATCGTGTCGATTCTTGCGAATGAGAAGTAGGAAGATGCTTTTATGCATTATTAGAAGTCTAGAGCGGTAAATATTTTGTGTAGTGACGTAAAATCCTCTTTTGTATAATTAAAGGGTAGTCTTTTAGTAAATCCCAATTTTTGTGAAGTTCAATTGTGGGATAGAAATGTAATAGCTTTTGGCTATTGAAATGAATTGTAAATAGTTTCAAACTATGAAGAAGCATATGAATATAATAAAGTTTTTATTAAATGTGCTTTGTTGGGTATGAGTTATTGTTTGGTGAATAATAACTAAGTAAGCAAACAAGTAATAATGAAATTTTATTTATTTAATCAAAAAATGTCGCCAAGACGGAGACAATATAATCAGGAGGCTGAATCCCATAACGATAACCAAGGGGGTCAGAACAACCCTATGCAAGAGTTCTTTAATTTATTAGCGGCTACATTTAACCAAACTGGGGATAGAGCACCTATAGTACCTAGGGTAGCCATAACGACTACCTTTAAAGAATTTAAAAGCGTAGGTCCGTCGAAGTTCAAAGGAACTACAGACCCAATAGAAGCCCAAACACGGCTAAAGGAAATTGAGAAGGCGTTTGTTATTACAAACGTAACGGAGGCGCAAAAGACTTCTTTTGTGACCTATATGATGAAGGGAGAAGCCAACTTCTGGTGGGAGGCTCACCAGGGTGGGGCTAGGACAGATGCGGTAACGTGGGAACAGTTCAAGAAGGTTTTCTTCGAGAATTATTTCCCTATAAGCATTCAAGAGAGGATGGAGATTAACTTCTTAGAACTTAAGCAAGGGGACATGACAGTTCCCCAGTATGCGATCAAATTTAATGAATTGGCAAGGTTCACTTAACATCAAGTGGACACTGAGGAGAGGAAGGCTCATATGTTTGAGCATGGATTGAAACCCTGGCTCTATAGTAGGATTTCTATGTTCCAGAGTGCTTCCTACGGGACCATTCTGAGAAAGCAATTATTGCTGAGGGTGGTAGTGAGGCATTGAGCTAATACCACAATAAGAGAAAGAATAAGAGTAAAGGAGAAGGAGTATCCAAGGCGGAGGGAGCCAGCTGTAGTGGCAGTATGCTCAAGAGGAAGAGTTTTAACTCTGGGAGTACTGGAGGGGAACAAGGGGATCCTAAGCGTAAGATCGAGGCATGCAAGACATGCGGAAAGTGTAAGACCCCGAATTTTACGAAATGAAAGTATTCAATTTTTATAATTATTATTCTATTTAGTAAATGGTTAAATTGAGAAAGGGTTAAAGTTAAGGGTGATATGTGAAATTTTTACAAAGTAAGCAAGTTGATATAAAATATTCGTTGTTTCGATGAATATTCGATTGGTCGGGGAATATTCATTTTAACAGGGAATATTCGTACGACGGCATAATCATTGGTGGACCCCACAACAGAAGTATTGTCGTAGTTAGAAAACGACAGAAATATCTTTTTATAAAAATAACGGTGAAAGTTTTATTGTTAAACTTTTGAACTACCCGGTGATAAAAGTATAGTAATACGCGTGATTGCATAGTAGCACACAGTATTATACATTATCTTTGATTATTGATGCTTACGTGAGAAGTCACTCAGTTATACTCCATTATTGCTCCAGTAATTTATGCATAATATCTCTCATATTATTGATTCAATTATTGTCACAGTATCATTTGCATAATATTTATTATTATTACATCAATAATTGAGACAACAAAGTTATTCATATTATTATTTGTAATATTGATAATGTTTAGAAAGTTTTGTCAAGGAGAGGTTTGGTCACCTAATTGTGCGCCAATAGGGAGAAATCCTTATCGGAAAGCCCCATCTTTCCTGGGAATGATCTGGTTATTAAATATTGTGAGTTACAATATTAATGATGAATAAGTTCGTGTTGATTAAAGATGAAAGTGATATTTCCATTGTGTTAGGATTAATAGTGTTAGTGGAAATAGACATATATTCCGATAATAATTGATGTCTGGAGGTTATATTGACAAATCGGGCAATTAATCAGATAAATGATGAGCAATTAATTGCTATTAATTCACATGCTTATAACTTTGTGTTCACATATATGTACTATTGATTCACATGCATGTACTATTAGGGGAAGTGGTGCAAGATTGATGATACTTGCATGACTAAATTAAAAATGGAGGTATAGATGAAGGTACTATACTGTAATTTTTTTTCATATGTATAGAACTATTGAGTCACATGATTGTACTATTGATACACATGATATACTATCAGGGGAGGTGGTGTAAGTTTGATAATACTTGCAGGACTAAATTAAAAATGAAAGAAAAGATGAAGGTATTATACTGTAATATTTTGAGCCCCAAAACGTGTAATTACGTATAACTTGCAAATGATGAAGCGAACGTGGTAGCTGACGTGTTGAGTAGAAGATCGTATACGTTTACAAGTGCGATGTTGTTAACACAAAGACTCATTTCGTATAACTTGCAAATGATGAAGATAGAGTTAAAGACTCTAGGGACCCACGTGAAGATAACGAATATACGAGTAAAATTGACTTTAATCGATAAAGTTAAAGACGCTCAAGCTACATACCCGAATCTGATGAATGTGAAGAAGAAGGTTCAAGAGGGTGTTATTTTAGAAGCATGAGTTGCTGAAGAGAGGAAATCTCAACCCTCGATTTAATTGGCCCATTTGAAATCCCCGATTGAGTAGGAACTGTGGCTTATAGACTCGTTTTACCGCCAAATATATTGCGTGTTCATAACGTTTTTTTTTCGTATCGATGTTACGTAAATATGTGGACGACCCGAACCACATTATTAAATTAGAACCGGACGAGATAGCGGATGATTTAACGTTTGAAGAGATACGTGTTACAATCTTGGATAAGAAGAATCGTATTCAACACTCAAAGGTTATATCTCAAGAGTTAGAATTTGAAGTGAAGTCAAGGTATCCTCACCTGTTCGGCATACCAGGTACGTACGTAAATTTTGAGGGCGAAATTCCATATGGAGGGGAGAGTGTGAAACCCCAGATTTTATGAATAAAGAATTAATTTTCTCAAAATAATTTTTTAATATTATGGTGTGAATTTGAGATAATATTATAGTTGTGGGTAGTATTTATAAATTTTGCAAAGTATGCAAGTTGTTATATTATATTCGATTGGTCAGAGAATATTCTTTGTGTCGAAAAATATTCGTACGACGGTACAATTATTGGTGGACCCCACAACGGAATTATTGTCGGATTGAGAAAACGACAAAAATATTTTATTGAAAATAATGGCGGAAGTTTTACCATTGATACTGTTGAACTACTGGGTAGTAAAAGTACAGTAATACGCGTTGTTGCATAGTAGCACATGGTATTGATTATTGATATTTATGTGAGAAGTCGCTCAGTTTGATTCAATTATTGTCGATTAATAATATGAATTATTATAGCGATGATGACGTTTTGTTTTATTTGTATTATTAACTTAATAAAACAGAAACATCTTTTTATATAAAACAGAATACTTTATTAAAGTTATTCTATAAATAGAATATATTATATTTTATTATGCATAGTATTTTGCATAGTGTTGTATAGTGTTTGCATAGTTAAAATCTTTTTATATAAATAGAATATATTATATTTTATTTAAAAGATTTTTCTTTAAATATGGACCGTCAGATTAAAGTAAATCAATCTGGACCGTTCATGGATTAGTTACTATGCATTCCATTTTCCTATAAATAGAAGCTCATTCCTTCATTATTTTCTTATGAATTCACTGAACTCTAGAGAGAGAAACTATAGAGAGATAGAAGAAAAGTTTTTTGCTACTTAACTTTTCTTTTCCTATATCTAGTTTCTGTTACGGTAAGGGGTGTTATTCTTTCTTATTCATGAAGAGAACTGTTGTTATTCCATTTCTTATTATTCTGTTGGAATAACCTATATACGCGGTCTACCCTATACTTGGTGACATTCTTCTATTATTCTGTTGGAACATCCTGTCTGTGTGTTTTACACCGGACCTGGTTCCGTCTTTATTATTATTCCGTTGGAACATCATGTCTGTGTGTTTTACACCGGACCTGGTTCCGTCTTTATTACTATTCCGTTGGAACATCCTGTCTGTGTGTTTACACCGGACCTGGTTCCGTCTTTATTATTCTGTTGGAACATCCTGTCGGTGCAAATTTTGTCTGACCTGGTTCCGTTATTATTATTCTGTTGGAATAACCTGTCTATGCGAAGTACCGCATGCATGGTGATTTCTGTTGTTATTCCATTCTTTATTATACTCAGTTGGTTAAAGTTTTGACTTCTATACTCCATGAAATTAGTAGAATATCCTTAATATTTGCGCTTCATCTAGTATCTTTTCATGGAAATATTCTTCTGATCATTCTTGAATTTTACTCTACAAAGCAGTATCATGTTGACAGTTTGGACGTTAGTAGTTCTTGGACAAATTAATTCTTGAACTTGTTTTATTGAATTCTTATATCATTGTCATCATCCTCATGTTTATGTTATGTTGAAAGTCATCTGTGGCATGTAGTGCATAGATGGACTTGGTATGATTATGACCAGGGATTATTCGGTATAATCATGACCGTAATGTTACAAATAATGTGAAAATTAAAAGTCATCATTGGCCCGTAGTGCATTGATGGATAGTTTTTGGTATGATTATGGCTATGGATTCTCTTCGGCCAAGGGAGCAAAGATGAATTATTTTATGGCATGATCATGACCATTGATGAATACACAAATATCCTTGGCCCGTAATGCATGGAATTTGTGGTCGTGACCCTAATGAATATCCTTGGCCGTAGTGCAGGGATGATGTGGATTATTTATTAAGCTGAGTCTCAGCGATAAAAGTGATGAAAAACTTTTTAAATCATAAAAGATAGTAGATTCTATTCTCTACTTGACTCTTTTAATGGATTGCTTGATCCGCTGCTGTTAAACTTGATGTTGTTATATTTTATCAGTTTAATACTGTTGAAGGCTAATGATAATTTATTCTGAATTATCTTAGTCATAATATTTCTTACTGGGCTAGTTGAGCTCACCTTTTCTTTCGATGTTCTCTTCAGGAAATGAGATCATAGCAGGGACTAGTCGGGGAACGGAGTGACTGTCCAGAGGATAGCATTAGTAGCCCTCACTATTCTGTGAAATAGTGTATTAATAATTGTAATGAGGACTCTTTTTGAGTTTGTATAATCTCTAGTAGACAATAATTGTATTCAAACTCACAGTTATGTTTTGTCGTATTGTACACGACAGTTGTATTAGTAAGTTGTATTTAAATTATGTACCATGTATCTGACGACCCAAGATGGGTTGTGTATACCTAATTTTGGGGGCGTCACAGTTGGTATCAAAGCTTAGGGATATGATCCCTGGCTAAGATGTGAGACTAGAACTAGGAGGGGAGAGACGGGGAATTCCTTCGCTAGTATGACCTACTTAAATTTATTTTGTATTTAAATTGGTCGGTCAAAGTATAGGGATAATATGTGATATGTTAATTAACCCTTGTTTTGTGGCAGTGTTTGAAAATGGCATCCGAGAATGTTGAGATTATCAATGGAGCACAGGAGACCGTTGAGTCTCCACAGATCAATAATCAGGATAATGTGCAACTAGAGGACAATACTCCTCATGAAAATAATAACACCGATGAAATGGTGAATGATGGGATGGTCAGAGGCTTTATGCAATTCATGCAACAATAGGCTAAGGCAGCTCTTGTCCAAAATGCAGGTAGAAATACTGATAACTCTCGGACGGTCACCGCTAAGCAGTTTAAGGAGCAATTCATGCAACAACGGGAGAAGGCGACTCCTGTTCATAATGCAGGAGGAAACAATGGCAACCCATGGTTGGTCACCGCTAAGCAATTCAAGGAGCTGGGACCACCAGAGTTTTTGGGAAAGCCAGAACCACTTAAGGCGGAGACGTGGTTAAAGCAGATCACCAAGATATTTGATGTCTTGGGATGCTCCGAGGAGCAAAAGGTTCCCTTTGCCACCTTTATGTTGCATGAAGAGGCAGATTACTGGTGGGAATCGGTAAAACGTACTCAATCTGCCGTACTGAAGATGTCTTGGGAGTAGTTCCAAGAGCTGTTCAACGACAAATACTTTCCCGAAAGTATTCGTCACATGAAGGAGGTGGAGTTTATCAAATTGGAGCAAAATAATATGACCGTGTCGCAATACGAGGCAAAATTTGCGGAGTTATCCCGGTTTACGTCCCACTTGGTGGATAATGAAGAGAGAATGGCGCGATTATTTTTAAGAGGTTTGAAGCCGGAGATACGTCAACATCTTATTTCTCATAAACTGTGTTTGTATTCAGATGTTGTAAATAGGGCTCAGTTGGTGGAGCACGATAACGAGTCAACCAAACCAAAAGAGAGCAGCCGGCAAAATGATAATACCGGTGATAACAGTCATCAAAGCGGTGATAATAAGCATGGAGGGAATCAACATGTCAGAAATGGTAACCACTTCGGTAATAATCATGGCCAAAATAATAAGAATGGACATTTCAAGAAGAGAAGGTTCAACAATGACGTAAAGACGTCAGTACCAGCACCTATTTTAAAGGAAGAAGAACGACCACCGATCGTATGTTTCAAATGCGGACAGGAGGGACACATCCGTCCAAACTATACGCAGCAATCCAAAGCATGTTTTAATTGCGGAAGAGAAGGTCACCTAGCTCAATTTTTTTGTATGATGAAGTCAATTCCAGCTGGGATAATGATGCCAAAGGATGTCCCAGACAAGCCAAAGCCGGTAGTTTAAGAGAGAGTGTTTTTTTTTTCTCGTGACGAGGAACCTGGATAAAATCATCACGGGTAAGTTAATCATAAGCTCTTACGAAGTCTATACCGTGTTAGATACCGGTTCTACTCACTCTTTTATTTCACCTAGTTGTGTTCAATGTTTGTACTTAACTCCGGAGAAGTTAAACTTTGATTTATCTATTGAAACTCCATTGGGAGAAACCTTCGTTACCTCTACTGTTTATAAATCTTATTTGATTCAAATCGACACTTTCACGTTACGTGTTGATCTTGTCTCTTTGAAAATACTTGCCTTTGATGCGATTTTAGGAAACGATTAGTTAACTACTCATCATGTTTTTTGTAAGGCTGTTAGCTTTCATATTCCTAACCAACCTATTATGCGAATTCAAGCAACCAAACCACTAAATTCAATCATTGTCATATCAAGCCATAAGTAAAGAGCCTCGATCCTTTTGTTAATGACTTCCTTGTGTGGAATGCACCGAAGCTAGACTTTTTGTAGGCGACGTCGTGAATGACGATAACAAGTTGATAGGTATCATTGTGAGGTGATATCTAGGTTAAGGGATAGAAGTCACAGTTGGTATCAATGTGACGTATTATCCAAGTCTTGGATGTGAGTAACAGTTTTGAATGATATTTTTATCATTAATAAATCTTTTGACGTATTCCTGAAGACTTCTTAGCCTACCCCAGAGCGTGAAATCGAATTTTGTATTGACACCAGTACAAAACCCATTTCTTAAACCCTCAAAATATTTTTTTCAACTAAAACGAAAGTAACATGCACCAAAGACGTTGACTCGAGCTGTTGAAGATTACGATCGTACTATTCAATATCATCGTGGAAGAGCGAACGTGGTAGCTGACGTGTTGAGTAGAAGATCGTATGAGTTTACAAGTGCGATGTTGTTAACACAAAGACTCATTTCGTATAACTTGCAAATGATGAATATAGAGTTAAAGACTCTAGGGACCCACGTGAAGATAACGAATATACGAGTAAATTTGACTTAAATCGATAAAGTTAAAGACGCTCAAGCTACATACCCGAATCTGATGAATGTGAAGAAGAAGGTTCAAGAGGGTGTTATTTTAGAAGCAAGAGTTGCTGAAGAGAGAAAATCTCAACCCTCGATTTAATTGGCCCATTTGAAATCCTCGATTGAGTAGGAACTGTGGCTTATAGACACGTTCTACCGCCAAATATATTGCGTGTTCATAACATTTTTTTTTCGTATCGATGTTACGTAAATATGTGGATGACCCGAACCACATTATTAATTTAGAACCGGACGAGATAGCGGATGATTTAACGTTTGAAGAGATACGTGTTACAATCTTGGATAAGAAGAATCGTATTCAACACTCAAAGGTTATATCTCAAGAGTTAGAATTTGAAGTGAAGTCAAGGTATCCTCACCTGTTCGGCATACCAGGTACGTACGTAAATTTCGAGGGCGAAATTCCATAAGGACGGGAGATTGTGAAACCTCGGATTTTATGAATAAAGAATTAATTTTCTCGAAATAATTTTTTAATATTATGGTGTGAATTTGAGATAATATTATAGTTGTGGGTAGTATTTATAAATTTTGCAAAGTATGCAAGTTGTTATATTTTATTCGATTGGTCAGAGAATATTCTTTATGTCGAAAAATATTCGTACGACAGTACAATTATTAGTGGACCCCACAACGGAATTATTGTCGGATTGAGAAAACGACAAAAATATTTTATTGAAAATAACGGCGAAAGTTTTACCGTTGATACTGTTGAACTACTGGGTAGTAAAAGTACAGTAATACGCGTTGTTGCATAGTAGCACACGGTATTGATTATTGATATTTATGTGAGAAGTCGCTCAGTTTGATTCAATTATTGTCGATTAATAATATGAATTATTATAGCGATGATGACGTTTTGTTTTATTCGTATTATTAACGTAATAAAACAGAAACATCTTTTTATATAAAACAGAATACTTTATTAAAGTTATTCTATAAATAGAATATATTATATTTTATTATGCATAGTATTTTACATAGTGTTGCATAGTGTTTGCATAGTAAAAATCTTTTTATATAAATAGAATATATTATATTTTATTTAAAAGATTTTTCTTTAAATATGGACCGTCAGATTAAAGTAAATCAATCTGGACCGTTCATGGATTAGTTACTATGCATTCCATTTTCCTATAAATAGAAGCTCATTCCTTCATTATTTTCTTATGAATTCACTAAACTCTAGAGAGAGAAACTATAGAGAGATAGAAGAAAAGTTTTTTGCTACTTAACTTTTCTTTTCCTATATCTAGTTTCTGTTACGGTAAGGGGTGTTATTCTTTCTTATTCATGAAGAGAACTGTTGTTATTCCATTTCTTATTATTCTGTTGGAATAACCTGTATACGCGGTCTACCCTATACTTGGTGACATTCTTCTATTATTCTGTTAGAACATCATGTCTGTGTGTTTTACACCGGACCTGGTTCCGTCTTTATTATTATTCCGTTGGAACATCATGTCTGTGTGTTTTACACCGGACCTGGTTCCGTCTTTATTACTATTCCGTTGGAACATCCTGTCTGTGAGTTTACACCGAACCTGATTCCGTCTTTATTAGTCTGTTGGAACATCCTGTCGGTGCAAATTTTGCCTGACCTGGTTCCGTTATTATTATTCTGTTGGAATAACTTGTCTATGCGAAGTACCACATGCATGGTAATTTCTGTTGTTATTCCATTCTTTATTATACTCAGTTGGTTAAAGTTTTGACTTCTATACTCCATGAAATTAGTAGAATATCCTTTATATTTGCGCTTCATCCAGTATCTTTTCATGGAAATATTCTTCTGATCATTCTTGAATTTTACTCTACAAAGCAGTATCATGTTAACAATTTGGACGTTAGTAGTTCTTGGACAAATTAATTCTTGAACTTGTTTTATTGAATTCTTATATCATTGTCATCATCCTAATGTTTATGTTATGTTGAAAGTCATCTGTGGCCTGTAGTGCATAGATGGACTTGGTATGATTATGACCAGGGATTATTCGGTATAATCATGACCGTAATGTTACAAATAATGTGAAAATTAAAAGTCATCATTGGCCCGTAGTGCATTGATGGACAGTTTTTGGTATGATTATGGCTATGGATTCTCTTCGGCCAAGGGAGCAAAGATGAATTAGTTTATGGCATGATCATGACCATTGATGAATACACAAATATCCTTGGCCCGTAATGCATGGAATTTGTGGTCGTGACCCTAATGAATATCATTGGTCGTAGTGTAGGGATGATGTGGATTATTTATTAAGCTGAGTCTCAGCGATAAAAGTGATGAAAAACTTTTTAAATCATAAAAGATAGTAGATTCTATTCTCTACTTGACTCTTTTAATGGATTGCTTGATCCACTGCTGTTAAACTTGATGTTGTTATATTTTATCAGTTTAATACTGTTGAAGGCTAACGATAATTTATTCTGCATTATCTTAGTCATAATATTTCTTACTGGGCTAGTTGAGCTCACCCTTTCTTTCACTGTTCTCTTCAGGAAATGAGAACATAGCAGGGACTAGTCGGAGAACGGAATGACTATCCAGAGGATAGCATTAGTAGTCCTCACTATTCTGTGAAATAGTGTATTAATAATTGTAATGAGGACTCTTTTTGAGTTTGTATAATCTCTAGTAGACAATAATTGTATTTTTGAGTCCGAGTACAAAATTAGTGCTCACATGTGATCTAAAGAATTAAATGAATTGCAGAAGTCTCCACGTGTCCCGAGGCAGAAGGCTCGTAGGGACGACTCATTTTGGGAATTGATTGAGGGATTGGATTGGTGGCTAGAAGGACAGGATGATTTAGGCATTACTTAAGTAATTAAGGGTATTTTTGGAATTTCCTCTGAAATCACATGCCAAGCACAAGACCCAGACATGTGCAAGGCACGTGACCTTTTTCCAGGAAACTCTATAAATACCCCCTTTCATTTCAATAGAAGGGGACTTTTGAATTCTCTCTGAACTGAAGACTTTGAAGAAGGCTCTTGAATCCTAAGAGTTCTGCCAAGTATTACTTGAGCAATTGCTTACCTGTTCTTCTCCCCTCTTCAACCACTCAATCAAGACCGTACTCTTCGTGGATTTCTCTCCTCCTCGGTCAACACGAAACCCTAACCCTAATAAGGTACGGTTTTTCTACCTACATTTATTTGGCGACTCTGCTGGGGAGGTGTAGAATTCGTGAAGGGTATGCCCTCGACTCGAAGTGGGAGAACTATAGGAAGAGTTTCACCGACACCTAGCATTACTTCACCGGATCCAGTTCCGAGGCAGACAAATCAACATTTCCAAGGCACAAATCTGGATCTCGATCAACCCCTCGTCGAAGAAGTTTCTGAAGGAAGTTCAACATCACCACATATGGCTGATCAACAACAAACCAATGTCAGGCAGATGGGCACAGGAAGACAAGGTGAGGAAGCAAGTGGAGAACAAATAACCACGAATGATGTGCAGTTGGAGATGCTCAAGGCCTTAAAGGAGGCAAGAGATGGACAAGGGATGATGATGGCCATGATGTCAGAAATGCGGAAGCAACAAGAAGAGATGGGAAATTTTCATCAACAGTTAATGCAGATTCCAACCTTCAAAGCTATGTTTCCAGGAAGTTCGCAGGTAAAACGAACAGGAGTGGATGTCAACAAGGACAATCAGAATGTGCCTCCAATAACGGAGAGTCAGCCGATTCCAATCATCCATTTAGAGCCCCAAACCAGTGGTGATGTACCACAACCCAGAGTGGAAACAAGCCAGCCTCAATCAATCGTCAATCCCACCACACTCCCAACTCTTTCACAAGTGCAGATACCGAATATACCGAGCCACGCCCAACAAATAAGCCAACAAGTACAAGCAATGCAAGCTTTACATGATGCCAGTGTACACCAGTAGATCTCCTTACCATATACACCGCCAGCGCAACAATACATTACAACCCCTCAGAGAGTCCATACAACAAGTCAGTATGTGACAAAGGATGATATGCTTGACGTAATCAATCAACTCCGAATACAGACAACCAGACCATCAGAATTGGACTTCACTCCACCATACCCAACACATATACGGAGACAGCCTTACCCAGCAGGGTATATTGAACATCCACCACAATTTTCGAAGTACAATGGAGAAAAAGGGAATGCAAGAGAACATATTGCCAGGTTTGTAGAGTCGATGTCTCCGTGGTTGGGTTATGATGAAGTAATCAACCATAACCTCTTGCTCCGTGAGTTCAGTAAAACGTTGACAGATAGTGCCTCCAGTTGGTACTACAATCTAGAGAAAGGGTCAGTCCAAGATTGGGACGATTTGAAGTTACAATTTTTTAAGAAGTTTTTCTATATGCAGAAACAGGTGACCATCGTGGAGTTAATGAGATTCAAACAGAAGTCGAATGAGGAGCTGTCAGATTATGTGGACAGATTCAGGGCTCAGGCACAAAAATGTGTGGAGCCGATTGAGGAGAAGAATCTAGTGAGCATGTGTAACAATGGTGCCCTAGATACCTTTAAGCCCCACTTGGTCACTAAAGCATGTGATTCCTTTGCAACACTATCAACATTTACACAAGACTTGGGAGGAATTATGACTTTGCCTGCAAGCCAGGCGAATGTTACGTGGAAGGGCAAAAGAACTGCTACTGTGACTTTAGCAGATTCACAGCAAAAGCCACAAGGGGGCAAGAGGGAAAAGAATGGAAAGAATGAAAGGAACCATGGAAAACCAGGAGAAAAGTTTTTCAGATTGCCAATCCCAGGGGCTATTACGTGCAGTGAGAAAGCATTAAGGGATTTGTATGAGCAGTGGGTAGAACATGGAGTTGTAAAACCTCCAAGGCCCAGATTTGTTGTAACAAAAGAGATAAAGAGGAGACCAGACTTTTGTGTATACCACCAGTACGCCGGACATTCCACTATAGATTGTTACAGTTTACGAAGGATTTACCACGAGAAATTGGCGGCAGGAGAAATCGAACTGGAAGGAGGAAACAACGTACTGGACAAGCCACTTCCTAACCACAAATGGAAAGAAACGTGCAACACTATTACTCATAGTGAATCACAAGAGGGAAGAGAGGTGGAGATGATGGAGAACACAGAAAGGATGGAGGACGATTCTGATCCAGGTCTGCAGGTGACCGCATTGATGAACGGAGCTAAGTTTAGGAATTTTTTTGATCAAATCGGATTAACCAAGGAAGCAAGGATAGAAGCGACCAAGGCAATTATCAAAGTTGCCGAAGCACAAGAGACTTGTATGGCAGTCAGCAAAGGGTTTGTGAGGACGGTAGAAGAGGAGGAGAACAAAATCACTTTCTCTAAGGCTGATAGAGAGGTGAGATATCCACATAATAGACCACTATATGTGACATCAATAATTAACGGCATAGAAGTGCGGAGAGCGTTCATCGATAATGGAGCATCTGTAAATATCATGCCTTACACCGTCTTTAAAAAGTTAGGTATGCCAGATAAGAAGATCGTGAAGGAAAAGACAAACATCACGGGGTTCGCTAATCAAAGCACGAGAACCCTCGGATACATCAAGGTGGATATGCAAGTGGGGAAGATCTGAGGACCTGTGATGTTCCATGTAGCAGAAGTTGATGCAGCATATCATGTGTTGCTAGGAATAGCTTGGCAGAATGATTATGGGGTGGTACCATCAGTTTTTCATCAGTGCATGAAGGCAATTTGGAAAGGCAAGGAGGTCAAAGTACCGGCGACAAGGAACCCTTTTGGGCCAGAGGAGGCACATATCACCGAAGCAGTTTTTTTTGATGATGTCGCCGAAGAAGGAGAAAACCATATTGCCAAGCCTGATTCTCTGAAATTAGCAAGCTGGGAGGAGGTACAAGAGGATAAGTTTGTGCCTGTGAAGAAGGAAAAGAAGCAGACCTTAGAACAAGGTGAATGTTTCAAAAATAATAAACCTGTATTAGTAGATGCAGATAAAGAAGAAAAAGACCCAAGAAAGAGGGCAGCAGACTAAGAGGATGCCCGAAATATAATCAATGCCAAACGGACAGCCCAAACAGAAGCTGACAAAGTAAATAAAAGAAAAGAAGAACAGAAAACAAAGTGGGAAAGAGTAGTCAGACCAGATGGAAAGATAGTGTTTCGCCTGTGACGGTGCAAGGGGGAAGAGCTCGAAGGTACACCCAAACTTGAGGGCTCAGGAGGGGCCCCCCACTCCAGTAGCAACAAAAAGGAAGAAATCGTGCAGCAGAAGGTAGAACCAGCTCCGAAATGTTTTGAGGACCGGCCAAAACCTCAACAAAATGAATTGGAGGAAGTTGATCTGGCGACAGGAGAAGGAACGCCAAAGCCAACTTACATTAACAAGGAGTTGAACGCCAACCAAAAGGAAGAGCTGGTGAATCTACTATGAGAGTATGTGGATGTGTTTGCTTGGAACTATAATGAGATGTCGGGGATTGACAAGGAGTTGGTAGAGCATAATCTGAACTTAAGCCCGGGAGCTAAACCAGTGAAGCAAGCGCCTCGCACCTATGCACCAGAAGTTGAAACACAAATAAAAGAAGAGATAAAGAAGTTATTAGATATAGGATTCATCAAACCAATTCAACATTCAGTATGGTTATCCAGCATAGTTCCAGTAAAGAAATCCAATGGGAAGTTACGAATATGTGTGGATTTCAGAGACTTGAACAAGGCGTGCCCAAAGGACATGTATCCGCTACCCAATATAGACACATTGGTGGATGCAACAGCAAATCATGAGATGATGTCATTCATGGATGGGTTCGTAGGCTACAATCAGATAAAAATGTCAGTAGAGGATGCGGAGATGACTGCCTTCCGTACCCCGTTTGGGAATTTCTACTATGTAGTAATGCCATTCGGGTTGAAGAACGCGGGAGCAACTTACCAAAGGGCAATGCACGCCATCTTTCACGACATGATTCATGACATTGTGGAAGACTATATGGATGACATAGTGGTAAAATCTAAAAAGGAGACAACCCACATAGAGGATTTAAGAAAGGTGTTTGAACGTTGTCGCAGGTATAAGTTAAAGATGAACCCGAAAAAGTGCGCCTTTGGGATGACAGCTGGAAAATTTTTGGGCTTCTTGGTGCACAACAGAGGTTTGGAGGTAGACCCAAACAAGGCAAAGGCTATCACAGATATGCCCCCACCAAAAACACAAAAACAGTTGAAGAGCTTTCTTGGGAAAGTTTCCTACATGAGGAGATTCATGCCAGCATTAGCAGAAGTCACGGAGCCTTTCGGAAAGTTATTAAAGGGAAAGACAGAATGGGACTGGGGGCAGGACCAGCAACAAGCCTTTATGAAAGTAAAAGAAATTTTGGCCTCAGCAAAAACGATGGTGGTACCACAGAGAAGAATACCATTGCAGCTGTATATCACATCTACCGCAAAGTCTGTAGGAGGATTGATCACGCAAGAGGTAGATGGGGAAGAAAAGCCTATGTACTACATCAGCCGAATAATTAGAGGACCAGAGACCAGGTATTCACAGTTGGAGAGGTATTGTTTGGCACTGGTGTTTATCGCACAGAAAATGCGTCATTATTTTTTGGCATACGAAGTGAAACTTACAACGAGAACTGACCCGATCAGATACTTGCTAACTAGGCCAGCGTTGGTAGGAAGACCTACAAGATGGATGATGATCCTTTCAGAATATGACATCAAGTGTGTAACACCAAAGGCAATCAGATGTCAGGCATTAGCAGACCTGCTCGCTCAGTTTCGGCATGGAGAATATGAACCTCCTTCAGAAGATCTTCCAGGGGGAGAAGTAGAAAAAATTGATGCGGTGGATGAAGATTCGGAGTGGTGGAACTTGGCTTTTGACGGGTCATCCGCAGAAGGAAAAGGAGGAGCAGGTGTGGTGTTAACTACCAAGGAGGGAAAGGAAGTGGCCTTGTCATACAAACTGGATTTCCCTTGCACGAACAATGAAGCAGAATATGAGGCATTCATATTGGGATTATTAGCGTCTAGAGAATTGGGAGCCAAGTGCCTCAAAGTAAAGGGAGATTCAAATCTGATAGTTCAACAAATAAGAGGTCAATTCGTAGTAAAGGAACCTATCTTGGCACCATACCGAACTGTAGCGCAAAAAGTGATGGAAGCCTTCAAGAAGGTAGTGATTGAGTACGTGCCAAGATTACAAAATAGACAACCTGATGCATTAGCCACAGTAGCATCTAGAGTGTATGTCAAAGGAGAAGACTTGGATGTAAAGGTAATCAAAAGAATCCTCCCAACCACGGTGCTGGAATTATTCCCCAAAGATTTGACAGAAGATTGGAGACATGCCATCTTTCATCAATTACAAACAAAGGAAGGAAATATATCACCGGCGGAGCTTCAGAAATATCGCATCATTAAAGGAGTATTGTACCATAAAGAAGCAGATGGTGTTTTGACAAGATCCTTGGGGAAGGATGAAGCAAATAGGATTTTATATCAGGTACATGAAGAAAACTGCGGATTGGCAGATATTGGATTATATCGAAGGTTGCAACGCCAAGGGTATTATTGGCCCGAAATGAAGAAAGAAGCAGATGCACTTCAACGACAATGTCTTCCATGCCAAGAATACCCTGGGGAGGAGGAATGCGCCTTCATCGATGACATAGCAGACTAGCGAAGCCCATATATGGAGTTTTTACAAAGCGGTAGTCTTCCTGTCGAAAAGAAGGATGCAGTCACTATAAATAAGAAATCACAACGATTCTTCTTACAAAACGGAGAATTATTTAGAAGAGGATTTAACGGCAAGCCCTTACGGTGTTTGGAATTAGGAGAAGCCGAGGATTTGGTCTACCAAATGCATAAAGATGAACACCGAGGAGGAGCCAAGTTGTATAAACAGTTGATTGATCATGGTTACTACTGGCCTAGAATGGAATGCGATTGCTTAGAGTTTGCCAAGAAGTGTCACGTATGCCAAATTCATGAAAACTTGATTCATGCTCCCGCTGTGGATTTACGAACCTTAGCAACACCATGGCCTTTTCATACATGGGGAATGGATCTTATAGGTCCTATCCACCCCAATTCAAAGGGGAACATCTGGATCTTGACCGCCACTGAGATGTACACAAAGTGGGTAGAAGCAATACCCTTGAAGAGGGCTATAGGACCAGCAGTGGCAAATTTCATCAAGGAGCATATTATTTGTCGTTTCGGAATCCCAAATGTCATTTTATCAGATAATGGAACTCCCTTCATCAATAGGGATGTCAAGAGCCTGATAGATAGATACAGGGTAAAACATTACAAATCATCTCCTTATTACCCGAAAGGCAATGGACAAGCAGAGGCCACAAACAAAACTTTGATCAAAATTCTCTCGAAAACCATGGACGATCACCCGAAAACATGGGCAGAACAGTTACCAATAGCACTATGGGCCTATTGAACTTCAAAAAGAAAGCCTACAGATGAAACCCCATACGCGCTAGTATACGGTGAAGAAGCTGTCTTGCCTGCTGAAATAGAGATCCCTTCGACAAGGATGAGACTCCGAAGCTTAGTCGAAGAAGAGAACCGACCAGCTGCTCTAGAAGCATTAGCCGACTTACGAGACAAAGCTAAGGAAAAATTAGAATGGTACCATGAAAAACTACGACAACAATACAATACTACAGTGGTACCTCGACAAATTCTGGTGGGGGACTTGGTGCTCAAGACAGCGAATCAAGTCATGAGGGGAACACCAACCACCAAATTTTTTCCCAAATGGGAAGGCCCGTATAGGGTGCGAGAGATCTCCGAAAGCGGATATTGCAAAATATCTCGTGTGGGATCAGATGCTATCTCGGGCCCATTGAACCTGAAATGGGAAAAGAAATATTATACATGAGATAGTCATCACAGAAAAGTTATACTTTCAACTTTAAAAGTAATGAAGGCGCCTGAGTTTAAGTCCTTAAATCCAAGAAAGTTATACTTTATCTCTAAAAGTGGCGAACGTTATGCTTTCACTGATAAAAGCAAGATTTATTATTATGACAATTTGAAACGTTATGCTTTTCGTTAAAAGCAACATGATTATCAATAAAATGTCAAACTTTCACTTATACTTGAATATTTTTTCTGATTTTAAAAAATATGGATTCAAGTATTGGTTTGCAAAAAAAAATGTGTTTTATTCACATTCATGTTTACCTTTTTTATTATTCAAAGTATGGTGTTAGAATATTAATTTGAATAACTTGGGATTCAATGTTAATCATTGAGTCTTAAAAAAGAAATTCAAATTAAAGACAAAAGAAACTTTATTTCTGATAAAAGGAATATACGTAAATAAGTTTTTTGATAAAAAAAACTACAAAAAGTCATGATCTAAGGGCCATGACATATCAAACTGAAGCGGGGGCAAAGCTAGGGCTTCCAATTTAGCAATGGCAGCGTCGCGAGCCTTTACATTGGCAGCTTTCAGCTTTTGAAAAGTTTGGATATTTGACTTTAAACCCTGAAGTTGGGTCTCCAGTTCGTTTGTGGTTTTCTCAAGATCCGAAAGTTGTTCTGAAAATGAGTTATTCTCACATTGATACATAGTAACTCTGATCGTAGTGCAATGATCTGAAAAGTGGAACTGAGAAGATCTAACCGAGCCCGAAAGGGGGACATATCAAAGCCAACAATGGAGAAGTCATTAAGCTCACTTCTAAATCTATCTAAGTCTTCGGCTCGTAAAGAATAGAAAGAAAGACTGTGCAACTCAAGAATAAGGCTAGCAAGTCGATCCAAAAAGAAAGTCTGGATGGGGGCTATGCAGATAGTCAGATGGTCAAGTGTTTGTGGAAACCGAGTTAAGAGGCGATCGAGAATTTCCTGGCTGGAAGAAGATATCTGAAAACCCCTCCAAGAAATAAGATCTCCACTTGGATTGAAGGAAGCTCTAGTAGGAGCCACTTTAGAAGCCACCACAGAATCATTTGGGACAACAGATGAAGACACAGGTGGTTGATGTGCTGCTGATGACTCCTTAACAAAGGATGAAGAAACAGGCTGCTGTTGTGTTGCTGATAAACCCTTTAAGCCTTAGTCAGTAGGAGGATAACCAAGGTCATCATTAGACGGCAAGGTGGCGACACCCGGATGGAGAGCATCAAATAAAGCAAGCGACTCGACAGATAAGGGCAAATCTTTCTCCTCACTCTAAAAAAAAAGAGGCAAAAAAGAAGAAAAATGATAAAAACATAGTATATTATAGAAAAAAAATTTGTATATGTCAACTAAAGAAAATACTCACACTGATGGATAAAGAGTCATGAAATGCCGCTAAAAGCGGAATATCAGCAATAAGCTCAGACAGATTCTCCTTCGAGAAAATAGGAGCATCACCGATACCTTCTAGACTCTCATGAAGAGGTGATATAAGAGGACGTGAAAAGAGAGTTGTACAATCTACAACATGACCCGAACTCACATCAGATAAAGAATCCTCAGCATCAAGACTAACACGATCATCATGCGGTGAAGAAGATTCGATAGCAACAGTGATAGGCTGAGGAGGCTCACAAGTAGTGGAAGCCAGGATCGTCTCACTTACAGCACCCGTAGAAAGCCCAATAGGAACATCATGAACATCTTCTTCATCAGCATCGGCAATCTAAAAAATAAGGAAATAATAACATAGGGAAACACGAAAATAATTGTATGAATGGTTGAAAGACAAATGAAAATGCTACAAATTTTACCAAAGTTTTGCGTTATTTCTTAACCGGATCCTCAGCTGCTGATATACTAGAGCTAAAGTTATCAAGAGGGCGTTTTGCCAAAGGCTTTAAGATAAGTGTTTGCCCATTTGGCATTCGTCTAGTGACAGAACGACTAGCAAGAATCACGGTAGAATCTGTAGGGGGCATCACCTTTGAGTTAGTAATAGCAGATGCTCTCATTTTAGAAGTAACTTTGATTTCCTTGGCAGCAGAGGATCCCTGGTGAGGAACCGAAGGAAGTATCTGAGATGAAGCTCGTGATGAAAGATTCAAGAAAGTAGTAGGGACCTGCACGAGAGAAACGTCTGGATCTGCTGACTGAGGAGGAAGAGACTCAGACATTAAATCCCTACGCTCAAGAAGCCGACTACTAGTTGGCCAACGCTCCTGAACGAGTATTAGTTCTAGGAGAACATAACATTCTGGACCATTGAAGACGTTCGGGAGGAGAAATTGGTGGCGAACAAATCATAGTATCATCCTGCCATTTTTTAAGGTTGATGAGCCAGTAGCTGCGTTCAAAAGTAGTATAGCGCCCTTGCCGAGAATCATCTGGTATAATGAAATGAAGAGGGTCATAAGGAGCAGTAGATGGTTTTGGAAACTCCCATGCAAATGAGGATGATGTGGGGACAAAATTGAGGAGAGCACTCTCGTAATCCCTCTGGCAAGAGCGGCTGAAAGGTCGATTCTAATCAAATCCAAACTGCCTCATGACTCTATGAGGAGAGTAAAGTACAGTATCAAAACCATCGTCCTCAACAAGATAAGGAAGTTCCGCAGCTCAGAGGAATATGAACCAAGAAAGTGAAGAACCAGTCAATTCCCTGACATTTGAAAAATAACGGAAGTCCCTCTTATATAAGCGAGGCATAGAACCTCCCTCTGGAATAATGGTGTACGGACAAGCAGTGAAACAAAAAAGTTATCAATATAAAGACGCAAATCTGAGGTAATCCTATGATCGATCCAGCGAGCATTGCGAGGAACAATATTGGGCGATGAAAAAGATGGATATTTCCTTCGTGTCTGGGACAAGTGCACAGATGTAGAATGGCCCCAAAAGTGCTCGAAGAGGAAGATCTGAAGAAATGAACATGGAACGAAGCAATTCACGTCATACCTGAATAAACAAAAGAAATATTAATAAGCAATATATATATATAATAAATGAGTGAAATTGAAAAGGGGTACCTTCCGACAAATTCTCTCATGGCGAAGACAGTTTCATCCAAGCGACGATACAAGGTTCCCAAAAAGAGAGCAGCAAGAGGAACCTCCAGACCCCGAGATAATAAAGCCGCTAAGCTAAACATACGGGTCGAGGGACCATCCATAGGTAACCCGGGGAAGATAAAGTGGGACAACCACATAGCCAGATAAGCAGCTAAAGGAAAAGGACAAGGTTCCTTATGAAGAGCAAGAACGGACTCTCTATAAACAGAACTATTCCAGTGGCCAGGCTTGTAATCCCGAAAGAAATAACGGACCCAAGATATCCAGGAAGTCTCCGAATGGTTGGGCGTCTCAAAGTCTAAAAGGATTATATTGCCTTGGAACCTCGTGGTGTAATTGGATGCCCACTTGAAAGCTTCTGTCAAATACGCGACACATTCAGTATCCCTAGAGGACATGCTGGATGAATCACAAGAAGCTGAAGCAGCAGCAGGTAGGCTACAAGATATAGTTCAAAATAAATACACAACCCAAGAAAAAAATGAGGATGAATGTACAAAACAGAATAAAAGAATTACTGGTAAATGGCGTAGACATCCTCTAGAGTAGGGGTGAACTCCCCCCAAGCGGTGACAAATGTACATGTAGAAGAGCACCAACGTGAAATCAATAAAGTAAGGGCATCATAGTCCTGTTGGATACGAAGATCCCTACATAGTCGAACACAACGCAGAATCCCAGCTTTGTCCAACAACTTCACATAATCGAAATTCTCGAGGATCTCGTCGGTCCAAGACTACCATCCCTGAAGGCGACTAGATGAGTCGGATAGGAAGCGAACGGGACTGAAAGGATACTCTTCTTTTTCGATGCACATGCGAAGAATGTGAGCAGAGCAGGGAAAACTATCCGCACTTTCGCTAGCTGCAGCATATAAAAATAGACCCCCTTTGTCAAGTGGATGAAAAGTTGCACGATCAAAATTCTTGGTTCGTTCCCAGAAATCGTCAAAAGGCCCAAAGAAGGGAGCTTTTCCCCACTCGCTAATGATCGGGATTTCCTTAGTAGTTTTTGGGTCCGCATAACGTTCGTCAGAGTTAGCCTGCAACGAGGGCGATTTAATATGAGAATTCTATGAAACAGGAAAAACGAATTGGAAAGCGTTCAAAATATAGTACTTACCATGGTAAAAGAGAAATTATGAATATCGAACAAACAAGGTCTCCTTGAAAACAATCTCCTTTTGACAATGTCCGGTGCGAAAAAGTCTGAACTCGAATAAGAAGATTTAACCCGAAAAAAAAAGAGATTAAGGACACCTGAAAAGAAGAAGGAACAAAATTATCAAACGACGAAAAACCCTCTAGGGTTCGATCGTCTCGGGATTCGACCACATTGAGATTCGGTCTCCTAAGGTTCAACCACCCTGGGATTCGGTCCCTACTAGGGTTCGCCCGTCCAGGTTGGTCAAACTACGATACCTTACTTTCTTTCTTGATTCGTTGTTTAATTGATCGGAACGAGGTGCCGCTTGAAGTTCCTTAAAAGTAAGTCTTTCTTTTTATTTGACAAAAAAAAAGAGACTTTCTGGATCAATTCCTGATTTTTATTTAAATTAATAATAATAATAAAAATGTCAGTGTGAACCGAAATTTTGTTTGAGCCTTATAAGTTACTTTTTGTTTGATAATATGTGATTTTAACTCAGTTAATGTTGGGACAGTACATAAAAATAATAATAATAATAATAATAATAATAATAATAATAATAATAATAATAATAATAATAACGTCATAGCTTGTTCTCCCCAATTCTAATTTGCAGGTTGCATTATCATCATTTAGTATTAAAAAAATTGAACCTGCATCATTTAGTAAAAAAAAAAATCGTACCTGTAAAAAAAACGTTACAGCAAAAAAAAATATACATATATGGATATAAGTTAACAAGTTTTCTGGCTTAATAAGTTAAGAACTTGTTCTCATGAATTCCAATTTGCAGGTACGCTTATCATCATTTAAGTATAAGAATAGAGCCTGCATTCAAAAAAAAAATCGTACCAAAGCCATGGGATGATACACAGACTCGTTTTTTTCCTAGTCTGCTTGTTTGTTAGGTGTGAAACCAAAGCCATGGGATGATATATATAGTGGTACAGGGGTGGTGGTGCAGTTAGCTAGCGCGTAGGTCTCATAGCCATAATAGCAGGATCAATATATATTCATCACATCTTCTATCTGTACTTCCCCACTTTGATATATGTACATAATAAAAGATAGTTTTTTTATTTACCTGAATAGCTGAATTTGAAAAGAATGGTAATTGATTTCGGCGCAGCTTTTCTTCTTCTGAATTACTTTCTTTTTTCTCTCCAATACAATACTACTGATATTGTATTACTTCATCGATCACAAAGAAAAAGCTCAGCCTTTCCTTTCTATATATACATAAATAGTGATAAAGCACAAAGAATCCTAATAAACTTGTTATTCTACAAAAATTAATCTCTCTCAAGAAATTATTTTATTTAGAACTCTAATTATGGGTGTTTGAAGTTTGAATCAATTTCAAAATAAATAAATATTATATTAAAAAAAACATGTTAAGCATTGTTTTTTTTTTTTGTTAATTAGAATATATACTTATATATTCTAATATTTTATTTATGTGATGTCACTAATTTATTTATTTTTACCCACAAAACCAAATTCTTCTTGAGGCATATTTTACTGTTACTTTTGCCTTTCTAATTAATGCATATTATATCAAGTATTCCATTATGCATTTTCATTTACGAATTATGAATAATTTATATATATTATTAATGGTTGCAACTAATTCTTTGATTGACAAGTTTTTTAGATTTAATTTGATTGAGCAAAATTTGGAAACAAATTTGATAAATGATTCTCATATGATTTTTTATTTTTATTTTTTTGCGAGGCTTGCACAATCGAGCTCCGTAGATTATTCGGAAATTTTGAAGCAGGATCCAAAGACTCAAAATATTTTTTGCACGATCGTCCCTCCGAAGTCGTGACTCACGTGCAGGGGGCAAATGTGAGTCCGAGTACAAAATTAGGGCTCACATGTGATCTAAAGAATTAAATGAACCGCAGAAGTCTCCACGTGTCCCGAGGTAGAAGGCTCGTGGGGACGACTCATTTTGGGAATTGATTGAGGGATTGGATTGGTGGCTAGAAGGACAGGATGATTTAGGCATTACTTAAGTAATTAAGGGTATTTTTGGAATTTCCTCTGAAATCACATGCCAAGCACAAGACCCAGACATGTGCAAGGCACGTGACCATTTTCCAGAAAACTCTATAAATACTCCCTTTCATTTCAATAGAAGGGGACTTTTAAATTCTCTCTTAACTGAAGACTTTGAAGAAGGCTCTTGAATCTTAAGAGTTCTGCCACGTATTACTTGAGCAATTGCTTACCTGTTCTTCTCCCCTCTTCAACCACTCAATCAAGACCGTACTCTTCGTGAATTTCTCTCCTCCTCGGCCAACACGAAACCCTAACCCTAGTAAGGTACGGTTTCTCTACCTACAGTATTCAAACTCACAGTTATGTTTTGTCGTATTGTACACGACAGTTGTATTAGTAAGTTGTATTTGAATTATGTACCATGTATCTGACGACCCAAGATGGGTGATGTATACCTAATTTTGGAGGCGTCACAAGCAGATTATGAGTTTGAATTCAAATCCATACCTATTCACTGTGATAACACAAGTGCCATAGGAATAACTCATAATCCTGTCATGCATTTTAGGATTAAGCATATAGAAATAAGGTATCACTTCATTAGGGATCATGTGCAAAATAGAACTATCACTACTACAAATTACTAAATAGACAACGCTTAAACCACAATATTTTTTATAAAAACGTGGTGGTATTTTTTTCACAACGTTTTAAAAAAAATATTATAGATATATATACAAAAATATTATCTATTTAAAAAGACATTTTTTTTATTTTAACTGGATAACGTTTCTGACGAAACACGTAGCTTTAAAAAATGTGGAAGTGAAAACACGGAGCTTAAAACGTTTCCTATACTTTAAGTTCATTCCTTCTTACTTTTCCCCTAATTTTCCCCGATCTGATATTCCCTCCTTCCCATTTTTCACACAAAATCTTTCAATTTCTTCGCCGCCACCGCTCTAAGCTCCAGCGACACATCGGCGATGGAGTAGAACTTCTGCATCTGGAAAATCGGGATCCAGTTCAGCAGCCGCCGGTGAATGGTCGCGAACGCCGGTGAATCGGAATCCATAGCGCGTCTATTATGGCGTTCGCAGCAGCTCTGTTGAATGGAAGCCGTCTCCGGTTGTAGCCTTAGCCACCAGCACCGACGACTCTCTATACTACAACTTTTTCGTCAACGGCAACAACTTCCTAACAAACTCCACCACCACAACCATAAATACCTCGCCAGTATGATTTTGACCTCTTCACAATCGGCGCTGGCAGCGGCGGTGTTAGGGATTCCCGTTTTGCAGCAAATTTTGGCGCTTCGATCGCACTATTACGGCGTTTCGTAGAGACCGAGTCTTTCCCTACAAGTCCCTTTGTTATGCTTACATGAATTTCATCTCTCCTATTGACAGTACAAAACCCTATGCTCTTTCTTTCTCTTTCAATATCTATTTTGTATTTTATTTCTGATATTATTGGTTTCTATATATGTTACTTCACAGTTTCTTGAAGACATTTCTAAATAGGTTCATATTCGTCTTTTTTTAACATCTTGATTCGCAAGAATTAGATTTATTGAAAATAAAGAGCACTTTTTGTTAATTGATTTATATCCTAATTTCTAATTTTATAGTTAGGAGGGTGGGGTTTCTTCTTTTTTTCTACGACTAGGTCTCAGATTAAAGAAGCTTTGGCAATGATTAGGTCACAGATTCCCACGGAAGATGTCAATGTTGGAGGCCTACGCGGAGATTGTTTTTAGAGCTTGGAAGATTGGGAATAGGGGGTCAAGGGAAGAGATTGAGAATGGATTTTTGCAAGCACTGGTTGAAAGTGCAATTCATGCTATTTCAGTCCCATTTGCTACCTCTATCAGGAAGGTCTTGGGGGGATTTATATGCCAGAGAACAACTGATGGTGTCGAAAAACTCCTCTTTCGCCTTGCCGAGCCTGTTATTTTTCAATCACTACAGGTGTACTGCATATTTTGGCCTACTTTTGCTATTTTTGCTAATTAAGGCAGTAGATTATTTTTTGTACAGCTTGATATTTTTACTATTATTAGTTTTCTGTTAGTTTTTAGTTTTTCTCAAGTTTAAAGTCTATTTTTGTGCTTAATTACAGTAAGTGAGATTGAATTTATTGGTCAATAATTTAATATAGCTTTAATTGATGCATTAGAGAAAATTATCAGTATCACTGTACCTTACTATATTAGGAGTATAATATAAAATTACTAGTTGTGATAGGCAATATTTGGCAGGTTGCAAACTCAAACGTACGCCAAAATGCACTGCACTTACATTTGGACCTGTTTCTTCTTGAAGACCCTGATGACACAAAGGAAGGGAAAGATATATTGCTTGAGAAACATTTTTTTTATTGGAGAAACTGCTCACAAATGAATGTCCAGCTGTAAGAGTAGTAGCAGTAGAAGGTTCTTGTCGCTTACTTCATTTGTTTTGGGAAATTATTACTTCGTCAACCATAACGAAATTCCTTACCAAAGTTTTTGATGATATGACGCATGACACATCTAAGGAGGTCAAGCTTTCCACAGTGGATGGCATTATATATTTATTTGGTTATGCACAACTATTTTTATTTGTTAATATGGTCTATGACAGTATCTGGAATATAATTACTATATCATTTCTACCGTAAGGACACTAGTGGCATTTTTTTTATTTGTTATCATTTGGTGCTTTTGTATCTAGTTTGGACTCTGAAGGATGTTCTGTTTTGTTTCTCATGCTCATCTAACTGGTATTTTTTTTCATTTTGGTTGCAGCAAACTTTGTTGGACCAGACAATGGATCATCTATTCAGCTGCACATGTAAGTTAATTGGTGTAGCTGACTCGGTAAAGTTTGACAAGTTGCCTCAGGAATCCAGGCATACCAACTATAGAATCCATCACGGTGGACAGAAGCACAGAGAATTTCAAGCTGATGCTTCCGGCCCAAGCGATAGTGGTAAGTGGTTATGGAGAATTCACAAATGCACAGTACATAGATAAAAACACGCTCTTCTGAATAAATCACCATATTATCTCTTTGGTCAAACTGTATGTTTGTCAATATAAGATACTATTCCCATAAAACTGTAAACAATAGAGCTAAAAACTAGTCGAGTTATACACTGGAGTCGCTGTGCCTCAAGTGATACACTAGTCAAGTTATCTCTTTCTGTCTTCATTTGCTTTTCTAACTCCAGATTTTACTAAATGAAGTAGCTCCCAGACCTCATAATAGTGGGCACCACTCAATTGAATCATGTTTCACTATACAATACGAGCAACATTTGTGGGCTGTAGTTGGTCTTCCACTTGGTGATCCATCAATGAAAACTCCAGCTGCTATGATGTACAATATATTAGGTGAGAAATTCTTTATAATTTATATTTCTAGTTGCCTGCTTGTAATATCTATTAGAGATTGATGCCCATAATTAGTTTTTGTTATCAAACATTGAAACTGACTTGCTTGAATCTTTGTGACTGACCAAGTTTCCGCTGGCCCACCTACAACTCAAACTCAAAAGCCTTCTATTCATCTGATCTCTGGGATGCCTATGCAAGTGCCATTTCACTAGCCACAGTTGTCGGTTCAATTTGGTGGGCCTAACTCGCAATTGCAGTCTCAGGGTATGGTGAATACTTCATTGCCAATGCCCTTACCAATGAGAAATCCATCTCAAGTGCAGCAGCAAGTATTTGTTCAAGGTCTTCAACCCCATCTGATGCAAGCTTAGGGAATCATGTATCAGGGACATTCTATGAATTTCTCATCTCAAATGGGTACCCATCTAGGCTTTTTTGCACATGCTTAGGTAGTAGCTTAATTTTATGGATAGTTTGGTTTATTTTGTGGTTAATTTTGTGGATTGAAAAGTGAATTTGAGATGTATATATGGATAGTTTGGTATATATTTTGTGGATATAGTAATTTGAAACTGTAAACGAATGGTATTATTGGGATGTATTTTGAATGGTTGATACATTTTGGCTTTAAATTTAAATGAGAATTTAGACCTTTTAGCTATATATCATGGCATTAGCATATTGCAGGTGCATTGGTAATGTAGGTGAACCACAATCATTTTTTTTCTTTTTTTTAATCTACAACATTTTAAAAACGTTGTGTAAATGTGCCTAAACATTGTTTGATATAGTAAATAACAACATTTTTATCTAAAAAATGTTGTGGAATCATACCAATGATCATTTAGCCCCAAGGAAATTAGCATTAAACATGTATTAGCATATGAAAGAGAATGTATACTACCTTCAGGTGGCTGCTGATCGAAACCCACAGAAGAAAGCCTCATCTCTGCAGATTCACTAGGTACCCTTTCACCTCAAATTTGGAGCCAACTCTGATGTTTTACCCAAAAACAACAAAAATATATAAGAAATTGAGAAAATTTTCGCACACAAACTTCAAATGAAGATATTGAACAAAACCAACTACTACCCGCTTATTATATCTTTAACTAAAACCGGTTCCACTACAAAATACGAAAGATTTCAGCTTCATCCGCTCCTGATATTCTTAACCCCACCCCCCAAACACCAAACTTTATTTAAGAACTTGATCAGTCGCATACGCCGCCGAGGCCCCAACAGAGCAACACCTCCGCCTCGTCCCGCTTCGATTACTACTCCAACCGAACACCGATCGGGAGTTGCGGCGTCGCCTCTTCCGCGCAATCCAGCTGAGACTCTCGCGCTTGTGCGCCGACATCGGCATGTTATATTCGTTATTATCGAAAAGAGTGAGCTTGGATATCCCTTGAGCGATGTTTGGATATCACTCGACGAGACAGAGGTGAGCAGAGGAGGGAGGAGACCGTAGGTTTCAAGGTTGAAGGGATAAGAAGAACAGAGGAAGGGATAAGGGGGTATTTCAGTCATTTTCAATTGTTAAAGTCCCTTTTCACGCGCTTTTAGCGTCTGACATACACGCACAGTTAAATTGGATGAAAAATGTGACGTTTTCACTTTAATTCAAAAAATCGGATGTTTAAATGTAGCTTTACTGACTACATGTAGTTAAATGAAAAACTGCCCAAACTCTAGGTTGTGATATGAACTTACCCTTTTATTTATAATCTGTAGGAATTTTTTTTTTTTCATTCGTCATGGACCCTTTCCACTCAACAGAGAAAAAAAAGTAAACGATTAATAAAAGAGAGCTGACCTGTTTGTCTAACAACACGGAGTAACAAACTCTCCAAAATTGCGCGTCGTCGTCACGCGCCGTCCAAAATACGTAAACCTCGGAAAGGGCGGGGTGCAGCCTCATTTCTTCCCCCAATTTAAAATTCTCCCCTTCTCTCTCTCTATATGCGCGCGCGCGCGCGCGCGCACACACACACACACACATATATATATATATATATATATATATAAATATTTGTATATGATTGAATCTATCATATATATATATATATACATCTGATAGAAAATAGAGTGGAATAACTGATTGTTAGTCTGAAGAGGCCAAGAACACTGAAATAGAGAGAATATATATATATATATATATATATATTTATATTTATATACACACAGATGTGTGTTTGTATAGTGAGAAGAGAATTAAAATATAAAATTTTCAGGGACAAGAAAGGCCAGGCATTTCTGTAATATTTTTGACCTCCAACGCACATGGCTTCTTGAGTTTCTCATCTTTCTCCACGTTTTCTCTCTCATGCACTTTCTCCCTCTACCTGTATATGCTCCAATTTGTAGGTATTATTTTTTTCTTTGACCCAGCACTTTCAAGAGATTCTTTCAGATCTACAGTGAAAGGAAAAAGAGGCTACCTAGCTGAACTCAACCCTTCATCTTTTTTCCCCTTCAGAGTGTTTAGAAGAGTTACTGACTTACAATTAAGGTTAGATTTTATACCCATTTGATTGATTTTTCAATCTGGGTTTGTTGAGTTTGGTCAGAATATTATCAAACAATGCTGCGTGTATCTTATTTAGATTAAACAATGCAGAATTATTTCAATCCTATTTTGTGTTTGGTCATGGAATTTATCTGTTCGTTGACTCCAATTTTGGTTTAATTCAACCATATTAATGTAAATTTTTTCAATGAGGTCTCATTTTTTTCCCTTTCAGAAGTGTTGTTGACTTACAATTATGGTTAAATTTTGTTCCCCTTTGATTGATTTTTCAATATGGGTTTTGGGATTTGGTTAGAATTTTTATCAAACAATGCAGTTCCTATTTATCTTTCAATCTGGGTTTGTGGGATTTGATCAAACAATGAAGGGGTTCATTATTAGTATTGATTCATTTCAATTGGTATTTTGTGTTTGGTCATGAATTTTTCTGTTGGTTTAATTCAACGGTATTAGTGTAAATTTTTTGTATGAGGTCTCAATTTTTTTTGGAACATGTTAGTCTTTGAACAAGATGTTTTTCTGTGTTTTGTGTTTAATGTGGGGTTTTGGAAGTTTTTCCTCTTTTCAATATTGTTAATATTATAATTTTGTTCAGAAGTTTTGTGCCAATTTTTTTTTTATTTTTTATTTTTCCCTTATGGAGTGAGGATTCCTTTTTTTTTTCTTCGTGGTTGTTAATTTAAATTTGAGGAGTTGTGAAATTTTCTCTGATATTAACCTGTCCTGTGAAATTTGTCATTTAGATGACATGTAAAAAGACAGGAGTAGTTATTTGAGTCTTGGGTAGTATTTCTATTATGGCAGCTTTAAATGCAATCAGAATTTCCCACTATAATAGAAATTTTAAAGGTGGATTTAGATGAACAAAAAGGAATTTCTTTGACTTGTATGGATTTTACCTCACTCATAAGTGCAAGCCATAAGATAGCTATTCTGTTTGAAATCATATAAATTCTATCTTGATGTGTGATGTTACAACTACCAAATACTTCGATCTTCTTTTTATGAGTTATTAACCAGCCTGTAAGGTAATTGGAATTCAGTATTTCTTGAAAAAAATCAATAATCCTTGAATTGGTTAGTTAGCATTTAATCTGCAACCTAAAATCCCAAAGAATGTTGTCCATCTCTTTTCCACATTACGCCGTGCTTACTTTTCCTTGTCAGCAATCTTTTCT
This sequence comes from Panax japonicus, assembly GCA_020205505.1. Classification (NCBI taxonomy): domain Eukaryota; kingdom Viridiplantae; phylum Streptophyta; class Magnoliopsida; order Apiales; family Araliaceae; genus Panax; species Panax japonicus. Next base: position 16,439,218 of record CM035101.1, on the reverse strand, counting down.
CTTGGTACCAATGTCAAATCCTTTTAGTTCTTTATCCTTTCTATGAGTGGCTTTCATTGGCAACTAAATTTCATATTGGCCAAATGTGTTGTATATCATACTTTGGATATTGGCTAACTGAGGTATGAATGTGGACATGCTTTTATAAAGGTCTGTTGTATATATTATTGATTGATTGGTGAGATGAATAGAATGAGAAACTTTGCCCAAAAAGTAAATAAATCAATAAATAAAAAATAATAAAAATGAAAAGAAAGACTAATACAACAACTAGGTGAGCTTGCCTTTATGTTTTTTAGCTACATTATATCCATTGCCTTCTATTTGTGATTTCTGATATGAGTAATATACAAATGTTCCGTTGTTAATGTTATTTGTTAAACTGTTGAAGATTGCTAAGCACTTTACTTCAATCTGTTTCTATTATACTCTTATAGGTAACAGAATACTGGTGTAATTGGTTCACTACTATTACAATATAGCTTTATATATGGAGGTAGTCTTCCTTATGCATGGTCTATGTTTGTGCATTGTCAGCACATAGTTTCGTTAAGTTAACCATATCAACTAATTTAAGACTCATTTTTCTCTTCTTATGTAGGCTTCAACCTAATTGGCAACTCTTCGTTGTGGAAAAAAGTGAATTGTGCACATTTGTAGAAATTGTCTGGCTACTAACTAAATTCTGCTTCAGAACAGAAACACCAGATACATTCAATTTGACTTACCTCAGATGAACAAATTCTGGCTATGAAGCACAAAATATTATCCATTATAAGTTCACCCTAATTGTAACATAAGAATTAGATGTGACAAATAAATGGTAAATTTGAATTCTGAAATGGACCATGCTGAAGAAATGGACGTTGAAGTCCTCTCTTCAATGTGGCCTGAAGATATTAATGAAGCAGGGAACCAATTCAATGTCGAAAAGCCAGGACCAGATCAAGATATGTTGGAAGTTGTTACGCTCATTGAGGAGCCTACTATATATGATTTCAATCGCCTCGTAGATCTCACCACTTACAGTGAGAAGGGCTCCTCTCAGTTGACCTACCTCGTAAAAAATTGGGAGTATAGGCAGGCTAATGCTGCACGACTCCTCAGAGAAGAGCTTGATACCTTGAGTAAGCAACAGCAGGAAGCTGAGCTCAAAAAATTAGAAATATTGGAGGAACATTGGTTTGAGGAACAAACATATGGTGGTGATAAGCGTCCAGTATCTATTTTGGATGAGGTGTATGATATATGGCAAGAATTTCCTCGGAAGAGAAATGATGTAGTTGTTCAAGATAAAAGACCCGAAATAGACGCTGAACATGACACTGTCTTATACTGGAAGCAGCGAGCTATGTATTTAGAGAAATTGTTGGAGGCAAGCATCCAGAGAGAACAGATAGTCCTAGAGAAGTTGCAGGAGAGCATACAAAATCTGGAAAGGCAATCATCTCCAGTGGAAGAATTGTCCCAAGTCTTGAGAAGAGCAGATAATTTTTTACATTTTGTTCTTCAAAATGCACCAGTAGTCATCGGGCATCAGGTAAATATCACACTTATCTGTTTTCTGCTATGCCATAATGTTTGAAATTTCTGATATTATTTCGTTCTCCATAATTCTAGGCCGTTGTTTGTGGACATTATTTTTGCTTGTTTTCTCCACTACCCAGTTTTACTTGTACATGACTAGTTAGCATCAATTCTAGTATTATCATAACATGAATTGACATTTTGTGAAAGAATTATAGCAGAGGTAGCTCTTGAGGAAAAAATGTAAATATTCTGAACATCATAATGTGTTTTAGTGAAGACAGACCACTTTGATCATTCTAATCATTGTTCTAAGAATCTCCTCATAGGTCCGATTAATCCCCTCCTAGGTACTAGGCAGTCCTCTACCGCCTTGATTTGGCTGGGTGCCTAGACAGAATTAGACCTCTATTTTGAAGCTCTACAATACGTAAAATGAATTTTTTAAGCATTAAAAATTATTTTTGGTAATGTTTCATATAAAATTTAAAAAAAGTAGATATACTATATGTTTTGTATAGTATAACAAGTATGTACAAATAGAAAAATAAAAAAATTAGACCGCAAAAGAAAACTCCTTGTCCGCCTACGAAAACGCCTAGGCAGCCTAGGCGGCCCCGGCGCCCCCTCCGCCGCCTAGGTCCGCCTTACTATTTTTAGAATATTGTTGCTAATTACTTTTAACATAAATGCTTTGAGAAGTATCTGTTTAAATTGGTTTAACAACACATGAGTAAGTTATTCGACAAAGTCACCCATTTCTACATGTATAAATTTAGGGTTAACTGCAAAAGTGCCCCTCAAAGTTTCACAAAATTTCATTTTTAGCCCAAAGTACCAAAATTTTTAATTGTATTCCTTCAAATTTAAATTTTTTAGATACATGTATGAAATCATTGGTAATTATGTTATTTACATTTCATATAACGTATATATTTATATGTTTGAAATGGGTCAAATGTGTATTCAACTATATAAAACATAAGTTTTGACCTATAATTTCACTAATATGTTAAAAGGGAATAGTTTTGTAAAATATTTAAACTTGAAGGAACACTCTTGAAAAAATTGATACTTCGAAGCTAAAAGTATAATTTTGTGGAACTTTGAGGAATATTTCTGCAGTTAATCCATAAATTTATTTTTAGTGGTACTTTATCATCCCCCTCCCCCCCCCCTCTCATATAACATAAATTTATGGGACTCTTTTTTATCCTACCCCAACTAGTTTGGGATAAAAGGTGTTGAGTTAAGTTAAGTATTACATAAGCCTGATTGTCCCTCTACGCCTATCCATCAGAATTATATGTATATATATGTTTATTCCATATTTGTTATCTTCTGCTAAGTCAGTTGCATATTTTCTAATTTCCAGAGCCTGGTTAATGCCGTTTAATAGTGTGTATTGACAGTGATAGTAATTGTCTATTCGTTTTTGCTTCTTGATATTTAGTTTTCTGAAGCTACAAGTCATTAAGTCGTAACTAATTTTATATCCTTTGGTGATCCAAAGAGGATTTTCATAAGCCCCTTAATTTCTTATGTTGTCATCCTTGCCAAATTTTCCATCGTATGGTCTCATGGTTAACTAATTTTCTAAAATATGGCATGTGTTAAAATCATTGGGTATGATCCACAACTAAAAGCTGTAAAGAGCTTGGATATACTTATAAAAACGAATAATTTTACAATATTAGTGCAGTTTATTTTGAAACTGCATTCAATAAAAGATTGTATTATGGGCTATGATTTGCATTTGGTGTTATTTATCGACTCTTAAGTTGTGCACCATTTGTTTCATCTTCTTACTAGAAACAGATGCTCCTGCTAATATAAAAGCATAGTTATCTGGTACAACCTATTGAGTAGAAGAAGTGCTCAATTCAGTTTATTTTTGTCTTCTGCAAGTCCTAGGACTTTAGTTAAATATTTGTGGTCTATATCTTGCTATTTTTTTTTACATTATCCGAACTCTTACTTTCTTCAGCTTGTAGCAAGTCAATTTTAAGTGGTGCAATGCACCATTTCAGACATATTACCATCAGTCAGTTATAGCAATGAGCCATTTCTGACATATTACTGTCTCTAGTTACCAACTTTTGAAGCTTCAATTTATGGCTTAGTATAACATGCTTTTTCTTTCATCCAAAGTTAACTAAAAAATCCTTTAACGTTATGTTTTACTGCATGTGGCTATGTCGTCTGGTTAAATCACTGGTTTATTTCTATTTTTATTTACCTTTACGTTTTTTGCTGATAGAATTGTTATACTTCTGTTTTTCTTTTCCCTTTCTAAATCCTTCAACTCTACTACAACACTCCTCAAGTCTAACCAATATCTGTGGAACCAGTAACAAGTATATTAGTTGCCCTACCGGGTACCGGCAGTGCGCCTAATTCATTGCTGTTGAACCATTTATGGATTAACATAATCAATAATAGGATTTAAGTCAATAAGCAGTCTGGTTTTCTTCATCCAATTTTGATAATCTGCATCTAGAAACAATGAAAAAGGAAATATGTCTTAATACTATGCATTCATTTTCCACTGATAAAAAAAGAAACGGAAAAAGAGTACCGTTGCCTTCGTTGATTGATGTACTTTGATATACTGATTCTCTGTTCCTCTCCTCAAAATTTTATTTGGGGAGTATGGCTTGAGTAAATTGCTTACCACTAATCTAGTTGTTGTCATTACTTTTTCTTTATAATCTTTATTTGCTATTTTTTATGTTAAGTTCCTTACAAATAGCTTGTGTTAATAAGAGACTTAAGTGTTCTGTTATTATCATTCTTGTTTTGTAGGATAACGAGTTGCGCTACCGCTTCATCTATAATCATTTTCCAAGTTTGGGGGAACAGGTAATTTTACTACCAATTATAATTTTCAATCTAGGGTCATTCCTATTATGAAGTTTTATTTTATTTTCTTATATTGGCTGTGAACCTAATAATATTCTTACTCATTGAAACAAGGTTAGTCTTTTCTTACTCATTAGTTTTAATTCCGATCCATCTTCAATTTCGAAAGAACTATTTGTAGAATGTGGCACAGGCCTTCCTCAAAATACACTGATTTTTCAGGAAATTATAGGAAAAACAGATGTAGAGATTTTCACTGGTGGAGGTGTCAAGGAATCGCAAGACTTCAAAAGGGAAGTATTGGAGCGAGGAGTAGCTGCAAAAAGAGAGATAACATTCGATACAGATTTATTTGGGTCAAAGACATTTCTGATATATGTGGAACCTGTATTCAGCAAGGCAGGAGAGACTATTGGTGTGAATTATATGGGAATGGATGTGACGGATCAGGTGAGCTCATGTTTTTTGTTCATATTTCTTTTTCATTGTATTACCATTTTTCCCCTTTCTTTATAGATGTCATGGTTATATGATATTTATGTGGGGAAATTCACTCTTCATTTGACCATCAGACATAGCATGTCTTCTACTTTTCAAATGTATTAATCTAAATATTCTGAATACTAAGGCGTAAGTAGATGTCAAGGGCAATGGTTTGTTCTCAATTCCATTCCAAGTATTGTGTTTAGAGTAGCAATCATATATATGTTCATTGCTCAAACTCCTTGGTGTTCTTATCTCATATCGTGATTTGAAAATATCAAAACTTTCTAGGGTTTAGGGTTAATTTATAACTCTTGCTGCGAATGCTTTGATCACAAAAAGCTGAAATGAATTTACCTACAATTGGAAGTGAGGCACCAATTTCACAGGGTATGATAATTAAAGCTATCATGTAATTTAAATTTTAGCTTCGATTTACATGTGCATTCTGCATGTCCTGATTCCTGAGTAGGAATCATGGCAAGGAGAAGAGAGGTGGATGTGTTAAAATAAAGTATCGCCTGTCAGAAAGAATGGCTGAGGGCTATAGATTTTTACTTCATTAAGGGTATACGCCTCTTTTCACATGGAATGTTTCTTCTGTCATTAGTGTTGGCACCATCCGCCAACAATAATGGTAGAGCTATTTCATGTGTTTTAAATCTTGTCTGTCATGTTTGTATCGACCATGAGAGATGTGTTGGCTGGGAAACGACCCATAGCCAACTCTGATTATGGATCACTTTCCATATATATGTATGTATGTGTTTGTATATATATATTTACATGAGTCTTGATCTACACGTGCCCATACTTCTTCCTTTTTATATTTTTTTCATGCACCTATTCGTGTCTAAACTTGTATATGCATATGAAAATCTAAGCTTGAGAAGGATGAAGGCCTCAAAATTGAGAAAATAGTTCTTGGTGGTGGTAAGGCCGTGATATGAATGCAATGAAACTAGTGCTGTACTCGGAACTTAGAAATTGCAAAGATAAGTCCAATTACTTTTAAAAGTTCCCATATCAAGTAAGATGATAATAAATGGACTAGTGAAATTTTCTTACCATCTTTTCATCTTTATTGTCGCTTCAGTTTCCTTTATTTTCCTCAAACTTTCTGTGTTCCAAACAAAGTCCAAGAGTATTTTACTATGAGAGTACATATGTTACAATAGTCTCTCTGTGTGTGTGTGTCTCTCTCTCTTCCTCTGTCTCTCTTGCTCCTCAACATAATCTGTTCGTGATTATAGGTTAGAACAAGAGAAAAGATGGCAAAACTTAGAGAGGAAATAGCCGTACGAAAGGCCAAGGAGACGGAACTTAACAAAACAATTCATATAACAGGTATGTCCATGATAATTTCACTCTTATAGTTTTCAATAGAACCAGTTTAAAAAACAAAGGTTATTCATTCTTTGCCTGTCTATCCTCCTGTAGAGGAAACTATGCGTGCAAAACAAATGCTTGCAACAATGTCACATGAGATAAGATCTCCACTAGCAGGGGTTGTAAGCATGGCTGAGATTCTTTCAACCACAAAACTTGACAAGGAGCAAAGTCAACTGTTGAGTGTCATGTTATCTTCGGGAGATTTGGTTCTTCAACTGATTAATGACATCCTTGACCTTTCCAAGGTTGAGTCAGGTTTGATGTCTCTCTCTTTCTTGATGGTTTCATCTATCTATCTATCTATCTATCTATCTATATAGATTTTTCAGGTTGAGCAAAAAGAAAATCTTTATTTTTTTACTTTTAATTTTATATATATATATATATATATATATATATATATATATATATATAATAGGTAATAGATATATAGGCACTTCGTGGTCTTACTTTTTAGGCAAAAAGGTTTTGAGAAAATCATTTCTATTTTAGCAAGTCTCCAAGAATGGAAAAGTGTGTGATAACCCAGCAAAGGAATAAAATATTTTTCTGTTAATTAGTAAGATATTAAAAATGAGAAGAAGAAAGGTGATTTATTTAGTATTTCAATCACTAGGATTTCAAATTATTTACTTTTTTATTTGATTTTTCTTAGGAGTTATGAAGTTGGAAGCTACCAAATTCAGGCCAAGAGAGGTAGTAAAGCATGTGCTGCAAACTGCTGCGGCATCATTACAAAAGATGTTAACACTGGAAGGACATGTAACCGACGATGTTCCGGTGGAGGTGAGAGCTTTTTTACATATTATTACTTTTAACAGTTAGCTACTCTAGAAGAAACAGAGAGCCAGTTGACTTGTTATTTTTACTAAAAGTATTTACCTCTTGGGATATGTCCTTGAGTTGAGTTGACTAAGCATGTGCTTCTCATACAAAATGATTGTCTTGGAAGTCAAAGTTTTGCGCTAAGATTAAAAGTCACTTAAATATATTGAGATTTGATACATTAATTTCAAATGAGTGTAATTTTGGGCATCTTGAAAAGGAGAGTTTGATTGTCAATTGGCAAAAATGGGAGTTGTTATCAAGAACTTTTTGGAGTTACATATACCGTCTTATTTTGGCAAGTGAAATCATAAGAGACAACATTCCTAATATAATATCATGTTAACAAGTGACTGCTCTTAAAGATTAGGTCGGAAGAGAAAGGTTTAGTCAATAATGCTTATATGCTCAAGTTTTATAAGTTGTTGCAACATAGTCAAGATGCACTATGCATAAAATTTTCCTTTCATTTTATATTACCAAATATTTTTACTCACATAATTAGCATCATTACTTCTGTAATGGCAGTTTCCTAATATGGATCCTATTATCCTCGAGGATCAGATTGTTATCTATGATATAGCCCGGATCTTGATACTACTACTGTAGTTAAAATGTAGATACATGTCTTATTTCATTTCTTTATTACAGACTGTAACAATGCTTCAAAATAAATTATATTATTTATTTTTCAACCAAGAGGATTGCATATTTCCCACCAGCATTTAAATTGGAATTCATAAGGGTCAGTTTCTCTGATTATAGGGGATAAATAAGGTTTTGGTCACTGTACCGGGGTCCGGTTTTCATTGTGGTTACCGAAACTTTTTTTGTTACAATCGAATAACTGTACTTTCAAAAACTTACAAAATGGTCACTCCGTTGGATTTTCCGTCCAAAAAACGGACGGAATGCTGACTGTGCAAGTTGACTCTATTTTTTTGCTGACGTGGCCCATTATTTTTGCTGATGTGGAGGTTAAAAATTTTCTTAAAGAAAATGTTACTCATACGTCATGAACTCTAGACCTCTTCACATTAGAAACCTTATATTCCAACAAAAACCATTGTGCCAACTATCTACCATGCTTAAATTTATGTAATACTAATATTTAAACTAAGTAGCATCGTTTCTAGGAATTGTAATAATAATAATAATTGTAATAACTGTAATAATAATTATTATTATTGTAATAAAAAAACGCATTTTTTTGTAATAATAAAAAAAACACAGTTTTTTTAAAAAACAACTAACAACACAAAAAAAAAACACACATAAAAAAAACGCAAAAAAAAATATTCAGTTAATAACTAAAAATGCAGTTAAAAAAATGCAATTATCCCGTGATTTTTTTTTTACATAATAATAGCATTATTTTAATTTTAAATAGACGTTTCTAGATCCGATCATCTAAGTGAACACAGTTCAGGCGGTATTATTTTAATAATAGCATTGTTTTTTGTGTATGCAGTTTTTTTTTATATAAAAAATGCAGTTTTTTTTAATAAAAATAAAAAAATTGCATTTTTTTATTACAAAAAAAAAACTGCATTTTATTAGTAAAAAAGATGCGACAAAGTAGAGTTACAGAGAGCATGCAAGCACGAAGATAAAAAAACTGCATTTTTTTTGGCGTTGTTGGTTGTTTTTTTTGTTTTTTTTATTAAAAAAAAAAGCTGTAATAACTGTAATAATAATAATAATAATAATAATAATAATAATAATAATATTTATGCAGTTTATGCAGTTTTTTTTATTTATAAAAAACGCAATTTTTTTTAATAAAAATAAAAAAACTGCATTTTATTATTACAAAATTTTTTTTTAAAAAAACTGCAGTTTTTTTTATTAACTGCATTTTTTTTTACTTTTTTTTTGTTTTTTTTGTGCGTTTTTTTTTTTGCTTTGTTAGTTGTTTTTGTTTTTTTTATTAAAAAAAACTGTGCTTTTTTTTATTATTACAAAAAAATTGCGTTTTTTTTATTACAAAAAAATGTGTAGTTTAGGATAGTAAATCATATTTAAGCCTTATTATTATTATTATTATTGAAATACTACAATGTATTATCCTTTTTTGGTCACTGTATTATTACAATAATAATTATTATAATTACAGTTATTACAATTATTATTATTATTACAATTTCTAGAAAAAATGCTACTTAGTTTAAATATTAGTATTACATAAATTTAAGCATGGTAGATAGTTGGCACAATGATTTTTGTTGGAATATAAGGTTTCTAATGTGAAGAGGTCTAGAGTTCGAGACTTGTGACTAACATTTTCTTTAAGAAAATTTTTAACCTCCACATCAGCAAAAATAACGGGCCACGTCAGCAAAAAAATGGAGTCAACTTGCACAGTCAGCATTTCGTCCGTTTTTTGGACGGAAAATCGAACGGAGTGACCATTTTGTAAGTTTTTGAAAGTACAGTTATTCGATTGTAACAAAAAAAGTTTCGGTAACCACAATGAAAACCGGACCTCAGTATTTATCCCCAGATTATAGGAAATGTATTATGCTGTTGAAATATAATAACTTATGTTAAACGGAGGAGTAAGAGTGTCAATGTGTTCATTGTTTTGCATCATCGTTACTGTGTTGACTTGTACCGGAGCGGTTGCAGTGATACACTGCTGTTAACATTAGACTTTGGTTCATAGCCTTTATATCATAGACTCATAGTCTGTGTTTTGTATAATTGCTCTTTGATATTGCTTTCTGTATAAAATCCAAGTTCCATTTGTTCGTCATTCCATCACTTTTGGGTACGTTAACTTGAAGTCTAATATATTTGTAACTTATAAAGTATGTTAAAATAATGATAGTAGTCCAGCTGAACTAAAACACAATATTCTTACCATACCTATAACTTTAAAAGTATGATTATGTAGTGCAATGCTTGAAAATTTTAACTCACAATTGAGATACAAATAATAATATAGATACCTAAGCCTAAAGCTGATCTATACAGTTAAAAATTCCATCTAATTTAAATAACTTCTCGGCAAAATTTTTGGAAATATTACTTAAATTCTATATTTTTAGTACAAACATTATGTTGAATGACACTCTTACAGTATTTACGGTTTATTTTCTTTGTTAAATGATTGTATGACTAGGGAAGATTTGGCAAAGCTTCAGTTTTAATTTTTCCTCTCATAAATACTTCATTTGACCAACAGCTGGGTATGATCTGTAATGCACAAAGTGGGGTTTCTCGCTTCTGAACATTAGTATCAAGTATATTCTGTTATGTCGATATATTTATGTAAAATCACCACATTTGTTGACTTGTAATTGAGGTGTAAGAATGTTTTCTTGTTCAGCAGTTCATTTAATACGTATGATATTATGTATCTCCTTTGATGTGTTTTCAGTATTCTTCTGAATCCTAATTTTCTTTCTCATTCCTTTTGCTAGTAGTTTAAACATTTCTGACAAACTCCGTACCCTTCCTAAGTAAAACTGGTGAATCATGCTTAGTAGTCAATAAAACTCTCCAGCATAGAAAAAACAGATGGTCAATTCCATTTTAAACATTTATAGTGTTAAACTCATTACTAAATATGCCCAAACACTTCTGATTATTATATGCAGCTTTTCAAATGATATATATTGAAAAATATTCATCAATTTCAGGTGATAGGAGATGTTCTACGGATTCGTCAAATTCTCACCAACTTGATCAGGTATTTACTATTGGGTTCTGCAACTCAGTATTCTTATAAAATATTATGATGTACTAATCTATAGATTTATGTAGTAGATATGTTGCTAGACTGTATGTTTTGATTGCCTACTAAGCATAGCTACTTATTTTCTTACATTTTATTCCGCTTAAATCCCTGCTATCTTGCTGAGGATAAAATGTTAATATTTCTGTAGATAGAGGTGACAGTGCAAATTAATTTCAGTGCACGTGTGATTTTAGTATGAGAAGTCAATTGTATTTATAGTGATTAAACCTCCTTAAACGCACTGTCCCCGTATGGGAATAGAATTCCTCATTATTGAGGATACCATAATGGGATAGAAGTGAATCTCCTTAAAGAAGGGAAGTTGGACACTATCTTGACTCTTTCCTTAAGAGTTGAAAATTAAATTTAAAGTTCTTCCACTGCCCAAAACAAACTCCTGCGTAGGGAAACTTCCTCCACGTGGACTATGGCCCACAGAATCATCCGGGCCCAAAAAAACATGCCCCAACATTTCCCCCAGTCATTTATTATAATGGGACATTTAATGAAAAAGTTTAAAATTTAAAACCCAATAATTGAATATTAAATGAAAAAGCACAATCACCAAGGTCGGGCAAACATTCCCAAACCATACACTCCCTATAGGCCTCATCATTACTGTGACGCCCCCAAATCCGGGTATTTGCAACCCATACTTGGTGCTACACGATAACATTCATACAACCTGCTTAATATATTAAATACTTCAAAATATTACATCAGAGTTTGCTACCCCTAGTTACAAGAACCTTTAAATACTTCATTACATGATAGATAAAGTAATATCTCATACAAAAGTCTATTATTATAAAACATCCAGTTATTTTTGATAACAGTCCTCAATTACTCATCTACCTTCTCCTTTCCTTTGTCTTTGCCAAATCCTTCTATGCGCTCAGATTTCACTGAAAACAAGTAATAGCGTGCAATAAACAATGTATAAAAGAGTTAAATGTTTTCTTTGAGTATGCTTCTACAACGAATCAACAGTTGTGAAGTCATTGAAACAATTTCCGAAAAACAAACCAAATAGCTTGCGCTTTTGAAATGACATAGTGACTACAGATGCCGACAGCAAACCTTGAACTTTGTTTTTCATTCTATAAATAGGTATAATAGTAATTCAACTGTTTAACCGTCTAACTTATGGGCACGATGGGTGATCAGCCCTTTATGCCTTGCGTTCAATGTTCTAAAAGGCGCTAGGCGGGAGGCCGAGGGGTTTGACGCCCTCAAAATAGGTCCACACAATCCATTATGAGTCGCCAAATACATGGTACAGAAATCAAATACAAACTTCATTAATACAATTGTCGTGCAAAATACGACAACACGTGTTGTGAGTTTTAGTACAAATAGTCTTGTAGACAATATCCAAACTCAAATAAAATTTTCATTACAATTATTGATACACTATTTTACAAAATAGTGAGGACTGCTATAATAACTGTCTTGAACCATCACTCCACACCCCGACTAGTCCCAACTATATTCTCGCGTCCTGAGAAGAACAATAGAACAAAAAAGGAAAAAAGGGTGAGCTCTACTAGCCCAGTAAAGAATATTATGACTAAGATAATGTAGAACAAATTATCCTTAGTCCTCAACAGGGAAAAATCTGATAGAATACAACAGACAACAAGTTTTAGATCAACAATTGCAACGGAAACAACAATCCATTAGAAGAGTCAAGTAGAACATGATGTCTACTCTCTTCCATGATTTAAAAGTCCATTATCAATATTTTATTCCTGTAACATCAATCAATAATTATTTCTAATCAACGAATTATCTATATGCATTACGGGCCAAAGATAATCGTTTGTATCACCAGTGGTCATGATCATGCCAAACACCTGTCCATCTATGCACAACGGGCCAAAGAGGACTTTCACTGCAAACCTTATCTGTAACATTAAAGGTTATGATTATACCAATGCACAATTCATGGTCATAATCATACCAATCAATAGTCCATCTTTGCACTACGGGTCAAATATGACTTCCAGTATAAGCATGATGATGATAACAATGATATAAAGATTCAATCAAGTGAGATAAATGATAAATATTAGAGAATTCTAACTCAATTTATCTAGGATTCAAATATGTTCAAATTGTCAACATGATAACTATTTGTGAAGTAAAATTCAAGAATGATTTTCACGTATCAAAAATAATTTGGACAGAAAAGAAAATTAAATTATGTTGTGAATAGTACTCGTGAATAGTACCGTATGAATAGTGCCGTATGAATAGTGCCCATGAATAGTACCGTATGAATAGTACCTAGACATGAAAAGATTAAAATTTAATAAGAATGTTCAGACCAATATTCAAATGAAATAATATTAGATGAAGCGCAAAACTTAAGGAATTTTTAATCATTTCAGGAATTATAAAAGCAATACTTACCATAGTAAGTTTAAATTTAGGAATACAAAATAAAATAATATCCCTTTCATAATATGGAGTATGAAAGAAAATAATATTTCTTACGAGTATTGAAAAAAAAAAAATATCCTTTACCTTAGTAGAAACTGGATTTGACTGGAATATCGAATAATATTCTGAGAAAATCTTGCACAAAAAGCTACACTCAAAGTATTCTTATACTCAAGAAAAATACTCACAATACTATAAAATAAGAATTTTTGATATTGCAGGTGTGTTTTAGGGAGGGGTTACCCCCTATTTATAGTGCAACGGAGGGAGAAAAAACAAAACACTTTGCCTAACATTTTTTTTCTCCAGGCCTAACTTCCTCATTTTCCTCTCTGCCTAACTTATTTTTCTTTCATGCCTAACCTTTCCTTTTCCATCATTGAGGGCCCACTAAATTTGGAGAATTAGTTTGCAGGAGAAATGAAATGGCCAATCAAAAAGGACGGATTATGCAGGAAATTTTCTTTCGCCCACCAACTAAGAAAAGAAAAGAATACACAACATTCAAATACTATTTGTTCACCTCCATCCCTTTTTATCACATGTTTATATATATATATTATATTAATAATATTATTATAATATATTATAATAATATATTTGGATGAATATTTTATCGGAGAAGATAATTGCCAAACTTTCAACAAATTCATTAATTTATATCAAAATTGAACCAATATCCAACACATAATAATTATTCATAATTAATATTATAAACTCACAATATTAACAACCAGATCATTCCCAGGAAAGATGAGGCTTTCCGACAAGGATTTATCTTTATTGGCGCGCAATTAGATAACCTAACCCCTTATCTCAACAGAATTTTCTAGACATTGTCAATAATGCTAACTAATAATATGAATAATTGTGTCGTGTCAATTATTGATTTAATAATATAAAATATTGTGCAGATGATACTCTGACAATAATTGAATCAATAATATGAGATACTGTGCAACAGTTACTGTGGCAATTATTGAATGAAACTGAGTGACTTCTTATGTAAGAATCAATAATCAGAAATACTGTGCAATACCGTGTGCTACTGTGCAACCACTCGTATTACTGTACTTTTACCACCAGGTATTTCAACAGTTAATAGTAAAAGTTTTGCCGTTATTTTTATAAAAAGGTTATTTCTGTCGCTTTCTATATCCGACAGTTATTCTGTTATGTGGTCCATTAATGATTGTGCCGTTGTACGGATATTCTTGACAAACAGAATATTCTCCTACGAAACGAATATTTTATGACCACTTGCTTACTTTGCAAAATTTGCACATTTCACCCATAACTAAAGCATTATATCAAATCAACACTTTATTATTCAAAATAATAATTAAAGAAATTAAATCTTTATTCATAAAAAGTTGGGGTCTTACAAGCCTAGCACCTAGGTGGCCTGGGCGGGATTTTTTATTTTAAGCCAATTTTAATATTTTATTTTACATTTATCCAAATAAAACAATAATATAAAACAAAACAATCTATAATAAAGATAATAAAGGCCTTTACTTAAAATTCAAATACATATCCATATTGTTAATGTCAAAGTTCAAACACAAACATGCAATTGTTTAAAGTTCAAACATATTTTTAATGTATTAGTTTTATTCATAAACAAGACTGTTATTAAATAATAAAATTTAAAATTTCAAGAAATTAATTCAAGAATTCAATTCAATATTAAAATTTATGAAATTAAACATAAATTTAAGAATTATACTGAATTAAACTAAATATTACAAATGTATCATCATTTATATAATTTGAAGTTGGTACAAATTCAAAAAATTACAACTATAATAAAATTATCCATTTTGACTTGATATTGGTCACTTCTTGTTGTGATTTGATACGTTATAACCTACATTATGAATATGGTAAATCATTAAAAAAATAAATATATCAAGATCTGGTTTGGGTAGTTATTAAAATAAATAAAAACATCTCCGCCTAGACTTCGCCTAGACCGTCTAGGCCTCGCCTAATTTCTTGGAGAGATTATTTTTGCCGCCTTGGGCCTAGGTGAGACGCCAGGGGAGCCTAGCGCCTAGGCGGGGCCTATATGGACTTAGGCGGAGATTTTTGGAACACTGTCAAACCCGAGTTCGGTGTGTCACGGTACTACCCATCCAATAGAATCTTAAGACATGAATGTAATTAATATATTATTACATCAAATCACTGCTAATCCGTTCTTAAGACCTTTACATCATTAAATTATAATATTAATGAATATTACATCATAAAAATATTACAATTACAACAAACTATTACATTACAATATGTAATCTTTTAAACCTTATTCTTTAACAAATTCCTTTCGTTTAATGTCATCTGACTATTAAAGTCCATCCACTCTAGCTGCAAAAGTTTTAGAGTTTTGCAAGAGTGAGCATTTAATTGGCCAGCAAGTTATAACAGTTGAATAAGCAACAAAAATCAAGAATCAATTCATCACTCTTTGAAAACTTCATCAATGAAACAATAGTTGAGAAACAATTCGAATAAACAGAAATAACTTAAATCCCTATCATTCTTAAACATCACAATCTCTATTAACTAGTCCTACTGACTTTTACCTTTTTACCTTTCTCAAATCCTATGTTTGGACATCAACAGTGTCTACATCAATATCATAACACAACGTGTGTTTACTTCGATATAACACCTTAACATGTGTCCATCTACAACAATTAGCATGTACTTAATCATAACATAATTCATGTATCAACAGAACTATAACAACGCAAATAGTTCAACAAAATAACATTCCTTACCCAAAAGCACATAAGTGCATATATTGGCAAACAACACAATTCATAACTCAACAACTTGTACAAATATAATCTATTTACACAAAAACATGAAACTTGCATTCAATTCAATAATTTGAATGAAGTTAGGAAACTTGCTCAATTACCACATTAGAGAAAGTTAAGAAACTTGCCTTTCACGCGATTTACCGAAATGCTATTCAATCGCTCCTCAAACGACCTATATATATCATTAAAGTCAATTATACCAATTAGTTATGTATATACGTCACTTATGGTTTATTTTAACTCTATTCCATGTTTTATAATGTTCGTTTCATACTTCTCGGAACACTATTTAAGTTTATTAACATTCAACTCGGCGTTTCGACGTTCGTACGTCGTACGCCCGACTTGTTTAACTCGAACGCTTAACCGACACGCCATTGCGTACGATTAACACGTCCAAGTCAAGTACCATCCTTTGGTTTACATTCCTCTAGACTATATTTCCAAAGTCCAATGTTTAGAACTCAGGAATACTAGTCAAACTTGGCTTGGCACCATGGCGTGATAAAACTCTCTACCATATCATATGCTTCAGACAGATCCTTCGGGTTGTTGAACATTATGTCTTTTACCAACTTCCTTGACCTCACCACATCCAATCCCGTCTGGAAATATCCGAGGGCCTGAGGGCCATTTAAGTCCGTCACTGCTCTGACCGCCTCTCAGAATCTCTTCACATACTGGCGCAGAGTCTTCTTGGAATACTGTCTTATCTGCATCAGAGAACCGATCGGCTTTCCCCTCCTTTTATTGCTCCCTGAACCGGCTATGAAACTTGTCAGAAAGCTCCTTCCATGATGAGATTGAATTCCGGGCCAACGACGTCATCTACTGTCGAGCCTCCTTCCGCAAAGTTGTGATGACCATCTGACACTTGGCGGCGTCAGAGTAATCGTAAAATTTCATCAGTCGATCATATGCTTGAGTATGGTCATACGGATCCCCAGTGTCATCATAACTCTCCATATGTGGGACCTTCTTACTGGGGTCAGCCCGAACCCGATAAATCTCTGGGGAGAATGGGGATGTCAGGTCAATCAGAGCCTCCTCCTGATTGACCGATGTCAATTTTTGCTCTAACTTTGCTACTCTCTTTGCGAGGGAGTCGGAATCCTCCTTTCGGGAGATAACTTGTGCCTATCCCGCTCATGGTCCGGAGAAGCCACTTACTGTCTTCGTCCTGACCTCCCTCGTCCTTCGCTGCTACCCTTCCTAGAGCGACTTCTTTGCTTGCTCTTTTCGCGCCGAGAACCGTCTGAACGATATGTCCTGGATCGGATCCTGGCGATGCTTCCCGACGCCGACAATGATTGGAAGAGACCTCCTCCCCCAACAGTGACGCCATCTAGGCATCTAGCTCTATCTGCTGAATCCTTCATGGCGTCTTTATTCTGTTGCATCTTCCTGGCCAAGATCGACTCCCTTTCGTCTCAACCGTCTCGCTTTGAATTTTGGTCTTCCACTCGACTATGGGGGACTATCGTCTTCTACGTGGCCAAGAACAACCGTCTCCTGATCGGCGGTGTCTTCGTCTTCGATGGGCCCACTGAGTGGCCGTGGGACCCGAGCTTGTTAGGGACGTGAAGGGAAGGCCCCAGCCTGTCTTTGACCGAACCTGTGGGTTGAGATGGATCGGCTGTTGATTTGTCCCGTGGTGAGACTGTTTTTGCCTTGCTTGTCGCCATTACTCTGAAACTCCTAGGTGATTGAAAAATTAAGTAACACTAGACAACCTTACTTTTAGTGCAAATGTTAACACAAAGATTCGTCCACGCGCCTAATCATCAATAGCACGTTCAATCCTGGACAGAAACGAAATAGGCTAAAATTTAGTTAACAATGGAGGCTTATTGCTTTAGTGCTGAAAAGTAATGAGATACCTGTGAATCAGGATGTAACCTTGTATTTATAATGATCACACCTCCTTAAACGCACTGTCCTCGTATGGGAATAGAATTCCTCATTATGGAGGATACCATAATGGGATAGAAGTGAATCTCCTTTAAAAAGGGAAGTCGGACACTATCCTGACTCTTTCCTTAGGAGTTGGAAATTAAATATAGTTAGGAATCTTAGATTCCTTAAAATTATCACGACTTCTACGTGGGGAAACTTCCTTCACGTGGACTATGGTCCACCGAATCATCCGGGCCCAAACAAGCATGCCCTAACAGAGCGCATTTAAGGCCTTTCACAAAGACAGTTGTATAACGACAAATAAGATGGATAAGATGTCAGTACTACACTTTATTCCTGTTTCTATGAAAAAGCAATAATTCTATATTAAGGTCATTGCAGAAATATGCCATCAGATATCAGAAACAATGACATCCAATAAATATAAACTTCCTCAAACAATGGCAATGACTCTTCAATAAAATAATGTAATTTCAGATGATCTACTATACATGTAAACCATAGTTACATTATTCAACTCCTGTAGTTGTAAATTTTCTCTTAGTTGCTAAAAGTCATTTTAAACACCTCCAAATCTGCCCATGATCCTAGTTTTTTTAATATAATAATAATAATAATAATTATTATTTTATTTATTATTATTTTTTGACTTATTTGTATTTTAAGGCTTCTTAGCCTTTATAAGGTCTTATTGATATACTAGTCCACCACTATGTCATAAATAACTCATAACATTTGCAGTAAGGGATCTTGTACATGTCATAAGTCATAACTAGATGGGAGACTGATGGGGTCATGTAACCTAAGTACCTATAAACTTTCCATTTGTGTTGAGACTTTAGTATGTTGATCGACTTAATATGTCAGTGCCACTACATTGATATTTAGTTGCATGTTCATCTTGTCACAGTGATGAAAAAATCATTAATCATTATCAAAGGACCAGTGCCTTAATTGAATTTGAGCCAAGAAATATTTTCTTGGGATTTTTTAAAATTTTTTAATTTATTATTTCTTAACATCGTTACGTAAGATTTCTACTTTACAGTTATTGTGGCAACTTCTAGCTTATATTTTACCTTATATTTCTATTTAAAAAAAACTTGGTTTGAGAAATTTCCAGGTTTTAGTTGATCCTTCGGGAAGGATGTCCTTCAAGGTCTAAGTTATTTTCATTTTTTTTGTGTTCTTTATGGCTTTTCACAACTAGAGTGGCGTCCTTTGTTAGCATGATCATAGGCAGGAATTCACCGAACCCTAAGATTTAGGTTCTTTAGTTAATATAGGTTGACTACTATTTTTATCTAACACCATTTGTTGCATGCTTCTAATAGACATTTTACTCTTAACAGCAATGCAATCAAGTTTACTCATGAGGGGAAGGTTGGGATAAAGCTTTATGTTATACCTGACCCATGTGCTGGTAAGCAAGGAGGAGCTATCCAGAAGACGAATGCAGATGAGTCAACAGTTCTAGTAAATACACCTAAAGAAGATAAATGCTTATCAACTTCTCATAGCAGCGGTGATCAAAAGGTCTTCAATGGACAGAAACATGGGGAAGGTCCATACCATAATCATGCGCTTAACAATGAACCCAAAACCCCGGTTAAAAATGGATCTTCAACAGATGGAGATAAAGAGGACTATCCTCTTACGCATGAAACAACAGTGTGGATACGCTGTGATGTTTATGATACAGGGATTGGAATACCAGGTACTTCTTATTTGCATTTGTTTGCAAATTCAGTGTGAAGATTATTGATTACCACCCATCTGTGAAGAATGGACAGACACAAATGTGACAAACACTACACGAAAATCCTAATCATTTAAGATATGGAAAGTCAAATAAATAAATATAAGTTTCTCTTATATATATGGAATTATGAAATATGTGTCTTCTCACCGTCAAGCTTGGTTATAGGTCAGACAAAACGATGTAGTATTTGGTAATAGAATAGTGGAATGTCCGTAAAGTCATTATTGAAAATGATGAAAAGACAAAAAACACCATTAAAGAATGAGTTCTATAGCCAAGTTTGGCTATGGCAAGCCACATATTCCCTTTTCCCTATATATATAATATCAGATTATGTGGAAGTATTTATAACAACTAAATCTAAAATTCAATGACATTAACATAAAATTTTATTTCTTGAACAAAAATAAGAATCAATAATTTTATAAATATAGTAAGAAATTTGATGCATGACAGTGTAAAATAAGGGTGTGTAACTACTAACGTAAATACGGGTTTGTAACTAATATGTATATCTTTGTGATACACACGTAATTTGATTGATTAAGTTGTTTCATCCCATACTTGTTACATTAATTAGTTTTGTTGTTAGTAATTTTGATATGATTATATAAACTTAATTATTTATTTAATTCATTTTAATTTTCTAATTATTGTGTTATCTGTTTATTGGTTTACTTCACTAATTACTCATGCTATTTTAAACTCAATCACCACTTTGATGTAACAGAAAATGCTTTGCCTAATCTATTCAAAAAATACATGCAAGTAAGTGCAGACACTGCTCGAAAGTATGGTGGGACAGGATTAGGTTTAGCGATTTGCAAACAACTGGTAATTTTTCTTGCCTGCCATTTATTTTCCATTTTTAGTTGTTTCTCTTCATTTCCAGAATGTAGTGGGCCCACCAGTTCAATATAATGTGATGAGATTTTTGGCTTCAATTATCATTCTTGCAATCCTTGTATCCACATGCTTGTCTGGATTTTTAGTGATCTTTCATAAATTAATCAGCTGACCTGTTAGAAGTAAATAACAAGTTTTTAGTGATAAACTTTAACATAAATGACCTTATGAATGTTTTAGAAGTTATCTAGGTTATTTTTTCTCCTCATGATGTAAAGTTATCTATGGTATAATGTGATATTGTAACTTTATGAAGCTTGTTTTAGTCATTAACTTCAATAAGGAGAATTCGTATCATTTACTGTGTTATAAAGATTTATAACCTCCAACAAACTTTTCCTTCTACTCAACTTGTTTAACTTTCTTCTACATTAATGTTAGAAGACTAACAATGGAATGCTATATTGTATATTTTCTTTCTTACAATTTAATTCGTGTGTTTATTTCCAACTAATTTCAAGAATCAAAGTTTTGATCCTTCCGACATTGATATGCATATGTAACAGGTTGAGCTTATGGGAGGTCAACTCACTGTGTCCAGCAGAGAGCACCTTGGATCAACCTTTACTTTTATACTACCTTATAAAGTTTCAACTTTGAGCGACACTTCAGATGATCCCGATGAACTCTCAGTAATGGTCGACCATGAAGCAGCAACTGATATAAATGACGATGATACAAATTCTGGCTTCTTCCAGTTTCAGCCACAAACATTGGGTACTCTATTTTCCTCGAATGGTTCTGGCAGGACCCAAAAATTAACACCAAACGGTTTCGGGATTAGTACCTTACCCAGACTAAATGGATATTCCCAAGATTCCTATTCATTCCCCTCTGGTAACATCACGTTAAAGGAGATGAGTTCAATAGAAGATGCATGTTCAGAAGTTGATGTTACCGAGGCAGTATCAGAACATGAAAGTTCTTTGAGGTATAGTCCAGATTCTGATAACAAAAGTTCCATTGGTAAAGAACAAAAATGTCATCATGATGCAAATCATCAACTCAAAAGCCCGTGTATGAACACATCTTATTCCTCACAAAGAAGCAACGATGTGCTTGAGATTACGAAGTCGAGAGATCCACAAGAAATCTGTCAGATGCAGGTGAGGTCTGAGAGGAGCTCCGAATGCACTTCAAGTAACAGTCCGGAAATGCTTGAATCAATGTCGAAACCTAAGATCCTTCTTGTCGAAGATAACAAAATTAATGTGATGGTAACACGGTCGCTGATGAGGCAGTTAGGCCATGACATAGTTGTTGTCAACAATGGAGTGGAAGCACTGTGTGCAATTCAGAGCAGTAATTACGACCTCGTTCTTATGGTAATTTTACAATAAGGCTATTGCATTTATTTTATTTTTTGAACTTCCTATATTAGATGCATTTTCATGACTTTTTAATTGAATTTCTCTTCACTTAAAGCGTGATATTATTTGAGGATAGTGTTAAAACTTCTTTTACTTGGTTGATCTATGAAGCGTGGATAAGACACATAGGACGGGTATGACACAACATAAACACGTCGGAACTCGGAACAATACATCCTGAAATAAATTAGGACATAGACAAGTCAAGGACACGATAATATATTCTCTTCGACCCCAAAAGAATGTCTGAAGTGAGTTTTATTCACCAATAAAAGCATTAATCCTAACTATATCAAACAATTAGAAATAATTGAATTTTTTAATTTGTCTGAAATATTTTCGTACAATATTATTTTTGTGGTCGGACGCCGTATATTTGTGAGAATTTACTTGAAGAATTTGAATGTTAGGAACTATAACAATCTAATTACTATGTTGTATAAAGACAAAAAGACATGCATTCATGAGAGTATTGGTTAAGCGTATTAAAGTTTATATTATATATAGGAGAAAACAAATATGTGGCTTGCCATAGCCAAGCTTGTCTATAGACAATCATTCGTTAATGGCATATTTATCTTTTCATCATTTTCATTAATGGCATTACAGACATTTCACTATTTTATTACCAAATACTACATCATTTTAAGCATGATCTATACCCAAGCTTGGTTGTGGCAAGCCACATATTCTTTTTTCCCAGAATATATATATATAGAGTCCGGATCCAGTTCGGGATCCCGGACTCTACTAAAATACGGACCTTTTTTTTTTTTTTTTTTTGCTTTTTTTTTTTGAAACAAAAAAAAAAAATATTTATGGAATTGAAATTTTTCCATAATACAGTGTTTTGGGCGTGATTTGGATGCCTATAACGAAATATGTCTGTACAGTCTGGGCAGACTGTACATACATTGGTTGGGGTAGGTGTTAAAAACACACCCAAAACACTTTATTTTGAAAAAATTTCAGTTCCATAATTTTTTTTTTTTTTTTTTTAGTTCTACCAAAAAAAAAAAAAAAAAAAAAAATTTTGGGGTCCGGATTTGATCAGGTCCGGGAGTCCGGACCTGATCCGCTGTGTGTGTATATATATATATATATATATATATATATATATACGGTAAGGATCAAGAGCATTCTCCTTAAATAGCATTCCGCCTTAAATAACATTCTTTTATTAAAACTACGTCGTTTTGGAGGGACGCGGTGGCATTTTTGTAAATACAATGCCACCGCGTATTTACAAAAATGCCACCGCGTCCTTCCAAAACGACGTAGTTTTAATAAAAGAATGCTATTTAAAGCGGAATGCTATTTAAGGAGAATACTCTTGATCCTGACCGTATATATATATATATATATATATATATATATATATATATATATATGTATAATGTTTATCTATGATTATGGTGATTGCTTTGTTCTTCTCGTGCTTATTACTTCAATTAGTTTTCAATGTTTTTTTACCTTTGTAATGAAAAAGGAATCTTTTTTAATCTTCTAAGAATGATCTCATGGAATACTTGAACAACATGATGTCTCATATTTCTTATGACATGTTTTGAATAGCTTTCTAATGATATTGCTGGAATAAGGTTGTGAAACAAGCTGATAAGTTAAGTTGTTACTTAAGCAAGCAACAACAACAACAATTCACAAGGAATAAGGAAAGAGTTAGATAGAATCAGAAGGAGGGAGTAGAAATGGAGGAAGGATCAGACGAAAACAGAGAGTTTAGAAAGGAACAATTTCATATTTCATTCAAACCCACTTCACACCATGAGCTCAGTACATATACTTCAATTCACAAGTTCCTAGATTGCTCCAACTCAGCCGTGTGACTGCTAACAGACTGCTACTGGAGTAACACGCTGAAGAAATGAAGAGAAATGGAAAATACTACCTTACCCTTAATTAATAAAAACAAAAGACATTATTGACCCGTCTAACCAACTTAGCCACCTTACAGTCTACCTTCCTTGAAAACAACCTTGTCCTCAAGGTTGGAAGTGGGGAAATTTCTTGTGGAACTCATTCCAGTCTTCCCAAGTTGCTTCGTCAGGCAAGGTGTTGGACCACTGTACCAATACTTCAACTGAGGTTGCATTGTTCTTTTTAATCATCTTTCTGTCCAGAATAACCACAGGCTCCACCAAAAAATGACTATGCTCATCCAACTGAGGAAGAACTGCAAAAGTAGTGTACTTAGAACTGACCTTTTTCTTCAAAAGGGACACATGAAATACAGGGTGAACCTTAGCTGGAGCTGGCAATCTGAGCCTATAGGCTACCTTTCCCACCTTTTCTGTAATCTGATAGGGACCAAAATATTTTGGAAGAAGCTTTCCAAACTTAGTTTGGGTGATAGTAGTTTGCTTGTAAAGCTTGATCCTTAAGTACACCCAATCTCCTACCAGAAAGGTCCTTTCACTTCTTGCTTTGTCTGCATAAGTCTTCATTCTGGACTGAGCTGATATCAGATTTTGCTTTAATAGCTGCAATTGTTGAGTTCTTTCCCTGCAAAATGACTTGGTAGTAGGATCCTTAATTTGGCCGTATTGATGGAAGTTGAGATGAGGAGGCTTGTAGCCATATAATGCTTCGAAAGGGGTCACCTTAAGCCCACCGTGGTAGTGAGAATTGTACCAAAACTTAGCTAGTGGTAACCAAGTAGACCAATTATTAGTCCTGTTAGCAGTCATGCACCTTAGATAACATTCTAGCACCTGATTAAGCCTCTCAGTCTGGCCATCAGTTTGGGGGTGGTATGAGGTGCTTAAATGAAGTTTAGTTCCTACCAGTTTAAACAGAGATTGCCAACGATCCGAGCTCTCTTATGGAATTGCCCGTTCAATGAGCATTCTCAATATTATCCCTTGAAGAGGACTCGAACCTCCACGATCTTTAGCACGGGATTTTGAGTCTCGCGTGTCTACCATTTCACCACCAAGGCATCTTGAAAGTGAATCATATTCCATGAATATGATATCTATCCAGTGTGATGTATGGAATATATGACAAAAATGGAGTAAATTTCCATTAACTGATCTCATCTTTTACGGAATCGATCCCCTTTTGACTGTACAAGAATATGTGGAGCTCGGCATGTCTGGAAACACAGGAGAACGTTCTTTTGCTGATATTATTACCAGTATTCGTTACTGGGTCATTCATAGCATTACTATACCTTCCCTATTCATTGCGGGTTGGTTATTCGTCACCAAAACAGACTGATGAAAATTTTATCTCTACCAGACACAATAGTTGAAGGGAATCCATGTAATTTGTAAATCTGATCAATGTATACTTGGGCCAAATCTGCAGCAAAAAAAGATGATGGAGAGGAATGAAGTGTCCATATTTGGTTAGTCTATCAACCACTACCCATATGACTGATTGCCCTTTAGATTTTGGCAGACCTTCAATAAAATCCATGGATATATCATCCCATGGTTTGTCTGGAATAGGCAAGGGCTACAGTAAAACTGGGGAAGCTTCATTTTCATGCTTGTTTTGTTGGCACACATCACAACTTTTAACAAATTGAGTAACATCACTCCTCATATTAGACCAAAAAAAGTATTTATTTATCCTTTCCATATGTACATGTGATACCCGAGTGACCCCCAATAGGAGATTCATGGAATTCAGATAGGAGCTTAGCCTTTAATGCATCATTTGGACCAACTACCAACTTCCCTTAAAACTTTAATCTTCCATTCTAAAAGCAGTACCTTGGACTGAGGATCTAACTGGAGCTGCAGTATAAGATCCTTAAGCCCTTGGTCAGATTCCCACGAGTGCACAATTTCTATTATCCACTGAGGAATACAAGTAGATAGTGTTGAACAGCTTAGTTCAGGGCCAGGACCAGGACCAGGTATCTGTCTTGATAGGCAGTCTGCTGCTAAATTTTCTTTCCCCTTTTTATACACAATTTCATAATCTAAACCCATCAATTTGGTAATCCACTTTTGTTGGTTAGTGGTGGTGATCCTTTGATCAAGCAAATACTTAAGATTATGATGAACGATTTTAATTAACACTTTATTTCCCAATAAGTAGTGCCTCCATTTATTGACAGCATAAACCACATCCATTAATTCCTTCTCATATGTGGACCATCCCAAATGTTTAGGTGATATAACCTTGCTTAAGTAAGCAATATGCCTACCTTGTTGCATCAAAATTGCTCCCAACCCATAATAAGAAGCATCAGTTTCTAAAGTAAATGGTAAATTGAAATTGGGCATAGCTAGGACTGGTGCTTCCACCATAGCATCCTTCAAAGCTAAAAAAGCAGCAGTAGCACCCTCATTCCAATGGGATTTTTTTTTTAGTAAATCAGTCAAAGGTTTGCTAATAAGGCCATAGTTCTTAATGAACCTTCTGTAGTAGCTAGTTAGGCCTAAGAAGCCCCTTAAACTCTTAATGTTCTGAGGCATTGGCCATTCTTTCATACAACTGATCTTCTCAGGGTCAGTGTAGATTCCATTCTGGGTGATAATGTGTCCAAGGTACTGGACCTGTTTTGTACCAAATAGGCACTTGCTCCTTTTTGCACATAAAGAGTTGTCCTTAAGCAGCTGTAGAGTCATTTGCAGATATTTAAGGTGTTCCTCATAGCTGGAACTATACACTAGGATGTCATCAAAGAAGACTAGGATAAACTTCCTCAAATAGGGCTTAAAGATTTGATTCATTAAGGATTGAAAAGTGGTTGGGGCATTAGTGAGCCCAAAAGGCATCACTAGGAATTCAAAATGCCCAGTGTGTGTTCTAAAGGCAGTTTTAGGAATATCTGGGGGGTGTACCTTAATTTGGTAATAACCTGACCTGAGGTCCAACTTGGAGTACCATTTAGAGCCATGCAATTCATCTAAGAGCTCATCAATAGCAGGAATGGGGAACTTATCTTTAACTGTCATCTCATTCAAAGATCTGTAATCTACACACATTCTCCATGATCCTGCTTCTTTACTAATAGTACTGGAAATGCATAAGGACTTGTACTTGGCTGAATTATTCCAGAAACAAACATTTCATTTACAGTCTTCTCAATCTCTTCCTTCTGCACATGAGGATATCTATATGGTCGAAGGTTAATTAGGTTGGCTACCCTCTTTTAGATTGATATGGTGATTATGAGTTCTATCTTGTGGCAGCCCTTGTAACTCCTTAAATACCTCAGAAAAACTCTGCAACAAGGAGTCCAGTTGGGAGCTATCCCTATTTTCCCCATCACTTGTGGCTGCCCCCTTTTGCTAGTAGGTTGGTCTTCATTATTTGGATTATTGGAGCTCATCCCAAAGAGGTAACCAAAATAACTATGTGTGGCTGTATTCAAAGCTTGTTGGAACTCCCCAGAAGACATTAGCTGAATGGTGGGAGTAGTTGAATCTGATTCACCTCTGAGCACAACTTCCTTATTATCCTTGGTGAATGACAATTGGAGATGATCAAAGTCAAAAGTAACTGGATTGAAGTGCTTGAGCCATTGCACCCCCAGGACAACATCTATTCCACCTAAGGGCAAGATCCTAAAATCAGTAACAAAGGACTCCCCTTGGGCTGACCATAACAACTGGGTGCATTCCTGCATACTGTCCACCTTAAACCCATCTGCTACCGAGACCGTCATAGGTTTAGTGTCTTGGGTAGGAGCCCTGATTCTCTTAGCAGCTTGGGGATCTAAAAAAATGTTTGTACTACCACTGTCAATCAATATCCTTAAACATTTTCCATTTGTCAATCCCACAATCCGGATGGTGTTATTTACCTTGTGTCCAGACAATGTAATATAATGTGAGCCTCATGGATCTTACATTCATTGTCATCTGGAGGTTTCTCCTCTTCACAGCACTCTCCCCATTCTTCAGTGTCACAGTCCACTTGAGAAGGTAGCATCAAAAATAGGTGTGGTTTCTTGCATTTTGTGACCCACAATGTAAGGCTCATCATAAGAATAGCACAATTTCTTCCTCCTCTTTTCTGCAATTTGTTCCCTAGTTAGTCCTTTGATAGGCAAATTCTTCCCAAACTCCATATTATGCAAAGCAGTATTAGTCACTCCAGGTATACCAGCTCCTACTGGTTTATTTCCCAACACAAAACTGGGTTTCTGTAGGCTACCAGACATCCCCATTTTAAATCCCATTCTGCTCCTTTTAACCCATGCTTCTAGCTTCGCTTCTTCAACTCTAGCCATTCTAATCACCTCTTTGAGGGATTGCAACTTCAACTCTTGAATGCCCAACCTTATTTCCTCTTTAAGTCCCCCAAGAAACAGTCCATAAAAAAAGCTTCATTCAAAGAGGGGTTCCTAATCAAGGACCAACCCTTTAATTCTTCAAACTTCTTCCTATACTCATCCACAGTCCCCAACTGCTGCACATTTTTTAGTTCCTCTATAGGGTTCATCTGGTTCTCTTGACTGAACCTAGCAACAATCTCTTCCACAAACCCATCCCAAGTCAAATCTGGACCCCCTTGCACAAACCCAACATACCATTCTTCAGCCTCCCCTTCCAAATTCATGGTGGCGAAGTAAAGTTTGTGATTATCAGCCACTGAATGGTGAGGAAACAGTTTATTGCATTTTCGGATCCATGACCTGGGATTACTACCATTAAATCTGGGAAATTCAAACTTAATTGATTTGAATATGCTAGGGGTACCCTTGTCATCATGATTTAGATTTTCAAAAGTCCCTAGAACTGAACCAGCATGAGTTTGTGAATTACCTGTGTTATTTGGAGGAGGAGGTAGCCTAACTGAGAGCAAAGCATCAAAACCCTTCATCATTTGCTCCATCTTCTGATTCAACCTCTCCTCGAAATCAAACTTCAAACTGCTGACAAAATCATTCAATTGGGTCTGCAGCCTCTGGATAGAGTCAGCCTGTTCAGTGACAAAACCTTCCAAATTAGTGATTCTGTGTGTGTTATTGACCATGGTTGGAAACGTTAGTGGCTTTGATACCTATTGTAACAAGCTGATAAGTTCAGTTGTTACTTAAGCAAGCAACAACAACAATTCACAAGGAATAAGGAAAGAGTTAGATAGAATCAGAAGGAGGGAGTAGAAATGGAGGAAGGATCAGACGGAAACAAAGAGTTTAGAAAGGAACAATTTCATATTTCATTCATACCCACTTCACACCATGAGCTCAGTACATATACTCCAATTCACAAGTTCCTAGATTTGCTCAAGCTCAGCCATGTGACTGCTAACAGACTGCTACTGGAGTAACACACTGAAAAAATGAAGAGAAATGGAAAATACTACCTTACCCTTAATTAATAAAAATAAAAGACATTATTGACCCGTCTAACCAACTTAGCCACCTTACAGGTTGGTTCTAATTGTGTAAATACTGCAGGATGTATTCATGCCGGTTATGGATGGCCTTCAGGCCACAAGACTAATCCGTTCTTTTGAGGAAACTGGCAACTGGGAAGCAGCATCTAGGGCTGGGGTGAAGTGTCATTTTTCTCCTTCAAATTCATTACAAATTGGCGAAGACTATGAACTGCCCAGAAAGCGGATTCCTATAATTGCAGTAAGTACTTGAACTTTTATTACCGCTGGAATTGGGATTTGGATTCCCTGAAGTTGCCACATCCTTGACCACTCTGAAGTTTGTAAATTTTTGCTGCATTTAGCAAATGTTGCATTTTAACTCTAGCGACTTGTTTGTGGGCCATCACAAATGCACCATGTGCTATAACTAATGCAACAAAAAGCTATAAAAGTTCATAGTGGTTAAGGAATGTCACAAATTCATGGAATCCGGATCCCTAGAATTTGTGCATACAATAGCTTTTCAAGATATTATGTTTCTTTCATTCACTTTGCTTTTGTTATTTCCAGTCTGGTGTCATTAATGCTCGTAGTTGTTCATTGGGTTGGTTACCTTGACAATATAATCATTCATATTTCTTATATATAACGAAAAGATGATACAAAGTCAAAGCAATATGATTCAAGTTTCCAAGACTTGGACTGTTAGGGTTTTAGAGAAATATGAACTAGACTTTTATAATGCACTAAATCACAATTCACAAAGTTAAGGATGTTTCTTACTTTTGAAAATGAAATAGCAAATCAAATATTTGATATCTTAAAATGGAATAGGATATTTGAACGCTAAAGCTAAGGAATTAAATATCTGGTTTTTATTCATCTTCTTAGATATCCAATATTTGGAGTATTAGTTGCGTTAGATATTAATCAAACTCCTATTCCATTTCTTTTAACAGTTCAGCTGTTGAATAATTTTACAGAGAAATTTAATACTTTGTTGACTAGGCTTTTATCTATGTTACACGGACTCGGATGGAGTGGTATTTTGAAGAGTCCGACGCGGGTACTCTTTAATTTTGCCATTTTTTTACAGTATTCCCTTATTTACTTTAAGAAAAAGTGAAGAGTTCGTGTAACATAGGCCTTAATTTTCCAATCACCACTCATTTAGTTATGATCGGGAATGATTACCAATTTATGCATTGTTACTACTCCTAAAATACGAGTAATTAAGAATCCTTTACTAGTATTACTTGTAAACTAGTAATACCAAGGCTAACAAAGCTAGTTGGTATGAATGCAGATGACAGCAAACTCTTTGTCAGAGAGTGCAGATGAGTGCTACGCAAACGGTATGGACTCCTTTGTATCAAAGCCTGTTACGCTTCAACATTTAAAACAATGTCTCCAACAATATTTACCATAATATCTCTTGTAAATGTATGCATCTGTATAGAAAATGAATTTGCTAGGAAGGTTTTGTAATCAATATATTGTATTTTTCTTGACCTTGAGCGTACCTATTTAAATTATCCCATTCAATATCATTTGCGAAATCGCCATTCAAGTCTCTCATATATTCCCAAAGGGATAAGCTATATCTTTGATCCCAATATGGATAATGGATATGAAAGAGAGTGAAAGTGGCACTCCCTCCATTTATTTTTGCTTAACGTTTTAAAAGCAGGCACATAGACTTTTAAGATTTAACTGGTTCTTTATCTAGTTGATTAAAATCTATTACTATATAAAGAAGCAAAATGAGGGTAATAGTTGGTTTGGTAGTCCTTTTAGAGCTGCAAGAAATTTCTTCTGGTGAATGTTCTAGGTGACAATAAATTATGGAAATTAATATTTTCATATGATTTTTTGACATTTCCACATGAAAAGTGTCGCTATAGATGTATAGCGATAGTAAAAACTGTGACGCCCCCAAATTCGGGACTTGAAACCTGTATTCAGTGCTCCACGTTAACTAACATTCAACATCATATGATACCAGTTATTACATAGTCTTACTATCCCAGGTACGATGACCTTTAAGTGTTTATTACATGATAATTAAATATTTACAACATAAAAACTATCTATTATATAACATTTCAGTTATTCTACAACTTTTCCTTTCCCTTATCCTTACCCGATCCTTCTATACGATCTTGGTTAACTGAAAACAATTATAACAAAGCAAGAATGAACATTCAATTGCTCAGCAAGTAATATCATGCACAAATATCGTGACAATAAATAAATATTTTCTTTGAAACATACTCTTACAGTGAAATTAAACTGTAAAGCAATTTAGAATAAATCTTGAATCATTCATGTTCTTGTAAGAACATATCAACATTTGAATAGCTGAGAAGTCATAATCCATGAACATTTTTTTTCATTTCTTAAAAAGCTTATATCCGAATTTTATCTGTGAACTGTCTGGTATTACGGGCACATCAACCCTTTATGCCTTGTATGGATCAATATTATCTTCTTCCGAACAATATTTGTGTTCACTGTCACCGCTCCCAGAGCGTATTATAAAATTTCCCGTTCATTGTCAGACTGGAATCCAAACTATATTCAAATAGCTGGACAATTTAAATCATATCACAAATATATTTCAGGGTTAAGTTCAGATGACCACCTGGGGTTTGGGCGGTTTCCCACTTAACCACCTGTAGTCAGTAAAGCTACATTTAAACACCCAACTTTTTGAGTTAAAGTGAAAACATCACTTTTTTCATCCAATTTAACTGTGCGTGTATGTCAGACGCCAAAAAGCGCGTGAGAAGGGTTATAACGATCAAAAAAAGATAGTAAATGTCTAAAAGACCCTCTTCTTCTTCATTCTCTTCCTCATTCTGTACGAGAGAGAGAGAGAGAGACGAACAGATGAGGAACATGTTTGGTATTATTTGACGCGTAAGGCTTGTGGGAAGCCCTTTAGATTTCAAGCTGTTTCTGAAATCGATGTTTACAAATCTGAGCCTTGGGAACTTGAAGGTAAATCCTCTGTCTCTGTTTCTGTATTTTGTGTGCGTATATATATACACACATCTATATACCCCGTACCCCTTTTGATTTTGTTGAGTTAGAACATGGATTTTGTGTTTGTTTCACTGATTTTTAGATTTTTTGTACGAATATTTTATTTTGTTGAATTGGGTGTACTTGTACAAACTTAATTTTTAACTATAATGTTTTCCTATTTAATTAGTACTAGTTATATCTGCGATTTCTGTTGGAATTTGGGCGGAAGTTTGGATTTTTACAATTAATCGGAGGTTGCAAAAATTGGGTTGTGATTTTTTTTTGGAAAACGAGAAAGGGAAAGAGATGTGGGGATTTGGGGGAAGATGTTACTGGGGAAGAAAAGAGGGAAAAAATTAGAAGGGATAGGGTATTTGGCACATATCGTAAGAGAAGGGACCTTCAAAAACAGAGATCTGAACTTACCCATATGAGAATAAGTTGAAATGCTTTGCTCAAATCTGTAGATACCCAAAAAAGGAACAGAGTGTGAAATCAGATTTAGTGGGTGCTATTTAGCTTCCCTGTTTTTTGACTTGTGCTCTGTTTCAAGCTAGAAATAGCAATTAAAGCGCCATTGATTGTTTCATTGTTGAAATTGGCGGTGATTATATGTTTAATTATGGAATTGATGTTGGTGTGGACGACACATTGAAAGCTCTGGAGATGGGTGCTGTTGAAATTCTTGTTATGTGGGAAAATCTAGATATTAATAGATATGTGCTTAAACATAGCACTACAGCTGAAATAATCATAAAACATTTGAACAAAGATTTCTCGCACTGAGCCTGCACCAGGGCACGAGTTCTCGCACTGATGTTCCTGTGTAGTTCACCAAAATATTTCAAGGAGTTCCTATTTTAATGTCAGCCCCTGCTCTGCCATTTTACTTCGCTCATAATAACTTAAACTAGTAATCTTTAATGGTATTATAGAAATCATGTATACATATACATAATTACTATTCTCGTCACTTTTTTCTCTAAATTTTGAAGTGCATTGAAGTTTAACGTGGTGGTTGGTTGTGCTTTATATGATGGCCCAGTTGGATGAATCATCTGGATGGAAGTCTGCCAATCCTTTTTCTTGCTGCAATTGCTTTCTAAGTTTCCCCCAATTCAATTGTTAACTGTATTTTTCTTATGGTATGCTTGAATTGAATTTGGAATGGAGGAGATGAAAGAGCCTATTTTTCTTTTTTTTCTTTTTTTTCTTTGGGTCGAATGAAAGGGAGCATCGGAGCAGGGGCTGGTTCTTTTTTCTTTCTCTTTGGAACGAAATGGAAGCTGGCAAAGAATATAAAGGAGCAGGGACTGTTTCCTTCCACTCCTTTTTCTTTCATGTTTGGAACGGATGGGCATGGAGTATATAGTGAGAGTGCTCTGTTTGTGAAATTGGAGGGTAAATAAGTCATTAGCCAACTCACAGTTAAGTTAGATGGAAAAAGTGACGTTTTCACTTCACCTCAAAAAGTCGGGTGTTAAAATGTAGCTTTACTGACTACAGGTGGTTAAGTGGAAACCGCCCAAACCCCAGGTGGTCATATGAACTTAACCCTATATTTCAAGACTTCACATGAAAAAAATTAAAATATTTAATCTGCGTCTAGTCGAAACAAAAGGCTTAGACTATTTTTAAACTGTTCATGAATACTGCAATTCAACCAGTATACATTTTATCAATAAACCGCTTCTCAATAAGTAACATAACTTTGAAACATTTGCTTTTCAAAAGATTTGCATAAAATAATTGCAAAGGATTAGGATACTTGCCTTTTTTGTAGGCTACGTTTAAATCTTAACTTAGCTTATCTTCTTTTCATGTATCCTACATTATCCATATCATATATAACTTTATATCAACTACTAGCTGGGTCCCGTGCCTCCAGCACTGTATGGGCAGTGAAATTTATCTCAAACTTAGAACGGTCCAGATGATTTATTAAGTGAGCGGGAAATTCAAAATCATTATTAGATAGATTAGATAAATAGATGTATTTTATTAGATAGATGTATGGACGGTGGGATTTATCTCAAATTTTGAACGGCCCGGATGATTTATTGAGTGAGTGGGAAATTCAAAATCATTTGTATTTTATTAGATAGATTTATTCCATTCCACATTTAATTACACGTTGTCACATAGAACAAATAATCATACTCAATCGTACAGAACACCCAGTTCTCATTTGCCATTCATACAACACGTAGTTGCAATAGTATACTTGTTTCTAGTTTCGTAAACTATATACTTTCGTTTTGAAAACTTTTACAAGCTTCCTTTGAAATCCTTCCCCAAATAGTTCATTGCATGCTTGAATATATTACTCATATAAATGCCGATTTTACATCTTAGATTGCATTTACATACACGTTTTTAGCTTCAAATTACTAAAGGAATGTCTTGACTGGACTATAGTTTGGTGCAGCTGCGCCATGTTTGGCTTTGGGAGTGGCGCAACTGCGCTTTCTCCCTGGCTAAACCAGAACTGAGATTCCTAATGTGCAGTTCCAGTTTACACAAACCATTACTCCTATACATATCATGTAACACAACAATGATTTGTTTTATTCTACATGAATCAAGCTAGGTTTCCCAAAACCACAAAGTTTTACTTTGAAAATCTTTTGTTTAGCAAATGCAATATCTTCTTAACCCTCTTGAATTCCAACTGAAACATACCAAGATTTCCTAATCCAGAATGAATACATATTCTCATTTCAGTTAGATACATTTACTTTCTTCTCAAAGTTTCAATTAGTTTTCTTTTTGAAAGTTTTATTATACCAAGTTAAAACCACATATTTTATACAAGATTATTAGGGTCACCTTGTTCACCATTTATATAATCACGTAGGGTCCAAATGCATATGATCAGGGTTGCAGAACACAGAAACAAAATATTTTTCAAAGACTGGCAAGCTGCACAGCTGCGCAGAGTTTTACTAAGGAAGTAGCGCTGCTGCGCCACTTTAACTTCAGCCCAGAACAGATCTCTGTTCTACAGAACTTCAAAAATGGTTATTTGTATTCTTTTAGGGGATAAATCAACTTTTAGTACCTGTATTGGGACACGTCTTATAATTTGGTACCCGAAGTGAAAAAAGTTACAAACTGGTGATTGTACTCGAAAAATGTTACACTCCGTTAAACATTAGGGACACGACTTACAATTTGGTACCTGAAGTGAAAAAAGTTACAAACTGGTAATTGTACTATTTTTTTTTTGTAATCTGGTGCTTATACTTTCCAATTTTTAAATAATCATTAAAATTGATCCAACGGGAGAGACAAACATACAGAGAGAAGCGAAGTCGACGCGAAGAAGATCCTCGATGTTTTGTTTCATCTTTTCTTGCCTCCCACATTCGCACCATTGCTCCACAGTGGCATCGACTTGGGAACTCTAGTGTAATCCATTCATTTTTGTTGCATGAACTACAATCTTCTTCCCCGATTTTATTTACGATTCCACTTCAAGACGAGCCCATCCTTTCAATTAAACACTGAAAATCCTTTAATAAATATATGAGAATTAGTAATCAATGGAGAATCGAGACAAGAAGAATGAGAGAAGAAGAATGACAGAAGATCAGAACCCTAATTTTCAAACAGAATAAAGATGAAACCCTACTGTTTAACGGAGTATAACATTTTTCGAGTACAATCACCAGTTTGTAACTTTTTTCACTTCGGGTACCAAATTGTAAGTCGTGTCCCTAATGTTTAACGGAGTGTAACATTTTTTGAGTACAATCACCAGTTTGTAACTTTTTTCACTTTAGGTACCAAATTGTAAGTCGTGTCCCAGTACAGGTACCAAAAGTTGATTTATCCCTTTCTTTTAGCATGCCTTTTAAAACAAGAACAACATTTCAGATAGCTAACTTCAGACTACCTTTTGATTTTACACAATCAGTTACTATCAACAAACACTGTATTTCTCAAATTATCAAATTGATAACATAGACTTTTCATTTGTGTCTTTTAACAAACAATTAGCATACATAATGAAATTTTTTAAATTTCACAGCTTGATTATCATATCTAATCCCAGATTTCTTTTTAGAAATCTCTCACAATTATATTATCAAATTACAGTCACCAATTATCACAATTCCTTCACATAAAACTCAACCACTGTAAAATTTATCAAAATGATAATAATACCTCTTACTATAGCTGAAA
Organism: Panax japonicus; assembly: GCA_020205505.1. NCBI lineage: Eukaryota > Viridiplantae > Streptophyta > Magnoliopsida > Apiales > Araliaceae > Panax > Panax japonicus. Next base: position 16,402,630 of record CM035101.1, on the reverse strand, counting down.
TTCCTTGCCTTTATACTTAATTTCTTCCTCTTAGATCTCCAGCCCCAACTCAGCTATTAGATCATGATTTAGAGAGATTTGGCTATGAAATTTGATATGGAGAACAGGACACTTGATTTCTCAAATCAGAACTCTGAAGACTAAGATGGGTTTTTATAGATGAATTCTTTTTTGCTTCTAACGAAATAGGTTTGCTGAGCTTGATGGTCTATTTGGCTCATATACAGACAACTCCTACTAAGCATTTACTTAATCATCACATAGACACTCCAGCTCAAGCTTAATAATAATCAGACTCAACTGTAATGCATTTTAAATATCATAATGCTATCCAAAAATTCGGATAAAATATCCGTAAATCATTTCCATCAAAATGAAAATTATTTATTAAATAAAATATTTTATTTAATAAATTAATTTTATTATATTAAAAATAATTTATTTACCATAATTTACTTTAATATATCCTCCACAAATTAATTTACTTCCCACAACTATTTACGCAATAAATATATATTCTAATATATTTATCGCATTGCATATCACACACACATGCACATTTTACACTGCAAACAAATAATATATGCAGTACCATACAACACATTAAAAATAAAATAAAAATTTATTTTATTAAATCTCTATTTTATTTCCTAGGGAAAACGCGATTGCTACAAAAATCTTCGTTATAAGATTTATAGCGACAATTTTCATGTAGAAATATTAAATTTATTTATGTGAAATATCAGTTTTCTAAATTATTTATTCTGGTGAAAATTAATATATGGAGTTATATACATATTGGCATAAATCCAGTTTAATTTTTCTATACGTTGTGAACTCTTTCAACTTTGTCCATATATTAAATTCACCATAAATTGGTTTATTAAAAGTAAAATTAAAAAGATAATAGAATATGGGAAGACCAACAAACAAATATATATATCTATCTAATAAAATACAAATGATTTTGAATTTCCCGCTCATTCAATAAATCATCTGGGCCGTCCAAAGTTTGGATAAATCTCACCATCCATCTATCTAATAAAATACAATCTATCTAATTCTATCTATCTATATCTATATTCTATATATCTATCTAATTATATCTAATAAAATACAAATAATTTTGAATTTCCCGCTCACTCAATAAATCATCTAGAACGTCCAAAGTTTGGGATAAATCTCACCATCCATCTATCTAATAAAATACAAATGATTTTGAATTTCTCGCTCACTCAATAAATCATTTGGGTCGTCCAAAATTTAGAATAAATCCCAACGTCTATAGTGCCGGAGGCACGAGACTGTTGCTAGTATATATATATAATACAACTTATTTTGAATTTCCCACTCAGCCTAATAAATCATCTGGACCGTCCAAAGTTTGAGATAAATTCTACCGTCCACGTAGTGTCAGAAGCACGGGACACAACTAGTATATATATATAGTACAATAATAGCACATTTAGTGTCCAAATATTAATTCAATTAATAAAACTGAAAATTTGTGTGGTTACCAATTTCGTTTAAAATCGATGACATAGAAGCAACTGATGTTTAATTTGTTATGAAAGAATCTATCAATTTGGACTTATGAACATTTATAATTATTTATTGAGATTTATTGTGTTTAAATATGAAGGTTACAAATTTTATTATGTTACGATGACCTTATAACTCATTATAGTTATCTTGGTCCATTTATGACACAATAGTATCGTACATCAATTACAATAAACAAAAATGATTGGACAAATAATAAGTTAAATGCATGTACTCCTCAATATAAATTGAAACATCCAAATCTTTTTCTAAAAACTTCTCATAATTCTCAAAGTGATAACTTACAAATTTCCTACCAAACTAACTCGAATAGTGCTTGATAGAAACATGGTAGTAGAGTAAGTTCAACACACAAGTGAAGCTAACAACATGCCAACAAATTGCCACTATGAATCATGATGTAGGTGTAATATCTTGAATCCTTATAAGAATTTTAATGTAATTTTATATGATTGATAAATGATATTTTTGTGATTGAAATTATGTGTTACGTGATTGAATATGTATGGTTTCATTATAAGTATAGAAATTTTTTGTAAAACTTAATTAGGAAATCACTATTTATAAAAACTGTAAGACCTCAACATTTTATAAATAAAATCAAATTTCCTCTAATTATTATTATGAATAATAAGGTGTTAATTTGATATAATACTTTGGTTATGGGTGAAATGTGCAAATTTTACAAAATTAAACAAGTGGTTATAAAATATTCATTGTTGTCAGGGAATATTCGTTTGGTCGTGGAATATTCTTGCTGTCGGGGAATATTCGTTCGACGGGGCAGTCATTTGTGGGCCCCATAACGGAAAACGGTCGAATAAAAAAAATGACAAGTTTGAGTTTTTATAAATAACGGTGTAGTTGTTACCGTTAACACTGTTGGAATACCCGGTGGTTAAAATACAGTACTAATACGCGTGGTTGCACAGTAGCACACGGTATTGCATAATATTTTTGAATTATTGATTCTTACGTTAGAAGGCACTACTAAAAAATTATTACAGTAATATTTTATTTTATTGATTCAATAATTGCTACGTTGATATTTTATATTATTGTTGTTCCAATAATTGTCACTGCACAGTATCTCCATTATCAGATCAATAATTCATATTATTTGAAAAATATTGTCAGATAACATTATTGGCAATGTCTAAGGAAGTTCTGTCTAGGAAAGGAGTTTTGGTCACCTAATTGCGCGCCAATAAGGAGAAATCCTTATCGAAAACCCCCCTCTTTCCTAGGAACGGCCTGATTGTCATAATTGTGATTCTGTAATATTATTTGTGAATAATTAATTATTGATTTATATGATAAGGAAATATTTATTTTATGTGGATGGATAGAGAAATATTTATTTTGTGTGGATATATTATTGTGGTTATAAATGATGGAATTAATGTTGATGTATTTTATCAGTATTTTGTCTGAATGAAGGTATTAAAAATCGCCCGTATGTGGATTTCGGGCATTTTCTATTTGGAATTTAGAAAAACTTTCTTCTACAAAGTGGTAGAGAATTTAATTTCCTATTGAATGGACATAAAATTCGTATTTTTCTAAGAAAAGGGTTATTTACTATGAATTATTGAAGTTTTGGAAATAAATGTTTTTTTTTATTAAAAACGTTGGTGGGCCCCACTTTTGGTTGATGAAAAAATATACTAAAATTTTATTTCAAAAATGGTGTACGTGAATAGTAGCAGGTAAAACCACCAGGTTAGTCTGCTATGGCATTCTAAGTATTTTTCTATAAATAGGGTGTTTAGTTAGAATTGAAAATCACACCGGAATCATAAGCTTTCTCTCTATATTATCGAGCGTATTTTGTGAGTATTTAGATACTTTGTGAGTTGCTATTTAGTGCAAGTTTTCTTCAGCCTTATACCTGTGACAACCCGATATTTTCTATATAAATGAATCATAAATTTTGCGTATAATTTTTTTTTATTTATTAAAATAAATATGAATGATATGTGTCAAGGTAATGTGTAATTATAATTATATGTGTGATAAATAAAATTTATTTATTACATTAAGTATTGCAAATAAATTTATTTTAGAATTATTTGATTATTATCAATTATATTTTTATACTATTTAATTCCTTATTGGAAATGTTTTATTAATTATTTTTCAAGGAAAATATAATCTTAAATTATTTAAATAATATAGGAAATGATTTTAGAATAATTATTTATTTTAAAGGTAAGAATGCGTGAAAGGTATTATGTATGTAATTATGTGATGAATATAAAATATATTTATTACATGAATGGTTATGAATAATTTTATTTTAGAATTATTGCTTATTATAAATTATATTCTAATAATAATTAGCTAATTGCTAAATGAAAAATCCTAATTTAAAACTCAGGTTGAGTTCGACACTGTTTTATAACTGTGTTATATGGTGTATGCATGTTATGTATTATAAATTTTTTTATATTGATTAGGTAAACCCTAATTAATATTTAGAAATATTAATTTCTAGAAACTCTAATATTTATTTTATAAACCCTAATTTATTTAATTTGTAAACCCTAATTGTCGATTTAAAAAGTTTAATGCTAATTAGTGTATCTAAAACCTAATTAGTAACGCATTAATTAATTAGAAACCTAATTAATTAGAAATCTTTATTTTGTATTCTAGAAACTAAAATTTTATTATTTTATTATTTATTTATTTTAAACCCTAAATTGGAAATTATAGAAATTATTTTTTAAACCCTAAAATGGACCAAACCCTAAACCCTAACCCAAACCCTAAACCCTAAGGGTTTGCCAAGATTATAATTTTACCATTAAAATGAAAAACCAAATGACAAAAATGCCCCTCTTACATAATTGAGGCTAAAATGTAGGGTTTGACAATAGGCTAAGTTGTTGAATAACTTTAACCACTCCATGTGACCAAAGCCAGCACATTTCAGCCACCTAGCAGCCTTATTCATTGCATCTAGCATGTCTATATAAGAGATTAGAGAGAGAAAATTGCATTTTTGTTCACTAAAATTTCACAACACTCAACCAACTCTCATTCTCTCTCAAACCTCCGAAATTTCCAAGCATTTCAGATCCTTTTTCAAGCCCCACGAAGTCCCACAACAAATCAGAAACAACAAAATTCGAAAATCAAAGATTGGATCAAAGAAAGGTATAAAAACCCTAATCCTAAAATCATTCGATTTGTTGTTAAATGTTGCAATTGATTTGTTAAATATGTGTAATAAGGTATCAATTGATGATCTGGGTTGATAAATCAAAGACCCATAACATCAAAGTGTACGAATTTGAAATTTTAAGCAAGTTGGAAAAAAACGAATCTGTGATTTTTCATCAAATGTCAGGGCTTATAAATCTTTTCTAGATCACGATTTGTGTTGTTTAAAAGTTTTTGTATGTAGTCCGTAATATGGTATTTAATCTCCAAAAAGAATCAGGTCCATATCTATTGTGGATCAAAAGTTATTTAAGGTCAAAGTGAGTTGACCGGCATTGACCAGACAAATTCTGGGCAACCCAGAATTTTCCAAGTGTCGATTTTTCTGATAACGTTTGACCATACTTTATCTGCTTTATTTCTTGTTGTTATGATGATGTTAAGCATTATAGTTATAGTACTACATGTTGTATACAAACTTCAATTGATAGATACCACAAACAATACACATATTTCAAGTAATAAGGATCTAAAGTTGGCACCACGAACTGTTCTTCGTGAAGAACAGCCTTGTCAGACTTTTTGACGGCTAATAATTCTTAGATCTGATGATGTTAAGCCATGATGTTTGTTGTTAATTGTAGTATTACATGATTAATACAAGATTTATGTATTAGATTGCCCAGAAACATTTTTTACTGAAAGTTATACACGGTCAAACAAGCCACCATGAAGCTGTCCATGTTAGTGTTCTTGAGCTCAAGAACACCAACAACGACGCTTTTTGTCGCTAAAGACCTACAGTGACGGTTTCTATTTTATATTTTCCAAAAATTAATAAATAAATAGAAAAAAATAGTTTTTAATTATTAAAAATACCAATTAAATTATTAAAAATTATTTTAAATTCTAAAAATTAGTTTTTAATTATTTTAAATATATTTCATAAATATTTTATATTTTTGGAATATTAAAAGTATTTAATTTATTTAATTATAATATTAAATAAATTATTTAAAAATGATTTTAATATTTGAAAAATCATTTAAAATTATATTATGGTATAAGAAAATAATTTAAGTTATTTTTGATAATTTTTAATATTATGTGATAATTTTCATTAATAAATTAATATTAATGATAATTAAGTTATTTATTAAATGAATTAAATAAATGAATTAAAAATGATTTTATTAAATTAAAAATCATTTTAAATAAGAATAAGGTATTTAAAAATATTTTAAGTTATAAAATATAACTTTTAATATTTAAAGGTAAATTTCATTAATTAATTATTATTAATGATATTAAAGTTATTTAATAATTTAGTTTAAAAATAATTTTTATATTATAATAATCATTGTAAATGAAAATAAAGTATTTAAAGATATTTTAAGTTATAAAACATAACTTTTAATATTTAAAGAATAATTTCATTAATAATTTAATATTAATGATATTTATTTAATGATTAATGATATTAAGTTTATTTAATAATTATATTAAATAAATAGTTTAAAAATGGTTTTATTTATTTAAAAATTATTTAAAAAGGATATAAGTGAATTAAAAATATTTTAAAGTTGTAATTAATAACTTTTAATATTTGGATAATGATAAATTAATATTTTAATATTAATCGTAATTATTTAAGAATGATTTTAAATGTTTTAAAAATCATTTAAGGGTAATATAAATGTTTAAAAAATATTTTTGAGTTATTATACATAACTTTAATATTTTGGCAATGGTTTGATTAATAGTTTTATATTAATTAAATATTGATGATAATAGAATTGTTTAATATTTAAATCATTTAATAATGATTCTGATATTTCAAAAATTATGGTAAATGGTAATAATTATTTTATAATTATTATAAGGTCATGAAAAATGATATGACTGTTATTTAATTAGTCTAAATGGATATTGAACAACTGTTAGGAGTCTTAGACTCGATAATTACCCGATAAAGATGTCGGTAGACCGACATGGTTCAGAAATTGATCTGGACTTAGAAATTTAGTTAGTTAATTATTTTATTTGTGATTCAATGGTTGTGTGACAATGTGATTAGGAATGAGTTGATGTTTGTTTGTGATGCAATGACTGTGAAACATGTATGACAATATGATTATGTTATGTGCTGACTGCGAAATAAAGTACTATGTGTTAAGGTATATTGTTCTAATCGAATAAATGATTTGATTAATGATAGGTCGTGATAGAAAAGATAAATCTAAGTTGTGTAATTGTAAGCAGCGCATCAGGCAAGTATCCTACCTTTGCATTTTCTTTATGCATTGGACAAGTGTAAGAATGTTTCAAAGTTATATTATTACTGTACAGATTGTTAACCCTATATTATATACGCCCATTGATTATCAACATGTTAGTATATGATAATCCAGATATATATTCTGTTCGTTAATTTTTATAAATGATCATACAAGTGTCCCCACTTGGATAATCATTGTATTAAATCGCATGTTGATACACCTTTGATATACATATATGTTGAATTATATAAGACATTTGTTATGAAAACCCGACAGATATGAACATCCCGATAATGGGAAAATTTTTATGCGCTACGGTGGACAAAGGATGAACGATAATATCGTTATAGCAATGTAGTATTGATCAATACAGGGCCCATGGACTGTATACCCTCAGGCCCGTAAGCAATGCCGGTTTACAGATGAATTTCTGTTTAACCTTTTCGAAAATGAAAAACAATGTTCATAGTATGTCACAGAAACCTCATGTATAGTCAATACACAGTTTCAAAAATTTGAACGAGGGTTGTTATGTTATTATTATTGGTACAAATTACTTCACAACTATTGATCGGTTGTAGAAGAATATTATAAAGAAAATATTTAAATTCTTTCAACTTATATATATATATAAATACTTGCTGGGCACTCAAATGCTCATCCTTGTTTAATTTAAATGTTTTTAGTTAAGTGTGAAGAACTGGAAAGTTCGGCCAAGACCAAGTGAAAAGGAAAGCAATCTGGACATGTTATTGGTATATCTTGTAATAGTTAAATTGTATTAAGTTAATGATATGTATTATATATCATGTAAAGAATGTAGTAAAGGTTGCGTACTTGGGATTAGACTCTGATAAATGTAAGTTAAGTTTAAAATTTATATTATTGTTATTACTATTAGTATTATTCCGCTCATAGAAATGGTATCGTGAAGTACCGAGTTCGGGTTTCAAGTATCCGGGTTTGGGGACTTTACAGGTTGGTATCAGAGCTATAGGGTTAGAAACCTTAGGTGAGTTAGACCTTAGGCTATAACCTTAGAATAGAGGGAAACGTTGAAAATACAAATAACTCATATAGAGTTTAAAAAGTAGATGAATTGAATAAATTCATCGTCAAACAAAATAAAAGATAATTTATAAAACTATTATGTGTTGTGTGTATTTATTAATTGCTAGTCAAGATAATTTTTGTGTATAAGTGATAGAAAGGAACAGAATTAGGATACCCTTAAGTCGTAAAGAATAAGTCAACCTCCATGACTGAGCCAATATCAAAGCTAATAGCTGCAATAGAGGCTCACATTGAAAGCTACCTCAAAGAGGTGGTTATTTTGGAAAGTATAGTACTAGATCAAGAAACGCTAAGTATAACTGATAGGTAAAGTATAGCTAAAGGATTATAAGTGGTCAATGTTGAGTTATTAAACTCGTATATTTATGGTGAGTTCTTAAACTCGTATAATTGTGATGAGTTCTTAAACTCATTATGTGTTATAAGTTGTGACAAATTAGGTATAGTTGTGTGTGAATGGATATCGTGGATAATGGAAATAGATAGGTTACTAAGCAATTGATCGTTAGTGAATGTGTAAGGAATAGGTAGTATTAGTATTAGTTGGATATGTATGATTTTAGGTGGTATATATGATAGGTATGTTGGTGTAATGTAATGTTTTTTATAAGTTATGGCAACGATTCCCGACTTTCGAGTCACAAAGGGATAGCGAATGTTTAAAGCAGTGTGTGCTATGGTATGATAGGCGTTATGAATTTGGATCTATGCTGTATTAATGGGATAAGTTGGTATAAATATAGTAGATATTTATTTGGTCACTGGTTATTACAGTAGACCGAGTTTTAAAAATATAATATTTTGAGTACATGATTATGTGAATAGAAAATTTTGCGTTATATGATAAGCGTTTACGATAAGGCTTAGAATGTAAGAATAATTTATGAAAATGCCGTCAAAACGAAAATGAAACCAAAGGATAGAAGGACCTGTGAACAAAGTTGAAGGATAACCAGACCCGACATCGAAATTTTGCGAATGCGGACGATCAAGCTATGCAGAACGAAATACCAGTCGCGGGAAATCAACTAGATAATCGATCGACAAACTTCAAAGACTTCAAGACAACCGGACCGCCAGGATGTAGAAGATCAACCGATCCTATTAAAGCGTATGTGATAACTAGGATAACGGTGGGGCAAAAGACAATTTTTGTCACCTATATGATAAAAGAAGATAATTTCAATAAATAAGATAGGAATGTGATTAAAAAAAAACTTTATGTGTGGAAAGTAAGGACAAGAGGGATATATATCTTTCCCAATTGTCCCAATCCAGGAATGTATAGTAAGTGTGTTGTGTGCGAATCAATAAAGCATAAGGTAAAAGACTGTTAAAGAAAGGAAATGGAAACAAGGAATGCGAATACGGAACAATGCAGCAGGACATTGGCGGCAACGGGACCAACATCAACAAACAAACCAACGAAATCAACCGCACGCGTCTTCAGCATGACTGTTCGGGATTCGGTAGCAGCCGGGGATGCAACTCCAGGTATTAATCTAACCAATTTTTATTTTCTTATTATTTTCTTATATATTGTAAATTATTTTTATAAATTATTTTGAAGGAGGAATTTGAGTTCTCTTAGAAATCAAATTTCTGTTTAAGGAGATAGATAAGCTTTTTGCTGAATAGTTAAAGATCGGATCGATCAACCATGATCGAGATCTACTTGGATTGATTGTGTATACTATGTACCCTGGTATGTATAGGTTTTAAAAGGTTATTCCGGGGACGGAATCTTTATAAGGGAGGGTGAATGTGACAACCCGATATTTTCTATATAAATGAATCATAAATTTTGCGTATAATTTTTTTTTTATTTATTAAAATAAATATGAATGATATGTGTCAAGGTAATGTGTAATTATAATTATATGTGTGATAAATAAAATTTATTTATTACATTAAGTATTGCAAATAAATTTATTTTAGAATTATTTGATTATTATCAATTATATTTTTATACTAATTAATTCCTTATTGGAAATGTTTTATTAATTATTTTTCAAGGAAAATATAATCTTAAATTATTTAAATAATATAGGAAATGATTTTAGAATAATTATTTATTTTAAATGTAAGAATGCGTGAAAGGTATTATGTATGTAATTATGTGATGAATATAAAATATATTTATTACATGAATGGTTATGAATAATTTTATTTTAGAATTATTGCTTATTATAAATTATATTCTAATAATAATTAGCTAATTGCTAAATGAAAAATCCTAATTTAAAACTCAGGTTGAGTTCGACACTGTTTTATAACTGTGTTATATGGTGCATGCATGTTATGTATTATATAATTTTTTATATTGATTAGGTAAACCCTAATTAATATTTAGAAATATTAATTTCTAGAAACTCTAATATTTATTTTATAAACCCTAATTTATTTAATTTGTAAATCCTAATTGTCGATTTAGAAAGTTTAATGCTAATTAGTGTATCTAAAACCTAATTAGTAACGTATTAATTAATTAGAAACCTAATTAATTAGAAATTTTTATTTTGTATTCTAGAAACTAAAATTTTATTATTTTATTATTTATTTATTTTAAACCCTAAATTGGAAATTATAGAAATTATTTTTTAAACCCTAAAATGGTCCAAACCCTAAACCTTAACCCAAACCCTAAACCCTAAGGGTTTGCCAGGATTATAATTTTACCATTAAAATGAAAAACCAAATGACAAAAATGCCCCTCTTACATAATTGAGGCTAAAATGTAGGGTTTGACAATAGGCTAAGTTGTTGAACAACTTTAACCACTCCATGTGACCAAAGCCAGCATATTTCAGCCACCTAGCAGCCTTATTCATTGCATCTAGCATGTCTATATAAAAGATTAGAGAGAGAAAATTGCATTTTTGTTCACTAAAATTTCATAACACTAAACCAACTCTCATTCTCTCTCAAACCTCCGAAATTTCCAAGCATTTCAGATCCTTTATCAAGCCCCATGAAGTCCCACAACAAATCAGAAACAACAAAATTCGAAAATCAAAGATTGGATCAAAGAAAGGTATAAAAACCCTAATCCTAGAAATCATTCGATTTGTTATTAAATGTTGCAATTGATTTGTTAAATATGTGTAATAAGGTATCAATTGATGATATGGGTTGATAAATCAAAGACCCATAACATCAAAGTGCACGAATTTGAAGTTTTAAGCAAGTTGGAAAAAAACGAATCTGTGATTTTTCATCAAATGTCAGGGCTTATAAATATTTTCTAGATCATGATTTGTGTTGTTTAAAAGTTGTTGTATATAGTCCGTAATATGGTCTTTAATCTCCAAAAAGAATCAGGTCCATATCTATTGTGGATCAAAAGTTATTTAAGGTCAAAGTGAGTTGACCGGCATTGACCAGACAAATTCTGGGCAGCCCAGAATTTTCCAAGTATCGATTTTTCTGATAACGTTTGACAATACTTTATATGCTTTATTTCTTGTTGTTATGATGATGTTAAGCATTATAGTTATAGTCCTACATGTTGTCTACAAACTTCAATTGATAGATACCACAAAACATACACATATTTCAAGTTATAAGGATCCAAAGTAGGCACCACGAACTGTTCTTCGTGAAGAACAGCCTTATCAGACTTTTTGACGGCTAATAATTCTTAGATCTGATGATGTTAAGCCATGATGTTTGTTGTTAATTGTAGTATTACATGAGTACTACAAGATTTATGTATTAGATTGCCCAGAAACAGTTTTTACTGAAAGTTATACACGGTCAAACAAGCCACCATGAAGCTGTCCATGTCAGTGTTCTTGAGCTCAAGAACACCAACAGCGACGCTTTTTGTCGCTAAAGACCTACAGCGACGGTTTCTATTTTATATTTTCCGAAAATTAATAAATAAATAGAAAAAAATAGTTTTTAATTATTAAAAATACCAATTAAATTATTAAAAATTATTTTAAATTCTAAAAATTAGTTTTTAATTATTTTAAATATATTTCATAAATATTTAATATTTTTGGAATATTAAAAGTATTTAATTTATTTAATTATAATATTAAATAAATTATTTAAAAATGATTTTAATATTTGAAAAATCATTTAAAATTATATTATGGTATAAAAAAATAATTTAAGTTATTTTTGATAACTTTTAATATTATGTGATAATTTTCATTAATAAATTAATATTAATGATAATTAAGTTATTTATTAAATGAATTAAATAAATGAATTAAAAATGATTTTATTAAATTAAAAATCATTTTAAATAAGAATAAGGTATTTAAAAATATTTTAAGTTATAAAATATAACTTTTAATATTTAAAGGTAAATTTCATTAATTAATTATTATTAATGATATTAAAGTTATTTAATAATTTAGTTTAAAAATGATTTTTATATTATAATAATCATTGTAAATGAAAATAAAGTGTTTAAAGATATTTTAAGTTATAAAACATAACTTTTAATATTTAAAGAATAATTTTATTAATAATTTAATATTAATGATATTTATTTAATGATTAATGATATTAAGTTTATTTAATAATTATATTAAATAAATAATTTAAAAATGGTTTTATTTATTTAAAAATCATTTAAAAAGGATATAAGTGAATTAAAAATATTTTAAAGTTGTAATTAATAACTTTTAATATTTGGATAATGATAAATTAATATTTTAATATTAATCGTAATTATTTAAGAATGATTTTAAATGTTTTAAAAATCATTTAAGGGTAATATAAATGTTTTGAAAATATTTTTGAGTTATTATACATAACTTTAATATTTTGGCAATTGTTTGATTAGTAGTTTTATATTAATTAAATACTGATGATAATAGAATTATTTGATATTTAAATCATTTAATAATGATTCTGATATTTCAAAAATTATGATAAATGGTAATAATTATTTTATAATTATTATAAGGTCATGAAAAATGATATGATTGTTATTTAATTAGTCTAAATGGATATTGAACAACTGTTAGGAGTCTTAGACTCGATAATTACCCGATAAAGATGTCGGTAGACCGACATGGTTCAGAAATTGATCTGGACTTAGAAATTTAGTTAGTTAATTATTTTATTTGTGATTCAATGGTGGATAAAATTGTGAGACAATGTGATTAGGAATGAGTTGATGTTTGTTTGTGATGCAATGACTGTGAAACATGTATGACAATATGATTATGTTATGTGCTGACTGCGAAATAAAGTACTATGTGTTAAGGTATATTGTTCTAATCGAATAAATGATTTGATTAATGATAGGTCGTGATAGAAAAGATAAATCTAAGTTGTGAAATTGTAAGCAGCGCATCAGGCAAGTATCCTACCTTTGCATTTTTTTATGCATTGGACAAGTGTAAGAATGTTTCAAAGTTATATTATTACTGTACAGATTGTTAACCCTATATTATATACGCCCATTGATTATCAACATGTTAGTATATGATAATCCAGATATATATTCTGTTCGTTAATTTCTATAAATGATCATACAAGTGTCCCCACTTGGATAATCATTGTATTAAATCGCATGTTGATACACCTTTGATATACATATATGTTGAATTATATAAGACATTTGTTATGAAAACCCGACAGATATGAACATCCCGATAATGGGAAAATTTTTATGCGCTACGGCGGACAAAGGATGAACGATAATATCGTTCTAGCAATGTAGTATTGATCAATACAGGGCCCATGGACTGTACACCCTCAGGCCCGTAAGTAATGTCGGTTTACAGATGAATTTCTGTCTAACCTTTTCGAAAATGAAAAACAATGTTCATAGTATGTCACAGAAACCCCATGTATAGTCAATACACAGTTTCAAAAATTTGAACGAGGGTTGTTATGTTATTATTATTGGTACAAATTACTTCACAACTATTGACCGGTTGTAGAAGAATATTATAAAGAAAACATTTAAATTCTTTCAACTTATATATATATATAAATACTTGCTGGGCACTCAAATGCTCATCCTTGTTTAATTTAAATGTTTTCAGCTAAGTGTGAAGAACTGGAAAGTTCGACCAAGACCAAGTGAAAAGGAAAGCAAACAGGACATGTTATTGGTATATCTTGTAATAGTTAAATTGTATTAAGTTAATGATATGTATTATATATCATGTAAAGAATGTAGTAAAGGTTGCGTACTTGGGATTAGACTCTGATAAATGTATGTTAAGTTTAAAATTTATATTATTGTTATTACTATTAGTATTATTCCGCTCATAGAAATGGTATCGTGAAGTACCTAGTTCGGGTTTCAAGTATCCGGGTTCGGGGACTTTACAATACCTGATATTTCAGCCGGAAGTACTGTTCTTTTGAGGTAAGAGATGTTATTCTCTTCGTAAATGATATTATTTTCTTCAATATCATTATGTCGAAATATTGATATGAATTTTACAGTGAAATTTCTACCTTTTTGTGTCGGGATTACTATTCACATATACGTCATTATTAACGTTTTTGTCACTATTCACGAATACGATACTATTCACAGAAAAACTAAAATTTTCTTTTCTTTGTCCAAGTTCTCTATTATGGTTACTATCTTTGACTGTATCCATGTTTTGATCTTCATTATTGAATTTTGCTCAAAAATTGATTATTATAAGGTATTTTTGAACTTGGATAAACTAAACTACAAATCCCTAATTTTTGATCTTTTCTCACTGGATTCATTTTTAAAAAAATATTTTTCATCATCCTCAGTCCTAAATGATGATATTACTGAATATCTTTGGCCTGTAGTGCAAAGATGAATGATTAACTGATGAATATCTTTGGTCTGTAGTGCAAAGATGAATAATTAACTGATGAATATCTTTGGCCCGTAGTGCAAAGATGAACAGGTGTTGAGATGAACATAACTAACTGGTGATACAAATGAATATCTTTGGTCTGTAGTGCAAAGATAAATATTTGATTCAAGATGTATATTGATTGATGTTACAGGGGATGAAATATTAATGATGAACTTTTAAATCTTAGAAGATAGTAGAATTTATTATCTACTTGACTCTTCTAATGGATTGTTGTTTCCGCTGCAGTTGTTGATCTAAAACTTGTTGTCAATTATATTCTATCAGATTTTTCCCTGTTGAAGACTAATGATAAATTGTTGTATATTATCTTAGTCATAATATTCTTTACTGGGCTAGTTGAGCTCAACCTTTTCCTTTTTGTTCCATTTTTCTTCTCAGGAGGTGAGAATTTAGTAGAAACTAGCCGGAGTATGGAGTGATGATTCTAGAAAGTTGTTTTAGTAGTACTCATTATTTTTGTAAAATAGTGTATCAATAATTGTAATGAGGACTCCTTTTGAGTTTGTATAATGTATATTAGACAATATTTGTATTTAAACTCACAGTATATGTGTTGTCGTATTTTGCACGATAATTGTATTAATGAAGTTGTTTTTGTTTCTGTACCATGTATTTGGCGACTCAGAATGGGTGATGTATACCTATTTTGGGGGCGTCACAGTTGGTATCAAAGCTTAGGGATATGGTCTCTGACGGAGATCGTGGAATAGAACTAGGAGGGGACTAACGAGTAATCTTTCGCAAGTGTGTCATACCTAAGCTTATTTGGTTGGTCAGTCGGAGCATATGGTTAATATGCAATATGTTAATTTTTTAATTAACCCTTGTTTTGTGGCAGTATTTGAGAATGGCAGCTGGAAATATTAACAATGGAGTGAATGAGACCGTGGAGACACCTTTAATCACCAGCCAGGGGAACGTGCAACATGAAGACAATATTCCTCCTGTAAACAACACTACGGAACAAATGATGAATGATGGGATGTTTAGAAACTTTTTGGGGTTTATGCAAAATCAGACGAGGGAGAATCATGTAGAAAATACGTGTGGAAATGATAGCAATGCGCAACTTGTCACAACCAAGTAGTTCAAAGAGTTGGGACCAACAGAATTTGCAGGAAAGCCGGATCCGATCAAGGCGGAAACGTGGTGTCAAAACATGGAATATCTGTTGACCAGACAAAGATTGAAGCAATACAAAGTTGGGAGCAACTGAAGTCGGTGACCGAAGTACGTAGCTTTCTGGGCTTAGCTGGTTACTATCGGAGATTCGTTGAAGGATTTTCTCGAATCGTTACTCCGTTAACTCAGCTGACTCGTAAAGATACAAAATTCGGTTGGAGCGAGAATTTTGAGAAGAATTTTCAAGAACTAAAGAGGAGACTCATTTCGGCACCTGTTCTGACAATACCATCTGGTTTAGATGGATTTGTTATCTACAATGATACTTTAGGCAAAGGGTTAGGATGTGTTCTCATGCAACATGAGAAAGTCAAAGCCTATGCCTCGCGACAACTCAAAGAATATGAGAGGAATTATCCTACTCATGATTTGGAGTTGGCAGCAGTCGTTTTTGCGTTGAAGATCTGGTTACACTACCTGTATGAGGAGAAAGTGGAGATTTATACAGATCATAAAAGCCTTAAATATTTCTTCACCCAAAAAGAACTCAACATGCGGCAACGACGTTGGCTCGAGCTATTAAAAGATTACGATCATACCATCCAATATCATCCTGGAAAAACAAACGTGGTAGCTGACACATTGAGTAGAAGATCATATGCGGGTACGAGTGCAATGTTGTTAACACAAAGTTCCATTTTGTATGACTTACAAAGGATGGAGATAGAGGTAAAGGCTCCAAGTACCCACGTGATGGTATCAAACATACGAGTAGAACCAACTTTAATCGATAAAGTTAAACCTGTTCAAGCTACGGACCTGGAGCTGATGCGTATGAAGAAGAAAGTGCAAGAAGGTGTTATTCCAGAAGCAAGAATCGACGAAGAAGGAATACTTCGAGTCAACTCCAGACTTTGTGTTCCTAACGATTCTGACTTGAAGCATAAAATCATGATGGAGGCACACAACACACCATTTGTAATCCATCTTGGGAGTACCAAAATGTATCATGATCTTCGACATACATTTTGGTGGAGCAATATGAAGAGAGAGATCACGGAGTTTATCTCGAGGTGTTTAACTTGTCAACGTGTCAAGGCGGAGCATCAAGTGACAAAGGGTCCATTGCAACCACTTGAGATTCTGAAATGAAAGTGGAAACATATTACTATGGATTTCGTTACGGGTCTTCCCAAGGTTTCTCAAGGCATAGATGCGATTTGGGTTATTGTTGATAGATTAACCAAGTCTGCTCATTTCTTGCCTATACGGGAGACTTATTCCCTTAAATGTCTTGCTCGTATGTACATGAATGAGATTGTGAGATTGCATGGCATGCCAGTATCCATAGTTTCAGATCGTGACCCAAGATTCACTTCACAATTTTGGGTTAGCTTACAGAAAGCTATGGGCACATATTTATGATTTAGTTCGGCATATCATCCTCAAATGGACGGTAAATCAGAGAGAACTATTCAAACTCTTAAAGATCTATTAAGACTCTGTGTCTTAGATTTCAAAGGGAGTTGGGATAAGTACCTACCATTGGTGGAATTCTCCTACAACAACAGTTATCAGGCAAGTATAGGTGTTGCTCCATTTGAAGCATTGTATGGAAGAAAATGTCGTTCTCCAGTATGCTGGGACGAGGTGGGTGAAGCAACATTGTTGGGACTAGAATTGGTACACATAACTACAGAAAATATTCAAACGATTCGATAACGTATACAAACGACACATGATCGACAAAAGAGTTATGCAGATTTTCATCGAAAAGACGTGGAATTTAATATTGGGGATCATGTATTGTTACGTATTTCTCCATGGAAGGGAGTTACAAGATTTGGAAAAAAAGGAAAGCTCAATCCAAGATTTGTTGGTCCATTCAAAATTCTTGACCGAATAGGAAATGTGGCCTATAGACTTGCATTACCTCCAAGCATGTCTCGTGTTCATAATGTTTTTCACTTATCTATACTTCGTAAATATGTGAAAGATCCGAACCAAATTATTGAGTTAGAACCAGACGAGATAGCCGAAGATTTAACGTACGAGGAGGTACCTGTTAAGATCTTGGATAGGAAAGAGCATGTCCTACGCACCAAGGTTATACCACAAGTTAAGGTCTTGTGGAGGAACCATACTATTGAAGAAATAACATGGGAGTTGGAATTAGAAAAGAAAACGAGGTATCCTCATCTTTTTGAAACACCAGGTACGTATGTCAATTTCGAGGAAAAAATTTCATAAGGAAGGGAGGTTGTAAGACCCCAACTTTTTATAAATAAAATCAAATTTTCTCTAATTATTATTGTGAATAATAAGGTGTTAATTTAATATAATACTTTGGTTATGGGTGAAATGTGAAAATTTTGCAAAATTAAACAAGTGATTATAAAATATTCATTGTTGTCGGGGAATATTCGTTTGGTCATGGAATATTCTTGCTGTCGGGGAATATTCGTACGACGGCGCAACCATTTGTGGGTCCCATAATAGAAAATGGTCAGATAAAGAAAATGATAAGTTTTAGTTTTTACAAATAACGACGTAGTTATTATCGTTAACACTATTGGAATACCTCGTGGTTAAAATACAGTAATACGCATGGTTGCACAGTAGCACACGATATTGCACAATATTTTTGAATTATTGATTCTTACATAAGAAGACACTACTCAATAATTGTTACAGTAATTACTGTTCAATATTTTATTTTATTGATTGAATAATTTTTACGTTGATATTTTATATTATTGTTGTTCCAATAATTGTCACTACACAGTATCTCCATTATCAGATCAATAATTCATATTATTTGAATAATATTGTCAGATAGCATTATTGGCATTGTCTAAGGAAGTTCTGTTTAGAAAAGGGGTTTGATCACCTAATTGCGCGCCAATAAGGAGAAATCCTTATCGGAAAGCCCCCTCTTTCCTGGGAACGACCTGGTTGTCAAAATTGTGATTCTATAATTTTATTTGTGAATAATTAATTATTGATTTATATGATAAGAAAATATTTATTTTATGTGGATGTATAGGGAAATATTTATTTTGTGTGGATATATTATTGTTGTTATAAATGATGGAATTAATGTTGAGGTATTTTATCAGTATTTTGTCTGAATGAAGGTATTAAAAATCGCCCGTATGTGGATTTCGGGCATTTTTTGTTTGGAATTTGGAAAAAATTTCTTCTGCAAAGTGGTATAGAATTTAATTTCCGATGGAATGGACATAATATTTGTATTTTTCTGAGAAAAGGGCTATTTACTATGAATTATTTAAGTTTTAGAAATAAATATTTTTTTATTAAAAACGTTGGTAGGCCCCACTTTTGGTTGGTGAAAAAATGTGCAAAAATTTTATTTCAAAAATTGTGGACGTGAATAGTAGCAATTAAAGCCATCAGGTAGTAGGTTAGTCTGCTATGGCGTTTTAATCATTTTCCTATAAGTAGTTTGCTTAGTTAGAATTTAAAATCACACCAGAATCATAAGCTTTTTCATTTTCAAGATGAAAAATTGTTTTAATCATTTTCCTATAAGTAATTTGCTTAATGTTAAGGTATTTTTGAACTTGGATAAACTAAAGTACGAATCCCTAATTTTTGATCTTTTATCTCACTGGATTCATTTTCTTTAAGATATTTTTCATCATCTTAGTCCTAAATGATGATATTACTGAATATCTTTGGCCTGTAGTGCAAAGATGAATGATTAACTGATGAATATCTTTGGCCTATAGTGCAAAGATTAATGATTAGCTGATGAATATTTTTGGCCCGTAATGTAAAGATGAACTGGTGTTGAGATGAACATGACCAACTGGTGATACAAATGATTATCTTTGGCCTGTAGTGCAAAGATGAATATTTGATTCAAGATGTATATTGATTGATGTTACATGGATGAAATATTGATGATGAACTTTTAAATCTTAGAAGATAGTAGAATTCATTATCTACTTGACTCGTCTAATGGATTGTTGTTTCCGCTGTAGTTGTTGATCTAAAACTTGTTGTCTATTATATTCTATCAGATTTTCCCCTATTGAAGACTAATGATAAATTATTGTATATTATCTTAGTCATAATATTCTTTACTGGGCTAGTTGAGCTCAACCTTTTCCTTTTTGTTCCATTTTTCTTCTTAGGAGGTGAAAATTTAGCAGGAACTAGCCGGTGTATGGAGTGATGATTCTAGAAAGTTGTTTTAGCAGTGCTCACAATTTTTGTAAAATAGTGTATTAATAATTGTAATGATGACTCCTTTTGAGTTTGTATACTGTCTATTAGACAGTATTTGTATTTAAACTCATAGTATATGTGTTTTTGTATTTTCCACGACAATTGTATTAATGAAGTTGTATTTGTTTCTGTACCATGTATTTGGCGACTCAGAATGGGTGATGTATACCTATTTTGGGAGCGTCACAAAAATGCTAAATCACTATTCATAAAACGTAAAGTCAACTTTGGAAAAGTCAATAATTTTTAACTAACTAGATTAGTTAGGAAAGCTAACTAATGAGTAACTATAAGCTAACTATAAAGTAAACTAAGCTTAGAGTAAGTAAACTAAGTGGGATCCAATTATGAAAATATGTAATACTTACAAACTTGTACGTATTGATACTTACTTTTTAGAGTTAGTCATCAAAATTATTTTTGTTTGCTTTGTAGTGTTGTCAAGCAATGGGAGGTGAGACGTGGCTCAATGTCTTGTTTGAGGTGTGTTGTCTAGATTTAAGAGGTGAGATGTGTCCTCTTGTATGGCAAGTCATTGTTGCAAGACACAAGTGATAGGGCTTGGCCAATTGTAAGTGGTGGAGTTTTTAGGCATTGGTGGCCTTATGTGACAACCCGAAAATTCGGATTGTCTAGAAATTTAGTTTAAAGAATTAGTTATTAATAAAATTTTTATTAATAATATTCTGTGATATGTGTTTATTAATCGTTCTAGACCCTATGATGATTATAAAACGGGAGGATTTTGGCTACGAAATAGACTGAACGAGTAAGAATTTCAAGATGAAAATAAAATTTTTCGGGAACAAAAATTTTTCAGAGGAAAAAGACGAAATATATATTATTCACTCGATGAAACCTAAGGGTTAGAGTTTGAATAACCTAAGCCTTTCCGAGAGATCGATATGTCGAAATGACATTTTGTCGAAAGATTTGGCGATAATATGCCGTGAAAAGTTAAGTTAGCCGATAAAAGTTTTTCTCAAAAATGTACAAAAATCGGACAAAACAAAAATGACAAAAAGTACTGTTATGTACTTTTCATTCGTTTAATTACGCTTTGGAAAAACATGATGAAAAACACTATTCATAAAAAAGTGTTTTTCAGTTTTTCAAAGTTCCGAAGAATGCGTAAAAGTAAATTTGTAGAGGAAAGACAGAATATCCAAAAATATTTGGATTCCGAGAATCGAAGTTTTTTGAACTGTCGGACGAATTCCGTAAGATGGAAGTACAAAACTTCCAAGAGAAGCTTCGTGAATAGTAAGGAGGTTAGGGAAATGAGGTGTGAATAGTGTTTTTTTGGGGGGGGGAAATGACTATTTTACCCCTAACTTTGAAAGCTTAATAAAAGAGAGCTTAAGCTCATTTGTTGGTAATTTTGAAAAATCACCAACACTTGGAGTGAGAGAGAGAAGATTTTCGGATGAAGAAGAAGAAGAAAAAAAGGAAGAGGAAAAGCTAGCCAGAGCAAGCTTTGTCCAACGGAAGAAGATTAAAGAAGAAATGTGTGACGCCCCCAAATCCGGGTATCTTTTAACCCGATAGATGGTGCTCCACGATACTACAATTCATACAGTCATTCAATTGAGATAACAACAAAATGAGTGTACTTACTATATTCTTATTACATTAGTAATAAATCCTTTCCCAGGTTCATAAACCGAATACATTCTTTGTTATTCATAAGTATAATACATACAAATACTCTAGTCTATTACATGATAATCAACTATCCATCTTAGCCTTGCCCTTATCTCTCTTAGAACTCTCAGTTCGCTCGGCTTTAGCTGCAATCATATAATTCAAGCAAGAAGTGAGCATAACTAGCTCAACAAGTGTGACGCCCCCAAAATAGGTATACATCACCCATCTTGAGTCGCTAAATAGATGGTACAAAATTTAAATACAAACTTCTTTTATACAGTACGACAAAACGTAGCTGAGTGTTTCAAAACGGATAATGTCTCGTAGAGAGTATCCAAACTCAAATAAAGTCCTCATTACAATTATTATCACACTATTTCACTGAATAGTGAGGACTACTAATGCAAACATCTGGACCGTCACTCCGTTCCCCGACTAGTCCCAGCTACGTTCTCATTTCCTGAAGAGAACAATGAAAGCAAAAGGGTGAGCTCAACTAGCCAGTAAGAAATATTATAACTAAGATAATGCAGAATAAATTATCGTTAGCCTTCAACATTGTTAAACTGATAAAATATAATAAACATCAAGTTTAACTGATGCGGAACAAGCAATCTATTAGAAGAGTCAAGTAGAGCATGATATCTACTATCTTCTATGATTTAGAAAGTTTATCATCAATTTTATCGATGAGACTCAACTTAATAAATAAACCACATAATCGAATCATCCCTGCACTACAGGCCAAAGATATTCATGTAATCATCAATGGTCATAATTATACAGAATAATCCCGGGTCATAATCATACTAACAACTGTCTATCAATGCACTACAGGCCAATGAGTATTTTTACCACATCATTTGTTACATTACGATCATGATTATATCGAATAATCCCTGGTCATAATCATACCAATCAATAGTACATCTACTGCACGTAAGCCACATATGACTTTTATCACAATATAAGCATGATGATGATGACAATGATATAATAATTCAATTAAAAGAAAGCAAATGATATGTTTTTAAAGATTATAACTTAACTTATCCAGGATTCAATAATGTCCAAATTGTCAACATGATACTGCTTTGTGGAGTAAAATTCAAGAATAATATTGTATCAAAATTGATTTGGACAACAAAGAAATCAATTTTTGTCATGAATAATTCCCCGGGTGAATAGTACACGAGTGAATAGTACCCTGTGAATAGTATTTTGGGAATAATACTTTATGAATAGTACTTTTGTGAATAGTACCTGTGAATAGTACTTTGTGAATAGTATCCTATGAATAGTACTTTGTGAATAGTACCATAAAAATGAATACTACTCATGGACAATACTTCGGTATGAAAAACTTAAAATTTAACGAGAATGTGCAGAAAATATCCTTTTAAAATGATACTAGATGAATCCCAAATTTCAAGGATATTCTACTAATTTCACGGAGTATAGAAGCAATAATTTAACAAAATGAGGGTATAATCAGGAATACAAGACAAAATAATATTACTCACATACTACAGAGTATGGAAGAAAATATTATTCCTATGAATACTGAACAAAATAATATCCCTTACCTCAGAAGAAGACTAGATACTGGAATAGTGAGGTAGCAGATTTCTCTTCAACTTTCTCTCTAAAGCTTCTCTCTCTATAGCTTCTCTTTCTATAATTTCTCTTGTGAGTCTTAGTGAATTGGTGAGAATGAAAGAAGAATGAGCTTCTATTTATAGAAAAACATAGTTTCGATAATTGCACAGTTTTGGAGCTCGAAATATTACAGTATAATACCTTCATCTTTTCTTTTATTTTTAATTTAGTCATGCAAGTATTATCAATCTTGCACCACCTCCCCTAATAGTATATGCATGTGAATCAATAATACACACATGTGAACAAATAGTTATAAGCATGTGAATTACTAGACATTAATTGCTCATTTATCTTATTAATTACCCGATTGGTCAATATAACCTCCAGACATCCATTATTATCGAAATAGATGTCGATTTTCACTAACACTAATAATCCCAACACAATAGAAATATCAATTTCATCTTTAATCAACACGAACTTATTCATCATTAATATTATAACTCATAATATATAACAACCAGATCATCCCCAGGAAAGAGGTGGCTTTCCGATAAGGATTTCTCCCTATTGGCGCACAATTAAGTGACCAAACCTCTCCTTGACAGAACTTTCTAGACATTGTCAATATTGCAAATAATAGTATTAATAACTTTGTCGTCTCAATTATAGATTTAATAATATAAGATATTATGCAGATGATACTGTGACAATAACTGAATCAATAATATGAGAGATATTATGCAGCAACTACTGTAGCAATAATTGAGTATAACTGAGTGACTTCTCACGTAAGCATCAATAATCAATACCATGTACTACTATGAAACCACACATATTACTGTACTTTTACCACCGGGTAGTTCAACAGTTTAACAGTAAAACGTTCGTCGTTATTTTTATAAAAAGACAATTCTGTCGTTTTCTAACTACGACAATACTTCTGTTGTGGGGTCCACCAATGATTGTGTCGTCGTACGAATATTTCCTGTTAAAATGAATATTCCCCGACCAATCGAATATTATATAACCACTTGCTTACTTTGCAAAATTTGTAAATAATACCCACAACTATAACATTATATCAAATCCACACCATAATATTCAAAAATATATTTTGAGAAAATTAATTTTTATTCATAAAAGTTAGGGTCTTACAACCTCCTCTTCTTATGAAATTTTATCCTCGAAATTAAGGTGCGTACCTGGTATGTCGAAGAGGTGAGGATACCTTGACTTCATTTCAGATTCTAACTCCCAGGTCATTTCCTCAACATCGTGTTTTCTCCACAAAACTTTGACTTGAGGTATAACCTTGGAGCGTAGAATATGATCCTTCTTATCCAACATTTTAATAGGTACCTCTTCATACGTTAAATCTTCCACTATCTCGTCCGGTTCTAATTCAATAATGTGGTTCGGGTCTTTCACATATTTAAGTAACATAGATATGTAAAAAATGTTATGAACATGAGACATATTTGGCAATAAGGTGAGTCTATAGGCCATAATTCCTACTCGATCGAGGATTAAAAATGGGCCAATGAATCGAGGATTGAGATTTCCTCTCTTTCCAAATCTTGTAACTCCTTTCCATGGAGCAACACGTAACAACACATGATCTCCAATATTGAATTCCACGTCCTTTCGATGAAGATCAACATAACTCTTTTGTCGATCTTGTGAGGTTTTTATACGTTGTCGGATTGTTTGAATCTTTTCTGTAGTCATACATACCAACTCCGGTCCCAACAACGTTGCTTCACCCACCTCATCCCAGCATACTGGAGAACGACACTTTCTTCCATACAATGCCTCAAATGGAGCCATGCCAATACTTGCTTGATAACTGTTGTTGTAGGAAAACTCCACCAATGGTAAGAACTTTTCCCAACTTCCTTTAAAGTCAAGGACACAGAGTCTTAATAAATCTTCAAGAGTTTGAATAGTCCTCTCCGACTGCCCGTCCATTTGAGGATGATATGCCAAACTAAATCGTAAATTCGTGCCCATAGCTTTTTGCAAACTAACCCAAACTCGTGAAGTGAATCTTGGGTCTCGATCGGAAACTATGGATACTGGCATACCATGCAATCTTACAATATCGTTTATGTATATACGAGCAAGACGTTCAAGTGTATAAGTTTCTCGCATCGGTAAAAAATGAGCAGACTTGGTCAATCTATCAATAATGACCCAAATCACATCTATGCCTCGAGAAACCTTGGGAAGACCAGTAACTAAATCCATGGTAATGTGCTCCCACTTACATTCTGGAATTTCAAGTGGTTGCAATGGACCTTTCGGCACTTGATGCTCTGCCTTGACTCGTTGACAAGTTAGACACCTTGAGATAAACCCCACTATCTTTCTCTTCATATTGCTCCACCAAATTGTATGTCGAAGATCACGATACATTTTGGCACTCCCAGGATGGATTTCAAATGGTGTGTTGTGCACCTCCATCATGATTTTATACTTCAAGTCAGAATCGTTAGGAACACAAAGTCTGGAGTTGAATTAAAGTATTCCTTCTTCATCGATTCTTGCTTTCGAAATAACACCTTCTTGCACTTTCTTCCTCATACACATCAGCTCCAGGTCTGTAGCTTGAGCATCTTTAACTTTATCGATTAAATTCGGTTCTACTCATATATTTGTCATCATCATATGGGTCCCTGGAGTCTTTATACTCTATCTCCATCCTTTGTAAGTCATATAAAATGGGCCTTTGTGTTGACAATATCGCACTTATACCTGCATATGATCTTCTACTCAATGCGTCAGCTACTACGTTTACTTTTCCAGGATGGCATTGAATGGTATGATCGTAATCTTTCAACAACTCAAGCCAACGTCGTTGCCGCATGTTAAGTTCCTTTTGAGTGAAGAAATATTTGAGGCTTTTTTGATCCGTATAGATCTCCACCTTCTATCCATACAGGTAATGTCTCCAAATCTTAAGCGCAAAAAGACAGCTGCCAACTCTAGATCATGAGTAGGATAATTCCTCTCATATTCCTTGAGTTGTCGTGAGGCATAGGCTATGACTTTCCCATGTTGCATGAGAACACATCCTAAACCTTTTCCTGAAGCATCACTGTAGATGAAAAATACCTCCGAGCCAGATGTTATTGTCAGAACAGGTGTTGAAATGAGTCTCCTCTTGAGTTCTTGAAAACCTTCTCACATTCCTCACTCCAACCGAATTTATATCTTTCCAAGTCAGCTGAGTTAATGGAGTAGTGATTCGAGAAAACCCTTTTAAGAATATCCGATAATAACCAGCTAATCCGAGAAAGCTACGTACTTCGGTCACTGACTTAGGTTGCTCCCAGCTTTGAATTACTTCAATCTTTGTCGGGTCAATAGATATTCCATGATTTGATATCACGTGCCCAAGGAATGCTACTTCCTCAAGCCAGAACTCACATTTCTTCAAATTGGCATATAACTTGTTTTCACGAAGCTTTTGGAGTATTAGCCTCAAGTGTTGCTCATGATCTTCACGACTTTTGGAGTAAATGAGGATGTCATCAATAAAGACGACCACAAAGTGATCCAAATATTCCTTGAATACTCGGTTCATCATATCCATAAAGGCAACAGGAGCATTAGTCAATCCAAAAGACATGACTAGGAATTCGTAATGCCCGTACTGAGTTCTGAAAGCAGTCTTTGGAATATCATCAGTTTTAATCTTCAACTGATGATATCCAGGATGAAGATCGATCTTAGAAAAGAATTTGGCGCCTTGTAAAAGGTCAAACAGGTCATCAATGCGAGGCAACGGGTACCTATTTTTGATGGTGACATGATTCAACTTCCGATAATCAATACAAAGTCGCATACTTCCATCTTTCTTCTTCACAAATAGAACAGGAGCACCCCAAGGAGACGTACTAGGTCGAATGAAACCGATGTCTAATAATTCCCGTGATCACCTCGTTTGGATTCCTTGCTTTTTGGGAGGTTACGACTAACGCTCTCCCTTAATTTACCGATTTTATCTTGTCTGGGATGAACTTTGATGCCTCCATCCCAGCTGGACTTGACTTCGGTGCACGATAAAATCGGGTTAGGTGACCTTCTTTTCCGTAATTATAACACGCTTTGGACTGCTGCGTACAGTTTGGACTGTTGTGTCCTTCCCCTCCGCATTTGTAACATACGACCGACAATCGTTCTCCTTCCTTAACAACAGGTGCTGGTGCTGATGTCCTTCCATCATTATTGAATCTCCTCTTCTTGAAATTCCCACTTTTATTGTCTTGGCCATGATTACCACCGAAGTGGTTACCATTTCTGGCATGTTGACTTCCACCACGTTTGTTGTCACCGCTTCGATGACTGCTACCACTGGTATTATCATTTTGTCGGCTGCTCTCTCTTGGTTGGGTTGACTCGTTATTGCGCTCCAATAACTGAGCCCCATTTACAACATCTGAATATAAACACAGTTTGTGAGAAATTAAGTATTGACGTATCTCGAGTTTCAAACCTCTTAGAAACATCCGCGTCATTCTCTCCTCATTATCAACCAAGTGGGATGCAAACCAGGACAACTCGGCAAACTTAGCTTCGTACTGCGACACGGTCATATTATTCTTCTCCAACTTAATGAACTCTACCTCCTTGACGTGACGAATACTTTTGGGAAAGTACTTGTCGTTGAACAGTTCTTGGAACTTCTCCCAAGACATCTTCAGTGCAGCAGGTTGAGTACGCTTTACTGATTCCCACCAGTAATTTGCCTCTCCTCGCAACATAAAGGTGGTAAAAGGAACCTTTTGCTCCTCGGAGCATCCCAAGACATCAAATATCTTGGTGATCTGCTTTATCCACGTCTCCGCCTTAAGTGGTTTTAGCTCTCCAATAAACTCCGGTGGTCCCAGCTCCTTGAACTATTTAGCGGTGACCATCCGAGAGTTGCCAGTGTTTCCACCTATATTTTGAATAGGAGCCGCTCTCGCCTGATGTTGCATGAGTTGCATAAAGCCTATGAACATTCCGTCGTTCATCATTTGGTCAGCGTTATTATTTTCTTGAGGATTATTTCCATCCTGATGCACATTATCCTGAGTATTGATCGTTGGTGACTCAACGGTCTCATGTGCTTCATTGCTTATCTCAACATTTTTGGATGCCATTTTCAAATACTGCCACAAAACAAGGGTTAATTAACATGTCACATATTATCCCTATACTTTGACCGACCAAATAAATACCAAATAAACTTAGATAGGTCATACTGGCGAAGGAATTTCCCGTATCTCCCCTCCTAGTCCTATTCTCACATCTCAGCCAGGGATCATATCCCTAAGCTTTGATACCAACTGTGACGCCCCCAAAATAGGTATACATCACCCATCTTGAGTCGCCAAATACATGGTACAAAATTTAAATAAAAATATTATAGTATAATACCTTCATCTTTTCTTTTATTTTAATTTAGTCATGCAAGTATTATCAATCTTGCACCACCTCCCCTAATAGTACATGCATGTGAATCAATAGTACACACATGTGAACAAATAGTTATAAGCATGTGAATTACTAGTAATTAATTGCTCATTTATCTTATTAATTACTCGATTGGTCAATATAGCCTCTAGACATCCATTATTATCGAAATAGATGTCGATTTTCAGTAACACTAATAATCCTAACACAATAGAAATATCAATTTCGTCTTTTATCAACACGAACTTATTCTTCATTAATATTATAACTCAAAATATTTAACAACAGATCATCCCCAAGAAAGAGGGGGCTTTTCGATAAGGATTTCTCCCTATTGGCGCGCAATTAGGTGACCAAACCTCTCATTGACAGAACTTTCTAGACATTGTCAATATTGCAAATAATAGTGTTAATAACTTTGTCGTCTCAATTATTGATTTAATAATATAAGATATTATGCAGATGATACTATGACAATGATTGAATCAATAATATGAGAGATATTTTAACGACCCCAAAATTTATACAATTTAATTCTTGATTTCAGTCGATAATAATACATTCAACCTCTAATTTTACATCATTAAATGATAATACAACAATTGAAATTTGCGGAATAAATAAATTTTTTTATTACAAACTATCTTCGTTCCCAAAACCTTCAACCTTTACATCTAAATATCTTAGAATCATTTTAATACTACAATAATTTATATTCGCAAAACAATATTACAATTCAACATTAATACATTATTCGAAACATTAGACATGGTTACAAGAATAACAACTTAGCTAGGATATTAAATCTTCATATATCACTTTTGATCCATAACAATCAAGTAGCACATAACGTTACCTTCAATTCTTGAATCTACAAAAATGGTTATTTGCAAGAATGAGCTCGACAACTCAGCAAAATCTAACAGTTTTTATGCATCACATAGCACATAATAACATGCTCAACATACAGGAATAATCATAAACAAACATAACGTATATGTTGTAGTTCACATAACAACTATAAAGATTGAGTTCCTTACTCAATCAACATTCATAGTTTAATCATCATAGTCATAGATTGACTTTCACATTTCATACTTTTTGACATATATAATACATCATACACTAAAATTTTAAAGTAGATCATCATCAAGTTCACATAGCAAAAAGGAATTGAAAAACTTGCCTTTACCGGCATTTTACCAACACGGTGATACTTCGCGTCCTTGCACAACCTACACTGTATGTGAGATTGATAATAAATAAAATCAATACTCAATCTCATGGTCAAATTTATTCTAAGACCTTACTTTATCTTATTATCCTTTATAATGTCTTTATAGACATCTAACTATTTTATATACAACTCGATTTTATTTTCATTTTCATCACCACACATGCTAGACGTATCACATTTGTAGTTTAATGTGCGTATATCACACCATTTTATTATACCACTTTGGTTTTTTAAAAAATGCATATTCAACACATTGTTTACAAGTTTAATTTTCCTTCAAAAATCAAAAATTGCCCTTTTCAATTTCATTCCATTATTATTCTTGTATTATCATCTTTTCATACTCAAATGCATATATCATCCAATATTAGTCATTAGATAGACACTTTGTATACCAAAGTTTAGAAACAATATTACTCTTAGACATTTTATCGAGCACGTTATATGCACACATTAACTTATCTCAACTCTTGATCTTAAATGGTTAATTATGCATAGAATATGATAACACATATCTATACTCATTACATATGTCAAAACATATTTTTAATCATCAAAATATACCATCACCCAAAATCTTAATTCAAACAGAATTATAAAACTCATCTTCACAATTTCTTTAACAAAACGTTGTTTTTGTTTTTAACATAACTCCTTCGTTACATGTCTGTTTTTGTTCCTTCTTATATAGAATTAACCCTTACTCAGTGTACTACAACCTCATCTAGGCCTTAAAGTCAGACCCTTATCCATCTAAACCAGATTCTGTAATTCATCAAGTAGTCTAGAAAATTTCATTTTCTGGACATCCTTGCTAAACAATTTATTTCGGACATGATCCGGTCCATACAATGGCTCAATCTTGCAATTCTGGCTAGTAAACTTCCATATCTAAAACTTTGCAGTTTAAAGTTTCTTCAAATTCAAAACACACGAATTTATATGAATTGTTCAAAGTCAGAAACCGTAACAGTTTTGATTTTTTGGACAAATTATTTTCCCTTCGTACCAGCCTTACTAAAACAGACATTGTAAGAAATCTACAAAGAGTTTTTATGTGATTCCACTTTCAGAATATAGCTTACTTCCATATCTTCGATTTGATATAAGGCTCACTTTCTAACTCATTATACCCAAAGAGGTATGAATTTTACAAGATTTGTCCACAATTACTCAAAACTTACGAATTTTGTTCTTCAAATTTTCTTTCACAAACCACTTTTCCATGAATATAATTACTCAATACAACTTCTATATAACAATTATCATAGAATTACATTATGAAGAACATAAAAATATAATTAAAATAAGGAATTTAGATTAAAACCTTATTAGTATAAATTTAAGAGAGAGATGAAGATGATGATGACGGGGCTTATTTTGTCTTCTCAAAGCTTTCCCTTCTTCTTCTTTTTCTTCCTTCTTCTTCTTTTCCTACAACTCTCTCTAACTCTCTTCTTCTTTCTTTGGTTTGTTTTCTAAAACTAACGTACTAACTTGTAGTATATACATATAATATACAATACTAGTAATATATAATATATGTAACTCCTAGTAATTATTAGATATACTAATTACTAGTTAATACATAGGTTACACCAACTTGAACTTGAAAAGCCTAAGACCATGTTTGGCAAATACTCATTATTTTAAGTAATCAATAGCTGACATCAATCAATCTCATCAAATTGTCACATAATTATATTTACTTGTTAATTATAATTTCGTGTAACAATCATCACATAACTCATCTAATTTAATTATCTCAATTAAATTATTATATTAATTAAATTAAATACTAAATATTCATTTAATTAATCTACTACACTTAATTACATTACTCTATAATCAAAATAAAATTTATTTATTTAACTCAATAAATAATTCAATTAAATATTTATATATATTAAAATTAATATATAACATTCTCTTCACATCAATTCACATATTCTACAATATATGACATACACATACTCACACCCAACATATCTCATAAATAATACTTTTATTTATAAAATTCTAATTTATAAATTCTAAAAATCTGGGATGTCACATCCTTCCCTCCTTATAAGGATTCCGTCCTTAGAATCACCGAAACCCTACCTTACTCAGGTTTTCTTCAAATCTATTCATTGAATAACTTCAACACATTACCTTAATATAGGTTTTATATTTTCTACTCTCTCAATTCTTGATAATAAATTCTTATAAATTTTATTTCATAGCATTTACTTAGACTCAATTATATTTGAGTATTACATATTCTTTGACCCGTTCATTATCTTTCTCTAAGGATCATTATAACATATTATATGATCAAACTCTCGGAACATTACATTCACCCCTTCTTCTAAGAATTTCGTCCTCGAAATTTTTTTATTTATTAATCTTCATTCAGTCAATCTATCAAAATAGATTTTATGTTAGTACTTTATTCATTCATTATGTTCTACAACCAAATTTTTTCTCTAAGGATCTTTCTAAGATTATCATATTCCTCACCCCTTCATCTTCTAAGAGTTCCATATTTCTCATCTTTTCTGGAATTTCATTTCTTTCTTGAAATTAATAAGTTTTTTTTTAATTTTCTCATCCTTTCCACTTTCACCTTTCAGAATAATATGAATCTTCCATAATTGCTCAATAATTGGAAAGCGATATGAATAACAAGAATTTAAAAGATTCCAAATCATGCTGAGGGGTCACAAGACCGTGAACTCTATTCTTGGTTTACTAGTGCTTCAACTCAATCCTTCACACTGCAAACCAGAGTGTTTATCAATCATAAATACTGAAAACACCCTCCTCACATACACTAGGTGGCCAACCTATTGTACCATTACGTTGGGCCGCAACGTAGTGTTTTGTAACGACTATATGCGTTACGCTAGGAACCATTGTCCTCGAAAACATGTCCCCTTATAGGGTTATTCACATCATCTTTTCAACATCTGAATTCGCACCAAAATAATTTGGTTTGGCATAACTTTTCAATGAACATTTGAATTTCATGAACATCTTCCAATAATCGTCTAGCTGAATCAAATAGCATAGACGTCTATAATAATTCGGACATCAATCAAAATATACATATAAATATATATATATATATATATATATATATATATATATATATATTCTCATATCTTAAATAAATCTCAAAAATCTTTTTATGATGTCATGATACCGCACTATATTTACAGTCCGTTTGAGGATTCCGTCATTTTGTGACTTTGTCATACTACATCATACCATAGTGGGCTGATGATCCTTAGATCACATCCAACACTAAGAAATTCTGCATTGATAACTCTATCATTTTTATCATCTTTGCACTAGGTTCCATGATGCATTAATGATATAAAATACATTTTGATATTTTCAAATCAATTTCGTCTAGCTGGAAAAATTAGCTTAGACTATTCTTTAAACAGTTCAAAAATCTTTGAAAATCAGTTTTAGTGATATTATATCTCAACAGGTAATGATGTGTCAGTG
This sequence comes from Panax japonicus, assembly GCA_020205505.1. Taxonomy (NCBI): domain Eukaryota; kingdom Viridiplantae; phylum Streptophyta; class Magnoliopsida; order Apiales; family Araliaceae; genus Panax; species Panax japonicus. Next base: position 16,368,881 of record CM035101.1, on the reverse strand, counting down.
TCCCGAAGTCCACACATACACATTTGTCAGCATGCGTTGAGAGTAAAAATTCATTTTAAAAAGGCACATAGTGCAAATTTAGCTTGATGTCAAAAATTTTGAAGTCTAGCATAGCTAGAAGATTTGGAAAAACTTATGTCTCCACTTTCTATACTGATCCATTGCTTAATAATTCTATCTATTCCCATAATCCTCAATTCTTCATTCATAACTTAATAATACACTAGTTCATCAAACTTACCGCACATTAGAAGTTCAGGACTTGCCACAATAATATGAGTTTAAGAACTTATCCTAGTCAGACCATAGGCGTCCATTCGCTGAGTGGTTCAAAACATACCATATTATTATGAGTCACAAACTTACCATATGCATTAGTTTTAAAAACCTGCGCCTAATCCTAATAATATCTGTCTATTCTTAATAGTTTATAACTATCAAACATACACATGAGAAAAGAATCACCTTTTCGCCACATATACATTGATAGCGCGACACCAACATTCCAATGATTATCAATATGATAAACTGAGTGCGAGCACAAAACCCTCACCCATACAAAGATTTGTACAACTCAGCCATCACATGAGTCCTCAATTGAAATCCCACCTAACTCTATCTTACTCTTAACTTGCTCTTTGCTCGATACGAATTCCTCGTATCACATCATCTATAACTCCTCGTGAGTTATCTCGTACTATTTCATAGTACTCCATCTTCATAGCATTAAGCTATAATTATTCAAACATTATAGACCATCTTTCTTTTATAACTTAAACTGATCACGTCGTGATCTTATTCTATAATCATCTCTCTTAAAATTCTTTTGTTAACTCGTGATCGTTTTGTTTTACGATCCCCTTTCGTTCCTTTCATTTACGACATTATTCGTTATCTTGGCTATTGGAGTTAGGTAACTCCCATTTCTTATCTACATATCTCTTCAAGATTCTTCTTTGAATCTTATTGTTTATATAACAATTCATGCTTTAAGAATTTCTAACTTCATTTACATTGCTCAACATTCCAATCGAGTTCCACATTTTCATCATACGTATCCATTTTCTATACTTTGTATACATCGAGTCTCTAATAGTTTCAATATGGTACGCTGAGTGGTTTCCCACAAACAACCAACAAACCAGGTTCCGAGTTGCTAGTTCGTATATACCTCCGCTCTATGAAGGAATCGTTTAGCCCAGATACCATACATCAACTACTAAAGAGTACAATTGTACCATACTTAACTATAACTTTTATTCTTAACTTCTTTATCATTCTCTTCTTATAGATTAGACACTTTTACTTACGAGCACTTATATTGCATGCTAAACTAGATTAGACCCTTACTTGACAATCCTAAAATAGACAGACTTCTCTGCCTAGGCTTAGGGAACGGCGCAGCTGCGCTGCCCCAAGCCTTGGCACCGGCGCAGCTGCGCTACAGCTCGCCTGCAGAAAACCAATGGTGCAGCTGCGCCGTTTCTGGCTGTGGTACCGGCGCAGCTGCGCCGGACACAGACAGAAACTGCAGCAGCTCTGCTTCAGGCCTGACTTCCAAAACCAACCCAATTCCTACATAAATTCATGAAACTTAACATCTAAACTTATGAAATAACATCAATAAACATGCTATAACACCATTCCAAATACATAAACATTACATATACACATATTTGAAGAATCAAAACCTTAATTTTCCAAATTTCTTCATTTTTTACACTTTTAACGAATTCGATCGCCACGACTTCGTTTCTTAACCAATTGACACGATTTAAACTAAGTTGTTTTCGTTTCTTCACATACTAACATAATCCTTCACTAATTCGCAGATTACAACAAGTATTGACCATGAAATTTTGTACTTTCTAAGCCATATTTTATAATATAAACACTTTTATTTGAAATCTTCTACTAACCACTTTTCCATGAATTTGATTACTCAATACAATTTCTATATAACAATTATCAACACCCCAAACCTACGAGAATACAAATCAAAACCTAAGTTAACAACTTCCATTATCAATTTACAGAGAACTTAAGAGAATAAAATTAAAACCTAAGGTTAGATTATTACCTTCTTCCTCTTTCTATGCCTTGACAAATAATGAAGAATTGTTTGATCATTCTTCTTCTTTCTCTTAGAAAAATCACAGAGATTACATTCTCAATTTCTCACTCTCAATACTCTATATTTCTTCTTTTCACCCAATTAGGTATTAGCCTTAGGAAAAAATAAGATGCTAAGATATAAACTGAAGAATTCCCACATTCATCAGTTAAAGAAATAATACGTCTATCAGTTATATTAGGCCAAAGGCCATAAGGCTGCGTTTGGCTACACAAAAATTTCCCCCACCAGTTTATTTTAATAATATTATATTATATAATTTTTATTTGTCACACACATGTAACCAATTTAATCAACTTACGCTTATAATTATAGTAGTTACAATAATTATAATTCCCATTTTAATATACTTAATAAATCTTTACATATCTAATTTAATTAATAAATTAGATCACAACAACATTTTATTTAATTTAATTATTTTCTTAAATATTAAGCAATTGATTTAATTTAATTATTTCCTTAAATTAAATCCTTCAAATAAAATTAACATTATTCAATTTAATTTATATTAATCAATTTAGTTACTAACTTAATTCACCATAACTTTATCAACCATATATTTATCTCAATAAATAAGTTAATTAAAATATTTATTTAATTCAATAAATCTTTAAAATTAATTACAAAATTCATTTAATTTCTTCAATAGTTAACTTAACTATTAAACCTCACTTTCCCAATATATAAATATATATTTCTCTTCACACTAGATCATATATTTCAACATATATAGCACATATATATTCATACGCAAACTCAAAACATCTCATAATAAGAAATTTAATTATTAAATTCTTATTTGAATAATTTATAAAAATTCGGGTTGTCACATCTTTCCCCCCTTATAAGGATTCCATCCTCGGAATCAACGAAACCTCCCTAACACGGTTTTCACCAAATCTCTTTTCAAAATTTATCGTTGAATAACTTCAACACATTATCTTAATATATGTTTTATTTATTACCACTACCACTATTCTTCATAATAAATTCTTGCAAGTTTTATTTCATAAGCTTTCACTTGAACTCAATTATATTTTGATTATTATATATTCATTAACCCTTTCATTTCCTTTTCTAAGGATCGTTATCATAAACACTCGAGATATTACATTCACCCTTTCTTTTAAGAATTTCGTCCTCGAAATTTTGATTTACTAATATTCGTTCCTTCCATTTATCAAAATAGATTTTATGTTAATATCTATTTATTCATTAGGTTCTGCAACCAAATTCTTTCTCGAAGGATCTTTCTAAGATCATCATATTCCCCACCTCTTCATCTTCTAAGAGTTTCACATTTTCTCTTCTTTTGGAACTTCATTTCTTTCTTGAAATTATTATGTTTTGCTTAATTTTTCTCATCCTTTCCACTTTCACCTTTCAGAATAATAAGAATCTTCCACAATTGCGCAATAATTGGGAAGCGATATGAATAACAAGAATTCAAAAGATTCCAAATCATGTTGAGGGGTCATAAGACCTTGAATTACATCCCTAGGTTATCAAGTATCTCGACTTGAACCTTTAACAATCATAAGACTATACAGACCTTGAACTCTTCCCCAGGTTTAACAGTGCATCACCACCATAAACTATCTTTAATAGAATGTTTAACAATCACACAGACTGAAAACACTCTCTGCAAGTACTCTAGGTGATCAGCCTATCGTACCCCTACATCGTGCACAACGTATTACATCTTAACTTCTTAACGATTATATGCATTACTTTCGGAACCATTGTCTCCGATAACATGTCCCCTTTTTACAGGGTTGTCCACCTCAGCTTTTCAACATCTGAATCCGCACCAAAATAATTTTGTTTGGCATAACTTCTCAAGAAACGCTTGAATTAAATGAACATCTTTCAATATTCATCTAGCTGAATCAAATAGCATAGACTTCTACAATAATTCGGACATCAATCGAAATATACACACACACGCACATATATATATATATATATATATATATATATATATATATATATTCTCATATCTTAAAGAAATCTCAAAAAATCTTTTTATGACGTCATGATACCGCACTGTATTTACAGTCCGTTTGAGGATTCCGTCATTTTGTGACTTTGTCATACTACATCATACCATAGTGGGCTGACGATCCTTAGATCACATCCAACACTAAGAAAATCTGCATTGATAACTCAATCGTTTTTATCATCTTTGCACCAGGTTCCATGATGCATTAATGATATAAAATACATTTTGATATTTTCAAATCATTTTCGTCTAGCCGAAATAATTAGCATAGACTATTCTTTAAACAGTTCAAAAATCTTTGAAAATTGGTTTTAGTGATATCATATCTCAACAGGTAACGACGTGTCAGTGTCCAGAAGTCCACACATACACATTTGTCACCATGCGTTGAGAGTAAAAATTCATTTTAAAAAGGCATATAGTGCAAATTTAGCTTGATGTCAAAAATTTTGAAGTCTAGCTTAACTAGAAGATTTGGAAAAATTTATGTCTTCACTTTCTATACTGATCCATTGCTTAATAATTCTATCTATCCCCATAATCCTCAATTCTTCATTCATAACTTAATTATACCCCAGTTCATCAAACTTACCGCACATTTGGAAGTTCAGGACTTGCCACAATAATATGAGTTTAAGAACTTATCCTAGTCAGACCATAGGCGTCAATTCGCTGAGGGGTTCAAAACATACCATATTATTATGAGTCACGAACTTACCATATGCATTAGTTTTACGAATCGCGCTTAATCCTAATAATATCTGTCTAATCTTAATAGTTTCTAACTATCAAACATACACATGAGAAAAGAATCACCTTTTCGCCACATATACATTGATAGTGCAACACCAACATTCTAATGATTATCAATATGATAAACTGAGTTCAAGCACAAAACCCTTGCCCATACAAAGATTTGTACAACTCAGTCGTCACATGAGTCCTCAATTGAAATCCCACCTAACTTTATCTTACTCTTAACTTGTTCTTTGCTCGATACGAATTCCTCGTATCACATTATCTATAACTCCTCATGAGTTTATCTTGTACTATTTCATAGTACATTACCTTCATAGCATCAAGCTATAATTATTCAAACATTACAGACCATCTTTCTTTTATAACTTAAACAAATCACGTCGTGATCTTATTCTATAATCATCTCCCTTAAAATTCTTTTCTTAACTCGTGATCGTTTTGTTTTAAGATCCCCTTTCTTTCCTTTCATTACGACATTATTCGTTATCTTGACTATTGGAGTTAGGTAACTCCCATTTCTTATCTACATATCTTTTCAAGATTCTTCTTTGAATCTTCTTGTTTATATAACAATTCTTGCTTGAAGAATGTCCAACTTCATATATATCGTTCAACATTTCATTCAAGTTCTACATTTTCATCATACGTATCCATTTTCTAGACTTGGTACACATCGAGTCTTTACCAGTTTCAATATGGTACGCTGAGTGGTTTCCCACAAACAACCAACAAACTAGGTTCCGAGTTGCTAGTTCGTATATACCTCCGCTCTATAAAGGAATCGTTTAGCCCATATACCATACATCAACTACTAAAGAGTACAACTGTACCATACTTAACTATAACTTTTATTCTTAACTTCTTTACCATCTTCTCCTTTATTCTTTAAGGTTATAGCCTAGGGTACTCTTACCTAAAGTTTATAACCTACAGCTTTGATACCAACTGTAACGACCCCAAAAATCATACATTTTAATTCTCTACTTTGGTCGTTAATAATACATTTAACCTCTAATTTTACATCATTATTCGATGTTTAACTTTATAAAATGAGGAATAATTTAAACTTTTATGTCTTCTTACTTTAATTCCCTGAATCAAAACCTTTATCAACTACATATCTTTGCATCAATCTTATTTTATGATTCGCTTTATCATTGTTATCATATAAATATTTACATTTCAATCCGATAACCTTTACATATCAGATAACTCTACCTCTAGCTTTACAACTCATTATAAAACTATACATCATAAAACATTTAATACATCTCATGAGTCTTAATCATAGTTTAAAGAAATAACAACTTTAGCTAAAAATATAAGACTTCGTATATTATTTCTGAACCACTTCATTCAAGTAGCACACAGTGACCTCTTCAATCTTTAACATGCAAAAATGGTTATTTGCAAGATTGAGCTCGATAGCCCAGCAAAATCTAACTGTTTTCATGCATCACGTAGTATATAATAACATGCATCAACATATATCTCATAAACATTGTACTAACATCACATACATGTTACAGTTCATACGACAAATATAAAGATTGAGTTCCTTACTCAATCAACGTAGTCATAAATTGACTTTAATGTTTCATACTTTCAACATATATATAACACATCATGTTATTTGCAATAAAGATTTAAAATAATTAATCACCAAGTTCACATAGCAAATAGGAACTGAAAGACTTGCCTGATTCGTTGCTTACCAACTACAGCTTACTGCTTTGTGTTTATCTTATAATAGTTTAGAAGTTCATATATACAAGCATCAGTTACATATATACAATGAAATCAATTAGATTGCATTGACTCTTCATCTTATCCTTTTATTTCATAACAGTTCCTTCTAATCGTCACTCGATGTTCAATCTAGTGTTTAAGTCTTGTTACGGCATCTCTTTGTTCAATCAATTTAATTACATTAAAATTCCTTTTTCCTTCTCATTATATTCTACTTTAATTGACACTTGACATTCAGTTAAGTCTTTAACCTTGTCTTTATATCACATTAGACATATAATGGTTGTTAACATTATTTTAGTTATCCTTCGTTTCGTATTTCTTTATACTTCTCTTTTAATCGACACTTAGCATTTGTTAAGTCGTCATAGCTTGATATTACATTATATTAATGTATTATCTTCTTTAAAGTTAATTAAATCAACTTCCATCTCATGCTTTTAAATTACTTCATTCAAATGGTTACCTAACATTTAGTCAAGTTCTTACAATCTTGCATCTACATCCTTTTAGATGTATATTAGGTTAGTTAAATTAATTAACTTAACCTTCCTATCATTATTTAAATTTTATTTTATACTTTCAAATTATTTCTTTTAATTGGTACTTAACATGTGGTTAAGTTTTTCACTTATGTCTCTACATCATTATATTGCATGCTAAACTAGATTAGACCCTTACTTGACAATCCTAAAATAGACAAACTTCTCTGCCTAGGCTCAGGGAACGGCGTAGCTGCGCAGCCCCAAGCCTTGGCACCGGCAAAGCTGCGCTGCAGTTCGCCTATAGAAAACCAATGGCGTAGCTGCGCCGTTTCTGGCTATGGTACCGGCGCAGCTGCGCCGGACACAGACAGAAATAGCAGCAGCTCTGCTTCAGGCCTTACTTCCAAAACCAACCCAATTCCTACATAAATTCACGAAACTTAACATCTAAACTTATGTAATAACATCAATAAACATGCTATACACCATTCCAAATACATAAACATTACATATACACATATTTGAAGAATCAAAACCATAATTTTCCAAATTTCTTTATTTTTTACACTTTTAGCGAATTCGATCGCCACGACTTCGTTTCTTAACCAATAGACACGATTTAAACTACGTTTTTTTCATTTCTTCACATACTAATATAATCCTTCTCCAATTTGCAGATTACAACAAGTATTGACCATAAAATTTTGTACTTTCTAAGTCATATTCTATAACATAAACACTTTTATTTGAAATCTTCTACTAACCACTTTTCCATGAATTTGATTACTCAATACAATTTCTATATAACAATTATCAACACCCCAAACCTAAGAGAATACAAATTAAAACCTAAGTTAACAACTTCCATTATCAAATTACAGAGAACTTAAGAGAATAAAATTAAAACCTAAGGTTAGATTATTACCTTCTTCCTTTTTCTATGCCTTGACAAATAATGAAGAATTGTTTGATCATTCTTCTTCTTTCTCTTAGAAAAATCACAGAGATTACACTCTCAATTTCTCACTCTCAATACTCTGTGTTTCTTCTTCTCACCCAACTAGGTATTAGCCTTAGGAAAAAATAAGATGCTAAGATATAAACTGAAGACTTCCCACATTCATCAGTTAAAGAAATAATACATCTATCAGTTATGTTAGGTCAAAAGTCATAAGGCTGCGTTTGGCTACACACAAATTTCCCCCACCAGTTTATTTTAATAATATTATATTATATAATTTTTATTTGTCACACACATGTAACCAATTTAATCAACTTACGCTTATAATTATAATAGTTACAATAATTATAATTCCCATTGTAATATACTTAATAAATCTTTACATATCTAATTTAATTAATAAATTAGATCAAAACAACATTTTATTTTATTTAATTATTTTCTTAAATATTAAGCATTTGATTTAATTTAATTATTTCCTTAAATTAAATTCTTCAAATAAAATTAACATTATTCAATTTAATTTATATTAATCAATTTAGTTACTAACTTAATTCACCATAACTTTATCAACCATATATTTATCTCAATAAATAAGTTAATTAAAATATTTATTTCATTCAATAAATATTTAAAATTAATTATAAAATTCATTTAATTTCTTCAATAGTTAACTTAACTATTAAACCTCACTTTCCCAATATATAAATATATATTTCTCTTCACACTAGATCATATATTTCAACATATATAGCACATATATATACATACTCAAACTCAAAACATCTCATAATAAGAAATTTAATTATTAAATTCTTATTTTAATAATTTATAAAAATTCGTGTTGTCATAGCGCCGCAACGCCGACAGTAGAAAAATGTTGACGAAATTAGGTTTTGTTCCATTTGAATGTAGACCTAAAGTAAGACAATGAATGCACTTAATGTTCATAATCAAGCTAACCTTAAATCACTTATAAGGTGATAATGTTAGACGATTTAGTAAGGTTTAATAGAAATTAAACAAAGAACGCGGGAACGTAATAAGTAAATCGTAAATGACGTTCAACGTTGGTACTTAACCAATAATGATCGAATATCGGTTAGTAATGTAAGAAAGTTAACGAGCCGTACCAAAGTATAGGAAGTCGAATCGACTTTAATAACGAAGTTAATTCAAATAAGACATAGAAGAGAAAGAAGTCGGTTAGAACCGTAAAGTTAGTTTGTTTGATAACTAATTAAAGTGTGCTATGTGAATGTATCATGTAGATCCTGTAAAGACTGAGAATAGTTGAATTGTATATTCGAAAACGCTTGAAGGCAAGTCTTTCTTAACTCTTGCCTAACATTCGTGTTAGTCAAGTTTTATGTGATAAATGTTATACAATGCATGAATGGTATTAAAGAAAGTGTCGATGCCTGTTTTAACTTGGCTAGACAAGTATTGAAGAATTGATTGATTTGTTTACAAGTCTTTCGATATAGAACTGTTAACGCTATCCTATGCCAAGTATTTGGTAAGGATGAGAAGGTAAGTTTGTCTATGTATAAACAAAAGTATTTTTCATCGATTATTCGATGGGCACGTGAGGTTGCCAAGTGTTGAACGTAAATACGTTTAACGTAAGAGTGTTGATCAACATAGAGTAAAATAGGCTGATCACCTAGAAGTGCTCGTAAGTAAAGACAGATGGATGGACTTAGTGCCGGATGTCCTTTTAAAGTATAAAAATAAAAAGAGTATGTTCATGGTCTATTGACCGTGTTAGTTCCTAGAGGGCACAATAGATCTAGAAGGGGGGGGGGGTTGAATAGATCCTTTTTATTTCAAATACTCTTCTAGTTTATATTATTTTGTTCATAATTAACATATGACAAACATAAGAATCTTTTTAAGCACAACGGAATAAGTAAAAGATCCCCTTCATTGATATATCCATAATCATACATACATTGTTCGTAGAGTAAGTTTAGTTGTAAGCAGTTAAAATATACATAGCAGTTATAGTAGTTATAGTACATAATGTAAATGACATAATGTAAAAGACACAAGGGATTTTAAGTGGTTCAGAGACTCAAACTCGTAATCCACTCTTCTGCTTTCAACTAGTAGGATTTCCACTAAGGAAGGGCAGCACCCTGAATCATGAAGATTCCTTCTAGGCCAGCATCCTTGGGACTTCAGTTCACTAAGAACTCTTCAAGGCCAGCAGTCTTAGGACTTCTCTAGTTCCCTAGTAACTCTTCAAGTCCAGCAGGCTTAGAACTTCGTTTAGTCCCTCCGGATAAGGACTCCTTAGGCCCTGCATCATTTAGTCCCTTTGGACAAAGACCCTTCTGGCCCTGGCTTTGTTGAGTTGTTTGTTTGTTTTTGTTGGAGTCGGTGCTGAGCTGCTAAGATGTCTTCATGCTCTGAACATCTTCTATACTTAGCAGCTTGGCTTGATCATCCTTGAAGTGCAGCTGAGTGTTGCATGATGCTCAACTTCTTAGGTTGCTCAACTACTCTGGATGACCCCTTGATGAACTGCCTGAAAGATCATTCTCCTTGGTACTTGATGGCTGCACATGAGAGGCTTCTAAGATTACTGTAAGCACTTCTGTTAGGTACTTAGAAGCTGTCTCATGCTTGACACCAAGATGGCTTTTGTGATCTCCCTTCTTGCTACTCGATGCCTTCTCGTGATGGACTTGCTAAGATTACCATAGGCTCTTCTCTATTGTACTTAGAGTCTTTCCATGATGGACATCCAGATGGCATGATGCTCTCCTTTCTCTCAGCAGTTCAGAACACTCTTCATGTAGTAGAACTCTCACTTCTACATAGTAGAACTCAGACTTCTACTTCTTTCTTTATCTGACTTCTGAGTGTTCTTGGTGGATCATAGAGTGAGCCTTCGGACTCACTGTTTCACATGGTTTAGATCAGTCCACCTTCTCTCCAAACTTGGCAACTCCAACAACCTTTGATCTTTGAAGCTCTTTCTCATTTATACTTCTTCCCAATCCTTCCGTTGGAAAGTAACCGTTGAAGGCTATTGAAATATCTTCAAAGATCTCAAGTTGCTTGATGTAGACTGCTTGATGTGACTTGTCACACTTATTCTGACGCTACAGTCTACTGTTTCACCTACCCTGGCAGATGTATCACTTTACTGTCTTGGGCAGGTTAAAGACTTTATTTCTTCTGATTTCTTGATCAGAGGTTGCCCTTTTGCATCGATGCTCTCAATAAGCATTTGTCCTAATATTACCCATCAGATTAAACCGTTGCCAATGCTTCAGTCTTCACGTATTTGAACTCTACGATTCTGATGCATGTCTTCAAGGACCTGATCGTAGTGTCTTGTTGAGTGTTGCTCGTTGACTAGTAGAGTTAACATTACGATCCTGAAGAGTGTTGCTTTGATCTTCATAGTAGAACACCTCTTCCTTGTATTGGGCAGTGCTTTAATACTTCTACTTGCTTCGACTGTTCTAAGATACTGATGGCCTAATTCCTTATTCTGGTCCCCTTCTGAATATCAAGACACTTTAGATTTGTGGTGCGTCCAGCTTGCTTTCTCCTTGTGATCTCCCATTCACTTATCATCAATGAACTGACCCTGCACTTAATCACTTTAGCCTTGCTCTTCAAAGGCTGACCAGTATCTCGGTTCACCTTCCATCAGTTCCTTCTTTGTTTGGTAAACACTACGATCTTGGTTGCTTCCAAGATCGTTGTCTTCTGTTCACTTGATAGCTACTGCATAAGCTGACTTTCCTTAGTCAGCTTCTGAAGTCTTCTTTGGATCTCCTTGTGGAAGACTTCATCACGAATGGCCTTACACCTCAATCTTAATGCTGATTGGGTTTGATCTGAGATCTTCTGTTAGCCTGCATGCCATTTGTTGAGTGCTCTCTGGTTTCCTTGGATGTAGCTTGCAGCTTGAAACAGAGGCTTCGTTCCTTGGATGTTCTTGGAGTGCTCATTTGTTGAGAATCGTATATGCTCTACGATTCATCCTTGGCATTGTGAGCACTTTTTCTTAGATTGTAGTTCTGTACTCTACGATTTAGCTTTAGCTTGTGCATACACTACGATCCCAAGATCAGATCTTGACACTACGATTTCTGCCTTGTGCTTGTTGTCTTCATCTGATCTTTCTTGACTACGATCTCTGCATGTACACAATAGACTCTACGAACTCAGAGTGTGATCTATGATCCTTGACTTGGCTTTGGCATCAGTAGACTCTACGACTCTGAGTGTAGTCTATGTTTATGTCTTGGCTTCGGCAGATGACCGGTCGGCTCGTAGGTAGGCTATCTCTACGATTCTGAACTTGACTTCCTCAGCACACTACGATCCCGAGGAAGCTCTACTCGATACACTACGATCCTTCTTCGTTTCCCCTGGTAGTCTATAAACTCTGAGATCTACTATCTTACATACTCCTATTCTGTCTCGACAGCTCTCGAGTTAACCTTGACTCACCTGGTACACTACGACTTCTGGTGCAGTACTCGACGATTAGACTAGCCTATCTATTACATCATAAGATCAACCTAACAAGCTTGATCTTTCTATATTTATAGTCCTTGTACATCAAATCTTTTTAAGGAGTTTACTAAGCTGTTTTACTTATGTAGGATCAACCTAACATATTTGATCAATTCATTCTAAGTCCTTATACATATATTTCTATTATCTATCAAAGGACTTTACAACTTTTTTTAATACAAGAATACTTGCATATTATTCATTCATATACATATATATCATAATCAAATCATATATAAATAGGAATAGCATTCACATGCTTATTCCTGACAATCTCCCCTTATTTGATTATGACAAAACCAATAAGTGCATATGCATGTTATGAATGAATCTTATATACAGTGAGCAGCTGTATTTCTAAAACAGTTAATTATGAATGTCATTTATATTGATATGGCAATTTATACATTAAGACATTCTAAATCCTGGATCCAGAACATTCCTAACAGGTTAGAGATGTACCTCCTTGGCTCCATGTGTGTTTTCAGGATGCTTGTTGATCAGCTACTCATCTGATTGGACATTTTTCTCTTACTCCCTTTCAGCATCTTTCTGATCTGGCTTCCCCTCAGACTCTGCGATCTTATTATCATCATTTTCTGGCTCCCCCTCAGATGAGGATACTCTTTCAGTAGCTACTGTCTTCTTCTTTGACTTCTTCTCTCTTGTCCCTCTGCTCTTCTTCGAGTGTCACTTGCTCCTCTTCTTTCTATGCCTCTTTTTCTCCCCTTTTTTGTCATCAATCATTTGAGAGAGCTACTCCATGTTGGAATTAAGCTGCTCCATCAGGTAGGAGGTGTTGGCAACTTCAAACTTGAGTTCCTGCTGGCCTAGCTGAAGTTTCACAGAGAAGGACTGCTTTAAGTCGTCAATCTTGTCAGAGAGGGCTTCGATTTGCTTTGCATTTTCCTTTTGAATTTGTAGGACTTCAGCCTTTTGATCTTGTATGGCCTTCTGATAGATGTTATCTCTCTCTTAGAGTTTGAGAGATTCATCAGCCAAGATAACTTGAAGCTTGTACTGGAAAGAATCATCTCCTACTACTGTCTGCTTCTGTGATTCTTCAGTGAGCATAGATATCTTCTTGCTTAGATAATCAGAGCTCTTCAGTAGTTGCTGCTCCAAAGTAGTTTGATCCTTTTAGTTGGCAGCTTCAAGTTGAACAATAGATTGGACTCTATGATTGTCATCTTTGGACAGATTTTCAAATGTTTGGATAATCTGAACAATCGTGGAATACCAATTGCTTGTGGATGATGATGGAGTGTTTGATAGCAGTGCTTGATCATAAGGAGGCTTCTGGTTTTGGACTTGAACATCATCAGCAGTAGAGTGATCAGACTCTACGATCAGGTCCTTGGTCATGGCTCTTTTTCCTTCAGAATCCACTCTACGATCGTAGGGGATATAGAGATTTTCATCTTGTCGATAGACTTTGAAGTGAGGCTGGTTTGTTATCATCTTGGTAGCATAAGTTTTCACCCTTGGGAAGTTTTGGGCTACCAGTTCCATGTTTGGAAAAGTCTTATAACACCAGCTGAAGTAGCTTCCATCTCCTTCAGTAAAGGCCTTTACCCATGGCATCAACTGGAAGAACCATCTCATCAGCAAATCATTAGGGTTATAGAGAATGGTTAAGCAGTCTAGCTCCATATTGTTCCAGTTCTTGACTAAGTCAAAGGAAGTCATTCTTATTACTCTGAGCTGTTCACCTCCATAGTTTACCCATCTGTCAGGAAGAGTCTCTGATGGTTCATTGGGAACTTCTACCACAATTCTCTTGGTAAATCTAGCAGGTGAGAGGACAGGGTAGGGTTCTGAATCTTCCGATTCCTGATCTTCAGAGTTGGAATCATTTCCTACTTCTTCCTTCTCAGAGCCAGAACCATTTAGATCAGCTTCAAAAGGGAGTCCTTCTTGCTGCATTTCATGTCCAGAGCCTTCTTGATCATCTTCAACAGAGAATCCTTCTTGCTGCATTTCATTATCAGAACCTTCTTCAGCAAGTATTTCCTTAGATTGTTCTTCTTCATTGCTAGCTTCATCTTCAGAACTTTCTATTGGGGATACAGACTCATCATCACTTCATTCAATGATGGCATATGATTGGCCACTATTCCTTTTGGAGGCAAACTGGGCTTGCAGCCTGTAGCTTTTCCTTTTTCGTGGAGGTTCAACTATTGGAGACACAGACTCTTATTCTTCTTCAGGCTCTGACTCCTCTTGCTCAACAAACATACTTGTTTACAGTTAAGCACTTGCAGGGGCATATTCTTCTTCCTTGGACTCATCACTTTCTGAGCCATAATGAGGGCTTTCTGAATTTGAGGGGGCATTCTCTTCTTCTTCTTGAATAGCATTGTCAGACCCATTCTCTGGGCTTGTTGGAGCAATTGCATTTGGGGATGCTTTTTGGTTATCTTGATTTTCCTCTTCATCAGCAGATTGACTTCTCTGAGGATTGGCCATGGGGCTTGAGCATTTTTTTTGTCAGCAGTTGCTGCAATCTTTTCCATCACATCAGCTTCATTTTCATTACTGGATGTTGTTTGTGGAGATTGAACCTTGACATCTGTTTTCTTTCCTTCTGCTGACTCTATGTCCCTTTCTTCAGCAGATGTACTGTTCTGGGAAGCTGAGGATGGTTTGTCTTCCATCTTAGCTTTCTTGATAACTGGCCCTTGAAGCAACCTGCTGCTTCTTCTCTTTGTAGTTTCAGCAGTTAGGAATTTTTCTTCTTTGTCCTTGTTCAGGGAGGAGACTCTCCTTGGTGGGGCTTGGGCTTTCTTCACCTCACCAGCTTTCTTCACAGCTTTTGATTTCTTCCTAGCTGGTGTGATTTCTGCTGCTACAGAGTCATCAGACTCCGAGCTCTCTGCCTCTACTACCTTCCTCTTCTTTGCAGAGGCTCTACTGCTGTTCCCACCTGTAGCCTTTTGTTCTCCTTAGGGTTCTTCTTCCAGTTCTCAAATAACTGTGGAGACATCACTTTGTGCACATTCAAGGCTTCTCCCTCATTATCCTTGATTTTCCCTCCTAGTTTCTTCTTCAGTATAATACTCAGCATCCTTCCATGAAATACTTTGGTCAGAGGCTTTTCAGTGGATTTCTTCTTCTCAGCCTTCTCTACCCACTTGGAGATTTGATCGAACAAGATAGCTCCAAAGTCAATTTATTTCTTCAGAACTATAGCTGACATTATCTTCAATTGTTGGTCAATCACTGTATCATGTGCAGCATTTTTTCACAATATGCATTTTACAACAATTTCAGCTAGGAACTCATATTCTTCAGGAAACTCCTTCTTCTTCATGTCTTTAAAACTAGGGTTTCTTTGGTACCCCATCAACTCCTTTGCTGGTTCAGTGTTGACATCTTCAAGGTTCTTTAGGCCTTGGTTAGGAAAACCTAGGCATTGATTTAAGTCAGAAGATTTCAGCTTCAGAGTCTGACCTTTAACCATGGTAGACAGTGTTCCAGAGTTTAAGGAGACATTTGAGTAAAACTCTTTAACTAGGTCAATGTACACACGAGTACTTGCCTCAAGGCATTCTGAAACCCCAGCTTTCTTCACGAGTTCAAGTATGTCCCTGAACTTCTTCTTAGATTTCTCAAACGATTTGGTTCTGAGCTGAATGCCGGTGATAACTTGACAATTCTTCATTTGAATAGTTCGAAGACTGTGGGTGTTTGATTTAGAGATGTTTATGTGAGATGGCTGATTGGGATTTGGTAAGGCTCTGGAGGGTTAACTGATTTTGCTCTTGAAAAGCTTTCTAGGGTTTTGAAAATGGGAGGGAGAAAGGTTCGATATCTTTTGGTAACTTTCTGTAGATTTGAAATTGTCTTTATGGCAGTTCCTTCTAACTCTGAACACTCAGTGATGTGTCAATTGTCCATTGGTTGCACGTTGCCCAGTAATGAGCTGTAACTCCCCATAACTTTTCAGTTATTAGAAGAGTGGACGTTTAATTGACGTGGCTTTGACCGTTGACCTTTTGATTTGTAGAGTAGCATGATGAGACAATTATAGACTCTACGATTTACTTTGTTGACTCAACGATCAACTTCTGAGAGATGCTGCAGTGGATGGCTTTGTCTTTCCTCCTTACTTCGATGCAGCATAGCTCAATCACTGATGTATTCGAACTTATCTCCTTAACTTGAATAGCTTAGCAGATGTCTCATTCTTCCGGTTCCTTGTGAACTGGTGTACCCTTTGGTAGGACTACGATCATTGAGTTGTCTTCTACGATCGCTGAGGTTGCATTATGATCGTTTAGTCCTCTTCAAACTCAACTCTACGATCGTTGACTGACTTGGTTCTTTTGAGATGAACTAGATCAAGCATTCCTTCTGGGATAAGGTAGCTCAAGAAGGGCCAACCTCTTAGAGTGAGCTAAGGGTCAGGTTTTCCCGTGAGACACTTTTCCAGATGAAGTGCTATAGCAATGATTTGCAATAACATTTCATTAGACCTTTTCTGGTGGGGAGGTCTTCTACCAGCTCTAGATATCTGCATTACTAAAATCGTGGTGTCCTCCTTCTCTTACGCTACGATCATATGTTTAATCGTAGGCACTTCACGATTATGGATTGGATGGCTGAAGGGTTATCAGTAGTACGTTTTAAGGCGTTCCTACTGACTATGGATCTTCATTTGGTTCATCAGCCACAAAGTTTTTGGACTCTGCAGGTGGTACATCTCTTTAAGCTTTATTAGTTCTGTTATTCCTTAACGGATCACTGCTCCCCCATTGTTGATGCTGTCTTCCCAGATAGATGTGATTCCCTCTTCTTCAAATTCATTTGAAGGCAGCCTTCCATATTTTTCTCTGGCTGGAATCTCCATCATTACTTAGATCTCCGTGTATCGTAGAGATGAGTATTTTCATGATAGGTCACTCTACGATCATTTGCCAACACTACGAACGTAGTCTTCTTTGACAGTCTTGAGTTTGAGAAGTTCTGCTTCTTAATGAACTCCTCTTTTCTAATGCTCGATGATCATCTGATGTGAGCTTCCATAAGGATTCTTCTTATGTAGCACTCTTTGCTAGCTTTTGAGCACATAAGGCCCTTTCCTTCTTTGATTGAATAGCTTGCTTGCATATACAGATTAGCAGCCATGTGAGCTCCATTCTGGTTAGCTCAGAGGGTTTTCAAGGACAGGCTTGGACAGATAAGAACTCTATCAGAATCATCTCTGAATTGTCCTTAGCCTTCTGTTGGTTGAGTCTTCTTGACTGAAGTCTTCTGCTTCATCATTCCTTAGTTTGGTCAGACTGACCAAGTCCCTGCAGGTTTAAATATATTTCTATTTTTGGTACCCATAATTAAATGGGTCCTGCTAGGTTAGTTTTCTAGACCCCTGTTCCTCTTATTTGGGCAATCATAATATTTATCACCAACAGACATATTCATGCATGCAACTATCTTAAGATAGTACATTTTGAGATGCATGATGGTGAGTGAGTGTAGGATATGGCATTTAATAACACACTCTTTATCTATGATGGTTTCATCATTTACTAGATTCTGTTCACAGTGTTTAAGTGTTCAGAGTAGGAATCAACTCTACGATTTATGAGTATCTAGTTGATCCATGGAGGTGATCAGTTTCTACAGATCAGCCAGATCCTTTTGTAGAACTGATCATACTCTGTGAGTTGTCATACACTTAGAAAATAGGTTTGTACCTACATACTAACCCACCAACAACGATTACTTCACATAAAGTTTATTAGGCCGGTGATGTTCTTATGACCTATTTCAGATTTCTTCAAGATGTCATCTTCAACCTAAAACTTGGATGGAGATAAAGTTTATAGTTATTTGATTTTCCATCCTCAAGTTACTTTCTTTCTTCACCTTTTTAGGTAGATTATGACTTCTTGACAGAATCCTGTTATAGTTCACAAGGAGATGCAATTATGATGTATGCATTTATAATAGTGAGGTATCGAACCTTTTTACTGTCAGTTACTAAACAATCATTTATCATGGATATACTGAGTTTAGGTATTGATGAGCATGGCTTTACTTTTGCTCCTGACAGCTTATTGCTCTTGCTGACCTTTAATCAATCAGTAGTGGTCTTGAAGATATAGGCCAAGAGAATCTCAGCATTAAGATCTTTGACATCCTTTAGCTGACAGAGTTTGCACCCAGCTGTTGGTTGGCCAGACATAAGTTTGAGAAGATCTTATTTCTTCTCTTGATAATCATTTCTTAGCATGTATGGCTACTTCATCTTTCAGACGGGAGGGTGCTTGACACTTTGTCATTGACGTCTCTTGAGTGTTCTCGTCAGGTCTTAGCACTACATGATTGACTGCAGGCTAGGATTGGTCTTGCCGATGTATCAATAGAGACCATGGACCAATCTAAGTAGCTTCCGGTGTATATACATATTTCAGCTATACACAATATTTCCAACATGTGAGGTCATCTGCATATAACAAGTTACTTACTACTAAACTAAGGTTAGAACAATGTTAGTGCCTGGGATCAAACTCAAAGAGATTAGCTTTTGAATATAGCATGAGAACCTGTTTTGATACCAATTGTTAGTTCCCAGAGGGCACAATAGATCTAGAAGGGGGGGGGGGAGTTGAATAGATCCTTTTTATTTCAAATACTTTTCCGGTTTATATTATTTTATTCATAATTAACATATGACAAACATAAGAATCTTTTCAAGCACAGCAGAATAAGTAAAAGATCCCCTTCATTGATATATCCATAATCATACATACATTGTTCGTAGAGTAAGTTTAGTTGTAAGAAGTTAAAACATAGATAGCAGTTATAGCAGTTATAGTACATAATGTAATGACATAATGTAAAAGACACAAGGGGTTTTAAGTGGTTCAGAGACTCAAACTCCTAATCCACTCTTCTGCTTTCAACTAGCAGGATTTCTACTAAGGAAGGGCAGCACCCTGAATCACTAAGATTCCTTCAAGGCCAGCAGTTTAGGGACTTCAGTTTACTAAGAACTCTTCAAGGCCAGCAGCCTTGGGACTTCTCTAGTTCCCTAGGAACTCTTCAAGCCCAGCAGGCTTGGAACTTCGTTTAGTCCCTCCGGACAAGGACTCCTCAGGCTCTGCTTCATTTAGTCCCTTTGGACAAGGACCCTTCTGGCCCTGACTTTGTTGAGTTGTTTGTTTTTTGTTGTTGGAGTCGGTGCTGAGCTGCTAAGATGTCTTCATGCTCTGAACATCTTCTATACTTAGCAGCTTGGCTTGATCATCCTTGAAGTGCAGCTGAGTGTTGCATGATGCTCAGCTTCTTAGGTTGCTCAACTACTCCGGATGACCCCTTGATGAACTGTTTTGAAGATCATTCTCCTTGGTACTTGATGGCTACACATGAGAGGATTCTAAGATTACTGTAAGCACTTCTGTTAGGTACTTAAAAGCTGTCTCATGCTTAACACCAAGATGGCTTTTGTGATCTCCCTTCTTGCTACTCGATGCCTTCTCGTGATGGACTTGCTAAGATGACCGTATGCTCTTCTCTATTATACTTAGAATTTTCCATGATGGACATCCAGATGGCATGATGCTCTCATTTATTTCAGCAGTTAAGAACACTCTTCATGTAGTAGAACTCACACTTCTACTTCTTTCTTTATCTAATTTCTGAGTGTTCTTGGTGGATCGTAGAGTGAGCCTTCGGACTCACTATTTCACATGGTTTAGATCAGTCCACCTTCTTTCCAAACTTGGAAACTCCAGCAACCTTTGATCTTTGAAGCTCTTTCTCATTTATACTTCTTCCTAATCCTTCTATGAAAAGTAACCGATGAAGGCTATTCAAATATCTTCACAGATCTCAAGTTGCTTGATGTAGACTGCTTGATGTGACTTGTCATACTTTTTCTGACGCTACAGTCTACTGTTTCACCTACCCTGGCAGATGTATCACTTTACTGTCTTGGGCAAGTTGAAGACTTTATTTCTTCTGATTTCTTTATCAGAGGTTGTCCTTTTGCATCGATGCTCTCAATAAACACTTGTCCGAATATTACCCTTCAGATTGAACCGTTGCCAATGCTTCAGTCTTCAGGTATTCTAACTCTACGATTCTGCTGCATGTCTTCAAGGACCTGATTGTAGTGTCTTATTGAGTGTTGCTCGTTGACTAGTAGAGTTAACACTACGATCCTGAAGAGTGTTGCTTGGATCTTCACAGTAGAACACCTCTTCCTTGTATTGTGCAGTGCTTCAATACTTCTGTTTGCTTCGACTGTTCTAAGATACTGATGGCCTAATTCCTTGCTCTGGTCCCCTTCTGAATATCAAGACACTTCAAATTTGTGGCGTGTCCAGCTTGCTTTCCCCTTATGATCTCCCATTCACTTATCATCAATGAACTGACCCTGCACTTAATCACTTTAGCCTTGATCTTCAGAGGCTGAACAGTATCTCGGTTCACCTTCCATCAGTTCCTTCTTTGTTTGGCAAACACTACGATCTTGGTTACTTCCAATATCGTTGTCTTTTGTTCACTTGATAACTACTGCATAAGCTGACTTTCCTTAGTCAGCTTCTGAAGTCTTCTTTGGATCTCCTTGTGGAAGACTTCATCACGAATGGCCTTACACCTCAATCTTAATGCTGATTGGGTTTGAGTTGAGATCTTCTATTAGCCTGCATGCCATTCGTTGAGTGCTCTCTGATTTCCATGGATGTAGCTTGCATCTTGAACCAGAGGCTTAGTTCCTTTGGATGTTCTGGGAGTGCTCATTTGTTGAGAACCGTATATGCTCTACGATTCATCCTTGTCATTGTGAGCACTTTTTCTTAGATCGTAGTTTTGCACTCTACGATTTAGTTTCGGCTTGTGCAGACACTACGATCCCGAGATCAGATCTTGACACTACATTTTCTGCCTTGTGCTTGTTGTCTTCATCTGATCTTTCTTGACTACGATCTCTGCATGTAATCAATAGACTCTATGAACTCAGAATGTGATCTACGATCCTTGACATGGCTTTGCCATCATTAGACTCTACGACTCTAAGTGTAGTCTACGTTTCTGTCTTGGCTTCGACAGATGACCAGTCGGTTCGTAGGCAGGCTGTCTCTACGATTTTGAACATGACTTCCTCATCACACTATGATCCCGGGAAAGCTCTACTCGATACACTACGATCCTTCTTCATTTCCCCTAGTAGTTTACGAACTCCGAGATCTACTATCTTGCATACTCCTATTCTGCCTCGATAGCGCTCAAGTTAACCTTGACTCACCTGGCAGACTACGACTTCTGGTGCAGTGCTCGACGATCAGACTAGCCTATCTATTACATCATAAGATCAACCTAACAAGCTTGATCTTTCTATATTTATAGTCCTTGTACATCATTTCTTTTTAAGGACTTTACAAAGCTGTTTGGCTTATGTAGGATCAACCTAACATATTTGATCAATTCATTCTAAGTCCTTGTACATATATTTTTAT
This sequence comes from Panax japonicus, assembly GCA_020205505.1. Taxonomy (NCBI): domain Eukaryota; kingdom Viridiplantae; phylum Streptophyta; class Magnoliopsida; order Apiales; family Araliaceae; genus Panax; species Panax japonicus. The sequence goes on along the minus strand of CM035101.1, from coordinate 16,346,773 downwards.
TATCTATCAAAGGACTTTACATCTTTTCTTAATGTAAGCATACTTGCATATTATTCATTCATATACATATATATAATAATTAAATCATATATAAATAGGAATAGCATTCACATGCTTATTCCTGACAGACCGGTTCATCATTCCTAAGATATTATATATACTTTGGAATTGTTGTTATGATATGACAAGTAATAGTCAAATGTTTCATAGTGCTTCGTAGTTAATTGTTCATATATGAAAATAAAGCATGTAATTGTTAATGTGATATTCATATGATTCTTTGTTACGACTTGCTGAGCTAGTTATGCTCATTCTTGCTTGAACCATATGTTTGCAGCTAAAGCGGAACGAACTGAGAGTTCTAAGAGAGATAAAGGCAAGGCTAGGATGGACAATTAATCGTCCTGTAATAGATTAGTGTATTTGGTTGTAATATACTTATGAAGAACAACTAATGCATTTGGTTTATGAACTTGGGAAAAGATTTATTACAAATGTAATACAAAGATAATAATTACACTCATTTTATTGTTATCTCAATGGAATGATTGTATGGATTGTAGTATCTTGGAGCACCATCTGTCGGGTTGGAAGATACCCAGATTTGGGGGCGTCACAAGATTTATACTCTATTACGTGCTTGTAGTCCGGTTTATAAGGATGCAACACAGACACATGAAACACATTGTGTATTCTTTCTATTTCTAGAGGTAAGGCTATTTCATAGGCTACCTCTCCCACCCTTCTTAAAATTTCAAAAAATCCTACAAACCCTGGACTTAACTTCCCTTTCTTCCCAAAACGTGTCTTCCCTTTCCAAGGCGACACTTTTAGAAAGACATACGATCCAACTTCAAATTCCCTCTTCTCTCGATGAGGATCTGCATACTTCCTTTGTCTATCTTACGCAACTACCAATCGAGTTCTTATCAGCTTAACCATGTCTGCCGTTTGTTGTACCATCTCTGGTCCCAACATTCGACGTTCACCTACTTCATCCCAGCAAAGTGGTGTTCTGTACTTCCTCCCATACAATGCTTCATAAGGTGACATGCCTATACTAGCGTGAAAACTATTGTTGTACACGAATTCCACCAAAGGTAGATGTTCGTCCCAACTCCCCTTGGAATCCATCACGCAAGATCTTAACATATCTTTTAGCATTTGAATTGTCCGTTTACTTTGTATATCCGTTTGTGGATGATACGTTGTACTCAAACTCAAATGCAAAATGCGTTCCCATTTGCTCTTGCAAACTCCTCCAAAAGTTCGACGTGAATCGTGGATCACGATCGGACACAATTGAAACAGGTATTCTATATCTAAAAATAATTTCATTGACATAAAGTTTAGCTAGTTGTTCTAGGTTATACATAACTCCTATTGGAAGAAAGTGAGCCGATTTGGTTAACCGATCCACTATTACCTAAATAGCATTGTATCCTTTCCTCGTTGTTGGAAGTCTCACCACAAAGTCCATGGTGATATGCTCCCATTTCCACTCTGGAATGTCTAGTGATTTCAACAACCCACTCGGTCTATGGTGTTCAGCCTTAACTTTCTGACAAGTTATGCACTTACTAACGTATTCTGCGATCTCCCTCTTCATGTTCGGCCACCAAAAGTTCTGACGAAGGTCTTGATACATCTTAGTACTACCAGGATGTATCGAGTACCTCGAACTATGAGCCTCACACATAATCTCTTCTTTTAAATCAGAATTATTTGGAACCCAAATTCCTCCTTCAAAATGAAGTAAACCTTCTTTATTAAGGTTATACTTAGTCTTCACGTCATCCTTCATTATCTTTTTCATTCGCTAGCATTCTTCAGTACCTATTTGTACTTCCTTAACCCGTTCCACTATCATTGGTTGAGTCTCTATTAAAAATAACATCTCTGCCGTTTCACTTGGCAACTTAACTTCTAACTCCATCATTTCCATCTCCGTTATTAACTCATTTTGAGTCGTTAACATTGACAACTTTTCCCTACCCTTCCGACTTAACGCGTCGGCTACTACGTTTGCCTTCCCTGGATGATATAAGATATCACAGTCATAATCTTTTATCAACTCTAACCACCTTTTCTGCCTCATATTCAACTCTTAATGTGTGAAGATATATTTCAGACTTTTATGATCCATGTATATCTCACACTTTTCCCCATATAAATAATGTCTCCATATTTTTATGGCAAAGACTACAGCTGCCAATTCTAGGTCATGAGTAGGATATACCTTCTCAAAATCCTTTAATCGGCGTGACGCGTACACAATGACCTTGCCATGTTGCATGAGCACGCAACCCAGTCCTCTATGTGAAACATCGCTATAAACTACAAAATTCCCCATATCAACTGGTAAGGATAATACAAGTGCCTAACTTAACTTCCTTTTTAGTTCTTGAAAACTATTTTCACACTTTTCTGTCCACTCATACTTCACCGGCTTTCTCGTCAAATTCTTCAACGGAGTAGCTAATTTAGAAAAGTCCCGATTGAATCTTCTACAGTATCCCGCTAACCCCAGAAAACTCCAAACCTCGGTTGGTATTTTCGGTTGCTCCCACTCATTCACTGCTTCTACCTTCGCTGGATCTACGGATATGCCATCTTTATCTATAACATGTTCTTGAAACTGCACTCGTTCAAGCCAAAATTCACACTTAGTGAATTTCGCATATAACTTCTCCCTCCGTAGTGTTTTCAACACTATTCTTTAATGTTCAACATGATCTTCTGGCATCTTAGAATAGACTAGAATATCATCAATGAACACTACAACGAACTTATCTAAATAATGTTTGAACACTCTGTTCATCATATCCATAAATGCGGCTGGCGCATTTGTCAACCCAAACGACATAACCAGAAACTCGTAATGCCCATAACGAGTTCTGAACGCCGTCTTAGGTACATCCTCCTTCCTCACTTTCAGTTGATGTTACCCCGTACGTAAATCTGTCTTAGAAAAATACTTTGCCCCGTTCAACTGATCAAATAGATCATCGATCCTGGGCAACGAGTATTTATTCTTGATTGTTGACTTGTTCAACTCTCGATAGTCTATACAAAGTCGTAACGACCCATCCTTCTTCTTTACAAACAATACCGGTGCTCCCCACGAAGACACACTCGGTTGAATGTACTTCCTATCTAATAGTTCTTGTAATTGAACCATTAAATCCTTCATCTCTACTGGTGCCATTCTATATGGTGCCTTTGAAATTGGTGCCGTACCCGGCAGCAAATCAATCACAAATTCTACATCCCTATCTTGCAGAATACCGAGTAACTAATCCAGAAATACATCCATAAACTCTTGAACTACCGCTATCTATTCCAATGATGCTCCCACTCTTTGGGTATCCACAACATGACACACGTAAGTCTTACACCCCTTCTTCAACATCTTCCTAGCCCCAATATCGATTTTACATCTTCTATGGAAAATGTTCATAGTTAGACAACAAGAGCGTCCCAGTGATTTATTACCGTAAAACACCACCTCAGGTTTCTTAAAAAGCCTTAGGTTTACACTCTTTTTATGATAATATATTATTGCTCTATGGTTAATTAACCAATCCATAGCTAGAATTACATTGAATTCTCTTAACCTTATCGGTAAAAGATCTACCGATAATCTATTACCCCTAATATCTACGAAACAATTCCTATGAATGTGTTAAATTGGAATTATCTCTTCGTTTACTACCTTAACATCTAAAGGTATTTCTAACTTTTTAGGGTTTAATCCCAGTTGTTTAGCAAATCCACATCCTATAAAAGAACAAGTAGCACCCGGGTCAAATAACACATAAGCATTTATTTCGTTGACTGAAATGATACCTGCTACTACATCTGCTGATGCAACAACATCTTGGACAGTCATATTAAAAGTTCGGGCTGAGGGTCTACCCAATGATAGTGTTGGTCCAGTAATGGCTAAATTACCACTACCAGAACCCTTACTACCCTCCGCCCCCTTCTTCGGGCAATTTCTTGCCATGTGGTCCATCGACCCATAAACAAAATAGCCACAACTTTTCTTAGGATTAGGACAGTTGGGTTATATGTGACCCTCCTGCCCATAATTATAATAACCTGTTTTCCCTTTTAGACAGAATCCCAGATGAGACTTGCCGCATGTCTTTCATGCCTCCATCCTACGTTTAGGATCCCCTTGTCTCACCCCAATATTCCCGGAGTTAAAATTCTTTCTTTTTGGCATACTACCACTGGAAACCTCTGCCTTAGTTCCTCCCTCTCCCTTACTTTTATTCTTTTGTTCCTTGTGGTATTGGGTTAATGTCTCACTACCACCCTCTACTATTATCGCATTTTCCAAAATGGTCCCATAGGAAGCACTCTGAAAAATTGAAATCCTACTATAGAGCCAGGGTTCAAGGCCCTGCTCAAACCTACGAGCCTTCCTCTCCTTCGTATCCACTTGGTGTGGAGCAAACCTTGCCAATTCATTGAATTTAATTGCATATTGGGGAATCGTCATGTCCCCTTGCTTAAGTTCTAGGAACTTAATCTCCATTCGCCCTTGCATGCTAGTAGGGAAGTAGTTCTCGAAGAATACCTTCTTGAACTATTCCCATGTAACAACATCCATTCTAGACCCACCCTGGTGAGCCTCCCACCAGTAGTTGGCTTCCCCCTTCATCATGTAAGTCGCAAAAGAGCTCTTTTGTGCCTCAGCTACGTTTGTATTCACAAACGCCTTTTTTATTTCCTTGACCCATGTCTGGGCCTCCATTGGGTCCGTCGTTCCCTTGAACTCAGGTGGACCTACACTTTTAAATTCCTTAAAGGTAGTCATTCGGGCTACCCTAGGTCCTGCGGGTGCTCTAACCCCGACTTGGTTAAATGCAGCCGTTAATAAATTAATGAACTCTTGCATAGGGTTATTTGGACCCCCTGATTATCGTTATGCAATTCTGCGTCTTGATTACATTATCTTCTTCTTGGCGGCATTTCTGATTAAATAAATAAAGTTCCATTATTACTTATTTGCTTACTTAGTTATTAGTTGTCGAACAACTGAACAATAACTCATACACAATAAAGCACATTAAATAAAAACTTTATTATATTAACATGCTTCTTCATAGTCAAAACTATTTACAATTTGCTTTCCATAGCCAAAAGCTATTACATTTATATCCCGCGATTGACTTTCACAAAAATTGGGATTTACAAAAGACTACCCTTTAATTATACAAAAGAGGGTTTTACGTCACTACACAAAAGTATTTACCATCCTTACTTCTAATACTGCCTAACAACATTCTCATGCTTCTCGTTCGGTAGAATCGACACAATATCTCAACTTATAGTATGTCGAGTATGTCCCAACTCAATAGAATAACAAGCTATTTTCAGCTTGAAATCCTCGTGCACACTGTCATTGATATATGACATTCGTTATATCTTCTGGTCTTTCTCAACCAGCTTCTTACGAAGTTCTACGACCTCGTTCTTATAGTCTCTAACCTTATCTGTCATGAGCACCTTCTCATCATTCTCTATCTCATAGTCTGATTCTGCAGACTCCTTGGCCCCATAGAGATCCCTGATCTCCTCTTTCTGGTGCTGCACCATATTGTGCAGTTGAACGTTATGGTCAAGCACTGAGAGACATCGCCCTCATCATTTCTATAGGTGTCGACTCTAATGCAGGCATCACAATATTAATCGACGTTACCTCGATATCATCCTCCAAATCTATCATCATATTCAAATATGATGCCAATCCTATAGTCTCCTCGGAATAATCCTCCTCCGAATAATACTCCTCTGGCTCTGATTCTTCTAGTATCACTAAGGGTATCTCCGCTACAGGCATATGTACTGGCTTTACTCTGTTCACGGACTCTTCACTCACCACGTGTATATCCCTATACATCAAGCTATCGATCGACATCTACAATAACACATAACAAGTTGATTAGTACATAATACACAATAATATAAGCACAAATCACATTTAATTCATTTAGGGTTACTTTCATCTTTTAAATCTTTTGGTAGTGAGTTTCCTCAATACCTTATTAAATCATTTGACTCGAGTTAACTTTCTTCGAACTTTCCCTTTCTTAAATAGGTTATTAGCTTAAGGTTCTTTCCCCCCATTAAGTTTTATAACCTAATGCTTTGATACCAACCTGTGACGCCCCCAAATTCGGGTATCTTTCAACCCGACAGATGATGCTCCACGATACTACAATTCATACAATCATTCCATTGAGATAACAACAAAATGAGTGTACTTACTATATTCTTATTACATTAGTAATGAATCGTTTCCCATGGTCATAAACCGAATACATTCTGTTAGTTCCCAGTAGGCACAATAGATCTAGAAGGGGGGGGGGTTGAATAGATCCTTTTAATTTCAAATACTTTTCTGGTTTACTTTGTATTGCTCATAATTTAGCATATGATAAATATAAGAATCTTTTCAAGCACAACAAAATAAGTAAAAGATCCCTTTCATTGATATATTCATAATCATAAATACATTGTTCGTAGAGTTCGTTCGGTTGTCAGCAGTTAGAACATACATAGAAGTTATACCAGTTAATAGACATAATGTAACTGACATAATATAAAAGACACAAGGGGTTTTAAGTGGTTCAAAGACTCAAGCTCCTAATCCACTCATCTTCTTTCAACTAGCACGATTTCCACTAAGAAAGGCGAGCACCCTGAATCACTAAGATTCCTTCAAGGTCAGCAGCCTTGCGACTTCAGTTCACTAAGAGATCTTCAAGGCCAGTAGCCTTGGAACTCCTCTAGTTCCCTAGGAACTCTTCAAGCCCAACAGGCTTAGAACTTCATTTAGCCCTCGGGACAAGGACCCCTCAGGCCCTGACTTCTTGAGTTGTTTGTTTGTTTGTTGGAGTTGGTGCTTTGCTGCTAAGATGTCTTCATGCTCTGAACATCTTCTATACTTAGCAGCTTGGAGTGATCATCCTTGAAGTGCAGTTGAGTGTTGCATGATGCTCAGCTTCTTCAGTTACTCAACCACTTCAGATGATCTCTTGATGACTACCTTGAAGATCTTTCCTCTTGATACATGATGGCTGCACATGATGGGTTTCTAAGATGACTGTAAGCTCTTCTGCTAGGTACTTATAAAATTTCTCATGATTGCCACCATGATGACGTTTGTGATCTCTCTTCTTGATACTTGATGTCTTCTCTTGATGAACTTGCTAAGATGACTGTGAGCTCTTCTATATGGTACTTAGATTCTTCCCATGATGGACATCAGGATGACATGATGCTCTTCTTTCTCTCAGCAGTTCAGAACACTCTTCTTGTAGTAGAACTCTCACTTCTACATAACAGAACTCTCACTTCTGCTTCTTTGCCAGTTTATCTCTAAGTGTTCTTGGTGGATCGTAGAGTGAGCCTTCGGACTCACTATCTTACATGATTTAGAATAGTCCACCTTTTCTCCAAACTCGGCAACTCCAACAACCTTTGATCTATGAAGTTCTAGCTGATTTATACTCCTTCCCAATCCTTTCGTTGGAAAGTAGCCGTTGAAAGCTATTCTGATGTCTTCACGGATCTCGAGTTGACAGAGGTAGACTGCTGATGTGACATGTCATACTTTCTCTAACCTTGCAGTCTACTATTTCACCTACCCATCAGAGATGTCACTTTAATGTCTTGGGCAGGTCAAAGACTTAATTTCCTCCTTCGGATTTCTCGATCAGAGGTTGTCCTTTTGCATCGATGCTCTCAATAAGCACTTGTCCGAATATTACCCTTCAGATTGAACCGTTGCCAATGCTTTAGTCTTCAGCTATTCAAACTCTACGATTTTGATGCATGTCTTCGAGGACCTGATCATAGTGTCATGTTGACTGGTAGAGACAACACTACGATCTTGAAGAGTGTTGATTGGAACTTCATTTCGAAACACCTCTTCCTTTTCTAGTGCAGTGCTTCAACACTTTTATTTGCTTCGACTGTTCTCAGATGCTGATGGCTTAAGTTTTTGCTCTGGTCCCTTCTGAATATCAAGACACTTCAGATTTATGGCGCGTCCAACTCGCTTTCTCCTTGTGATCTCCTGTTCACTTATCATCAATGGACTAACCCAATGCTTAATAACTTTATCCTTGTTCTTCAGAAGCTGACTAGTATGTCTGTGTGTACTCCATCAATTCTTTCTTTGTTTGGCAAACACTACGATCCTGAATACTTCCAAGATTATTATCATCTTATCCCATGACAGCTACTGCATTTGCTGACTTTCTTCAGTCAGTTACTGAAGTCTTCTTATGATCATCTTGTGGAAGACTTCATCTTGAATGGCTTTACAACTCAATCTTGATGCTAATTGGGTTGGTTCTTAGATGTTCTGTTAGCTTGCATGCCATTCGTTGAGTGCTCTCTAGTTCCCTTCAGGTGAGATGTATCTTTGCAGTGCCAACCAGAGGCTTTGTTCTCTACGATTCTGCCTATGCATTGTGAGTACATCTGTTGAGGTCGTAGTTCTACACTCTATGATTCAGCTTCGGCTGTACAGACACTACGACTCCTAGATCAGATCTTAACACTCTACGATTTCTGCCTTGTACTTGTTGTCTTCATCTGATCTTGCTCGACTACGATCTCTGCATGTAATCAATAGACTCTACGAACTCAGAGTGTGATCTATAATCCTTGACTTGGCTTCAGCATCAGTAGACTCTAAGACTCTGAGTGTAGTCTACGTTTCTGACTTGGCTTCGACAGATGTTCGGTCATCTCGTAGGCAGGCTGTCTCTACGATTCTAAACATGACTTCCTCAGTAGACTTCAGATCAGAGGAGGTTTTAATCGACACACTACGATCCTTCCTCGTCTCTTCTGGCAGTCTACGAACTCTGAGATCTACTATCTTGCAGACTACGATTCTGCCTCGATAGCTCTCGAGTTCTCCTTGACTCTCCTGGCAGACTACGATTTTTGGTGCAGTGCTCGACGATCAAACAAGCCTATCTATTACATCATAAGATCAACCTAACATGCTCGATCTTTCTATATTTATAGTCCTTGTATATCATTTCTTTTTAAGGACTTTACAAAGATGTTTTGCTTATGTAGGGTCAACCTAACATATTTGATCAATTCAATCTAAGTCCTTGTACACATGTTTCTATTCTCTATCAAAGGACTTTACAACTTTTGTTAATGCAAGCATACTTGCATATTCATTCATATATATATCATAATCAAATCATATATAAATAGGAATAACATTCACATGCTTATTCCTGACAATCTCCCCCTATTTGATTATGACAAAAATAATAAGTGCATATGCATGTTATGAATGAATCTTATATATAGTGAGCAACTATATTTCTAAAACAAATAATCATGAATGTCATTTATAATGATATGTCAATTTATACATTAAGACATTTTACATCCTGGATCCAGAACATACCTAACTAGTTAGAGATGTACTTCTTTGGCTCCATGTATGTTTTCAGGATGTCAGTTGATCAGCTATTCATCTGTTTGGTCTTCTTGCACTTCTCCCCTTGGGATGATAACTCTCTTGCTTTGCTTTGCTCCCCCTCAGATGTATGCTTCTCTTCTCCTTCTGGCTCCCCCTCAGCTTCGACATACATGGGCTCATCATTCCTTGGCTCGCCCTCGGATGTTGACTCTGCCTCTTCTTCTGCTATCTTCTTCTTTGACTTCTTCTCTCCTATCCTTCTACTTTTCTTTGAGTGCCTCTTGATCTTTTTCTTTCTATGTCTCTTTTTCTCCCCCTTTTTGTCATTAATCATTTGGGAGAGCTGCTCCATGTTGGACATAAGATGCTCCATTAGGTAGGAGGAGTTGTTAACTTCAAACTTGAGTTCCTGTTAGCCTAGCTCAAGTTTCACTGAGAAAGACTACTTCATGTTGTCAATCTTGTCAGAGAGGGCTTGAATCTGTTCTTCATTGGCCTTCTGTGCTCGTAGAGCATCTGCCTTCTGATCATTCATGACTTTCAGATAAATGTTATCCCTCTTTTTGAGTTTGAGAGATACATCAGCCATAGTAGCTTGAAGCTTGTTCTGGATTGAAATATCTCCTGCTGCTGTCAGCTTTCGTGACTCTTCAGTGAATAGAGATATTTTCTCACTCAGTTCATCAGAATTTTTCATCAGCTCCTTCTCTATAGATACTTGATTATCTAGTTGAGCAGCCTCCTGTCGAGCATTAGATTGAACTCTACGATCTGCATTCTTGGACAGATTTTCAAAGGTGTTGAGAATCTGAAGAATCGTTGAGTTCCAATCGCTGGTTGAGGAGGAAGGAATGTCTGTCAGTAGTGCTTTAGCAGATGGAGACTTCTGGTTTTGAACTTGAACACCATCACTAGTAGAGTGAACAGACTCTACGATCATCTTCTTTGTCATGTTCCTTCTTCCTTGAGAGTCCACTCTACGATCGTAGGGGATATAGTGATTTTTAGCATGTCGATAGACTTTGAAGTGAGGCTGGTTTGAGATCATCTTTGTAGCAAAACTTTTTACCCTTGGGAAGTTTTGTACCACTAGTTCCATGCTTGGAAAGTGAGAGTAGCACCAGCTGAAGTAGCTTCCATCTCTTTCAGAATGGACCTTTAGCCATGTCATCCACTGGAAGAACCATCTCATCAACAAGTCATCAGGATTATAGAGAATGGTCGTGCTGTCTAGCTCCATGTTGTTCCAGTTTTTAGCTATATCAAAGGTAGTCATTCTTATTACCTTGAGTTGCTCATCTCCATGATTCACCCATCTTTCTGGAGGTGTTTCTGGTGGTTCATTCTAGACTTCTACCAGTATTCTCCTAGTGAATTTTGCTGGAGAGAGGACATGATAGAGTTCTGGTTTCTCTGATTCCTGATTTTCAGAATTGGAATCATTCTTCATTTCTTTTCTCTCGGAGCCTGACATATCTTAATCATTTCCAATAGTGAATCCTTCATGCTGCATTTCATTTCCAGAACCTTCTTCAGCAATATCTTTTTCTGATTCATCTTCTTCACCACTGTTTTCATCTTCAGCACTTCCAGCCTCATCATCACTTACTTCAATGACAGCATTGGAGTGATCGATTCACCTTCTAGAGGCAAACTTGGCTTGCAGTCTGTAGCTCTTCCTTCTTCTTAGAGGTTTAGTTTTGGGAGAATCAGACTCTTCTTCCTCTTTAGACTTAGAAGCTTTTGGTTCATCAGATGAACTTCCTTGAGGTTCAGCAAGGGCAGGGGCAGTTGCATTTGGGAATAGAGTTGGGTCATCTTGAATCTCTTCTTCATCAGCAGAGTGACTGCTCTGAGGATTAGCCACAGGGCTTGAGCATTCCTCTTCATCAGCAGATGCTGAATTTTTATTCATTAATCCAGCTTCACATTCATTGCTGGATTTGGTCTGTGGGGACTAGACCTTGTGATTGTCAGTTGCCTTTTCTTCTTCTGACTCTGTGTTCTCCTCTTCATCAGATGTGCTATCTTTAGAAACTGAGGCTGGTTTGTTTACCACCTTAGCTTTCTTTTGTGATGGCCCTTGAAGAAGTCTGTTGCTTCTCCTCTTGGTGGTTTCTACAGACATAACCTTTTCTTCTTCATCCTTGTCTTTGATGGATAGACTTCTTGATGGGGCTTTGGTTTTCTTCACACCCCTGGATTTGTTTCTAGCTGGTGTGATTTCTGCTGGTACAGAGTAATTAGACTCAGAGATTTCTACCTCTTCTTCTTTCCTCTTCTTTGAAGAGGTCTTGCTACTGTTTCTGATTTTCAGCCTTCTATTCTCCTTTGGGGTTTTCTTCCAATTTACAAACAATTATGGAGACATAACTTTGTGAACATTAAGAGGTTCTCCCTCATTATCCTTGATTCTTCCTCCTAGCTTCTTCTTTATCACAATACTCAGCAGTCTTCCATTAAAGACCTTTGTCAGAGGTTTTTCTGTAGACTTCTTTAGCTCAGCCTTTTCTACCCACTTGGAGATTTGATCAAATAGGATAACTCCAAAGTCAATTTATTTCTTCAGAACTATTGCTGACATTATCTTCAACTGCTGATCAAGCATAGTATCATGTGCTGTATCCTTTCATAATATACATTTGCCCACTATTTCTGTAAGGAACTCAAACTCCTCTAGAAACTCCTTCTTCACGTCCTTCAGACTAGGGTTTCTTTGGTACCCCATGATCTCCTTTTCTTGATCCGTATCGACATCATCAAGGCTCTTCAGTCCTTGTTTAGGAAAACCTAGGCACTGATTGAGGTAAGAAGATTTCAGCTTTAGAGACTGACCTTTGACCTTGGTAGAGAGGGTTTCAGACTTTATGGAGGCATTTGAGTAGAACTCTTTAACCAGGTCAACATATACTCGAGTGCTAGCCTCAAGGCATTATGAGAATCTAGCTTTCTTCACAAGTTCGAGAATGTCTCTGAAATTCTTTTCAGATTTCTCAAACGACTTGGTTCCGAGCTGAATGCCAGTGATTACTCGCAAGTTTTCCATTTGAGCAGTTCGAAGAATGTGAGTTTTTGATTTAGAGAGGTTTATGAGAGATGGCTAATAGTGATTTGGTAAGGCTCTGGAGTGTTAACCTATTTTAGCTCTTGAGAGGATTTTAGGGTTTGAAAATGGGAGGGAGAAAGGTTCAATAGCTTCTGATTACTGTTTGCATATTTGAATTTTTCTTTATGGTAGTTCCTTCTAACTCTGCATAACCAGTGATGTGTCAACCGACCATTGGTTGCACGATGTCCAGTAATGAGCTGTAACTCCCCATTACTTTTCAGTTAGATATTTTCATTTAGAAGAGTAGACATTTAATCGACGTGGCTCTGACCGTTGACCTTTTGATTCGTAGATTAGAATGGTAAGGCAGCTATGGACTCTACGTTTTCCTTGTTGACTCAACGATCAACTTTTGAGAGACGCTGCAGTGGATGGTTTTGACATTTATCCTCATTTTGATGCAGCATAGCTTGATCACAGATATATTCGAACTTATCTCCTCATTTTGAATAGTTGAGAAATTATCTCATTTTCCAAGCTCCTTGTGAACTGGAGTACCCTTTGGTAGGACAACGATCGTTGGGTTGTTTTTTACGATCGTTGAGGTTGCACTGCGATCATGGAGTTCTCTTCAACCTCGACTCTACGATCATTGGCTATCTTGGTCCTTGAGATGAACTTAATCAAGCATTCCTTCTGGGTCAAGGTAGCTCAGGAAGGGCCAACCTCTTAGAGTAAGCTACGGGTCAAGTTTGTCCTTGAGGCGCTTTCCAGATGAAATACTGTAGAAGTGATTTGCAATGATATCTCATTTGACCTTTTCTGGTGGGGAGATCCTTTACCAACTTTGGACAATTTCATTTGCTGTAATCGTGGTGTCCTCCTTCTTCTACACTGCGATCAGATGTTTGATCGTAGGCACTCCACGATTTTGAGTTGGGTGGCTGAAAGGTTATCAGTAGTACATTTTGAGACGTTCCTACTGACTATGGATCTTCATTTGGTTCATCAGCCACAAAGTTTTGAGACTTTGTAGCTGGTACACTGCTTCATAGTATATTTCAGTGTTGTTGTTTCTCAATAGATCACTGCTCCTCCATGGTTGATGATGTCTTTCCAGATAGATGTGATTCCCTTTACTTTAGACTCATTTGAAGACAACCCTGCATATCTCCTTCTGACTGGAATCACAATTATCACTTAGATCTCCTTGTATCGTAGACATGGATATTTTCAAGACTGATCACTCTACAATCTTTTGACAGCACTATGAACGTAGTCTTCTTTGACAGTCTTGTGTTTGTGAGGTTCTTCTTTCGTAATGAATTCCTCTTGACTGATTCTCGATGATCCTCTGTTGTGAACTCCCTTGAGGATTCTTCTCATATAACATGCCTTATTTTATTTGAGCATATAAGACCCTTTTCATCTTTGGTTGCATGGCCTGCTCCCATATACAAATTTGTAGCCATGTGAGCTTTACTCAGGTTAGCTCAGTGGGTCTTCAAGGACAGGCCTGAGCATATATAAATTTTATCAGAATCACTTCTGAACAGTCCTTAGCCTTCTGCTGGTTGATTCTTCTTGACTAAAGTCTTCTGCTTCAACATTCCTTAGTGTGGCCGGATAGACCAGGTATATGTAGGTCAGACATATTTCTATTTTTGGTACCCACAATTAAGTGGGTCATGCTAGGTTAGTTTTCTAAACCCTTGTTCCTCTTATATTTGGATAATCATCACATTTATCACCAACAATCATATTCATGCATAAAACTAGTTTTAGATACTACATTTTGATATGCATGAAGGTGAGTGTGTGTAAGATTTGACATTTAATAACACACTCTTTATATTTGGTGGTTTCATCATTTGCTGAATTATGTTCACAATGTTTAAGTGTTCACAGAGTGAGAATCAACTCTACAATTTAGGAGTATCTAGCTGATTCATGGAGGTGATCAGTTTCTACACATCATCAAGATACTCTTGTAGAACTGATCATACTCTGTGTGTTGTCAAACACTTAGAACATAGGTTTGTACATACATACTAACCCACCAACAAAGATCACTTCACATAGAATTAATTTAACCTGTGATGCTCTTATGACCCATTTCAGATTTCCTTCAAGATGTCATCTTCAACATAAAACTTGGATGGAGAGAAAGTTTATAGACATTTGAGTTTCCATCCTCAGGGTACTTTCTCTCTTCACCTTTTTAGGTAGATTATGACTTCTTGACAGAATACTGTTATGGTTCATAAGAAGGTGCTTTTATGATGAACATATGTGATAGTGAGGAATCATACCTTTTTACTGTCAGTCTCTTAATAGTCATTTATCTTAGATATACTGAGTTTAGGCATTGATGTGCATAGCTTCACATTTACTCCTGACAGCTTGTTGCTCTTGTTGGCCTTTAATCAATCAGTCGTGGTCTTGAAGATGTAGGCTAGGAAAATCTCAACATCTTTAGTTCTTTGACATCTTTCAGTTCACAAAGTTTGCACCTAGCTGCTGGTTGGCCAGACATAAGTTTGAGAAGGTCTTCTTTCTTCTCTTGATAAGCATTTCTTAGTATGCATGGCCTTTTCATCTTTCAGGCCGGTGGATGCTTGACTCTTTGTCATTGATGTCTCTTGAGCTCTCTCTCGTTTGGTCTTCAGACTACAAGATTGACTGCATGCAAGGATTGGTTTTGTTGATGTAACAATCGAGAACATGGACCAATCTGAGCAGCTTCAAGTGTATATACACATTTAACCTATACACAATATTTCCAACGTGTGAGCTCATCTGTATATAACAAGTTACTTACTACTAAACTAAGTTTAGAACAATGTTTGTGCCTGGGATAAGACTCAAAGCGATTAGCTTTTAAATATAGTGTGAGAACCTGCTCTGATACCAATTGTTAGTTTCCAGTAGGAACAATAGATCTAGAAGGGGGGGGGGGGTTGAATAGATCCTTTTGAATTCAAATACTTTTCTGGTTTACTTTGTATTACTCATAATTTAGTATATGACAAACATAAAAATCTTTTCAAGCACAACGGAATAAGTAAAAGATCCCCTTCATTGATATATTCATAATCATACATACATTGTTCGTAGAGTTAGTTCGGTTGTAAGAAGTTTGAACATACATAGTAGTTATAGCAGTTAATAGACATAATGTAAAAGACATAAGGGGTTTTAAGTGGTTCAGAGACTCAAGCTCCTAATCCACTCTTCTGCTTTCAACTAACAGGATTTCCACTAAGGAAGGGAAACACCCTGAATCACTAAGATTCTTTCAAGGCCAGCAGCCTTGGGACTTCTGTTCACTAAGAACTCTTCAAGGCTAGTAGCCTTGGAACACCTCTAGTTTCCTAGGAACTCTTCAAGCCTAACAGGCTTGGAACTTCATTTAGTCCCTCCGGACAAGGACCCCTCAGGCCCTGGCTTCTTGAGTTATTTGTTTGTTTATTGGAGTTAGTGCTGAGCTGCTAAGATGTCTTCATGCTCTGAACATCTTCTATACTTAGCATCTTGGCATGATCATCCTTGAAGTGCAGTTGAGTGTTGCATGATGCTCAACTTCTTCAGTTACTCAACCACTTTAGATGATCCCTTGATGACTACCTTGAAGATCATTCCTCTTGATACACGATGGCTGCACATGATGGGTTTCTAAGATGACTTAAGCTCTTCTGCTAGGTACTTAGAAACTTTTTCATGGTTGCCACCATGATGACGTTTGTGATCTCCCTTCTTGATACTTGATGTCTTCTCTTGATGGACTTGCTAAGATGACTATGAGCACTTCTATATGGTACTTATAGTCTTCCCATGATGGACATCAAGATGACATGATGCTCTTCTTTCTCTTGGCAGTTCAGAACACTCTTCTTGTAGTAGAAATCTCACTTCTACATAACAGAACTCTCACTTCTGCTTCTTTGTCAGTTTATCTCTAAGTGTTCTTGGTGGATCGTAGAGTGAGCCTTCGGACTCACTATCTTACATGGTTTAGAATAGTCCACCTTTTCTCCAAACTCGACAACTCCAGCAACCTTTGATCTATGTAGTTCTAGCTGGTTTATACTCCTTCCCAATCCTTCCGTTGGAAAGTAGCTGTTGAAAGCTATTCAAATGTCTTCACAGATCTCGAGTTAACAGAGGTAGACTGCTGATGTGATTAGTCATACTTTCTCTGACATTGCAGTCTACTATTTCACCTACCTATCAGAGATGTCACTTTAATGTCTTGGGCATGTCGAAGACTTAATTTCCTCCTTCTGATTTCTCGATCAGAGGTTGTCCATTTGCATCGATGCTCTCAATAAGCACTTGTCTGAATATTACCCTTTAGATTGAACCATTGTCAATCCTTCAGTCTTCAGCTATTCGAACTCTACGATTCTGATGCATGTCTTCGAGGACCTGATCATAGTGTCATGTTGACTGGTAGAGACAACACTACGATCTTGAAGAGTGTTGATTGGATCTTCAATGTGGAACACCTGTTCCTTCTCTAGTGTAGTGCTTCAACACTTCTGTTTTCTTCGACTGTTCTCAGATGCTGATGGCTTGACTCTTTACTCTGGTCCCTTCTGAATATCAAGTCACTTTAAATTTGTGGCGCGTCCAGCTTGCTTTCTCCTTGTGATCTCCCGTTCACTTATTATCAATGGACTGACCCAATGCTTAATCACTTTAGCCTTGTTCTTCAGAAGCTGACCAGTATCTCTGTGTGTACTCCATCAGTTCTTTCTTTGTTTGGCAAACACTACGATTATGAAAACTTCCAAAATCGTTGTCATCTTATCACATGACAGCTACTGCACTTGCTGACTTTCTTCAGTCAGTTACTGAAGTCTTCTTATGATCATCTTGTGGAAGACTTCATCTTGAATGGCTTCACAACTTAATCTTGATGCTGATTGGGTTGGTGCTTAGATGTTCTGTTAGCTTGCATGCCATTCGTTGAGTGCTCTCTGGTTCCTTTCAGCTGAGATATATCTTTGCAGTGCCAACTAGAGGCTTTGTTCCTTTGGATATTCTGGGAGTACTCATTAGTTGAGAATCGAATTTGCTCTATGATTTTGCCTATGCATTGTGAGCACATCTGTTGAGGTCGTAGTTCTGCACTCTACGATTCAGCTTCGACTGTGCAGACACTACGACTCATAGATCAGATCTTGACACTCTACGATTTTTGCCTTGTGCTTGTTGTCTTCATCTAATCTTGCTCGACTACGATCTCTGTATATAATCAATAGACTCTACAAACTCAGAGTGTGATCTATGATCCTTGACTTGGTTTCGGCATCAGTAGACTCTACGACTCTAAGTGTAGTCTACGTTTTTGACTTGGCTTCGGCAGATGTTCGGTCGGCTCGTAGGCAGGCTGTCTCTACGATTCTGAACATGACTTCCTCAGTAGACTTCGGCTCAGAGCAAGTTCTACTCGACACACTACGATCCTTCCTCGTCTCTTATGGCAGTCTACGAACTCCGAGATCTACTATCTTGTAGACTACGATTCTGCCTCGACAGCTCTCGAGTTCTCCTTGACTCTCTTGGCAGACTACGATTTCTGGTGCAGTGCTCAACGATCAGACAAGCCTATCTATTACATCATAAGATCAACCTAACATGCTTGATCTTTCCATATTTATAGTCCTTGTACATCATTTCTTTTTAAGAACTTTACAAAGCTATTTTGCTTATGTAGGATCAATCCTAATATATTTGATCAATTCATTCTAAGTCCTTGTACACATGTTTCTATTCTCTATCAAAGGACTTTACAGCTTTTGTTAATGCAAGCATACTTGAATATTCAATCATATATATATATATATATATATATATATATCATAATCAAATCATATGTAAATCGGAATAACATTTACATGCTTATTCCTGACAAATTCTTTGTTATTCATAAGTATATTACATACAAATACTCTAGTCTATTACAGGATAATCAACTATCCATGAAGCATCCCCGAATCCGGGCCCTAAATAGCCGCGGATCCAGTACGCTAATTCTATCACTAATGCGAAAGATATAAACATACATTGTTTATACATTAAACTTTTACACATCATTCCCAAGGTCTACAACCTTAACTTAATACATACCTTCAATATTTTAGAAGATTTACAATGTTATTTTCATCAGAAAAATTTAATAGATCTAACTGTACATAATTAAATCTTGCACTCTGACTTTGCCTCTGTCCTTATTCAAGCTTTCACCTTAATCTGAAAATTTTATCATGATATAGCAAGGGTGAGCAACAAATTTGCCCAGTAAGTTTTACATACAATGGAGATATATCATGATTAAAAAGAATGAATAAGCTTTCAAGTTTTCAACAATATGATAATTGTGAAATATCATGAGTCAAGTTTCAATAATTGCATGACTGAATCAATAATGTTTGAAAGTCAACAATGACTATGAACAATTTAACTGAACCTTATGGTAATGAAGGTGATCAAACATTCATACCTGATGAACATATGCAACATGCACTAAGTGCGAATCAATAATCAGTATAGACGTGAATAATCATCAATAATCATTCACTAACATGCTTTGTAATATAACTCGAGTTTGAGTTAAGGAAACTTGCACAATAATTAGAAGTTCAAGGTTAGGAACTTGCCTGCATAGTCGATTACCGCTATGCAATTTAATTTATTCTCCTTATCGAAAAGACCTATCAGATATAAGATTGATCTTTCAATTAGCAATTCATACCTGATTCCATAATACTATCTAATACTTAATCATATTGTCAAATATTAGATAATCTTACCACCCTATTCATTTACTTATAATCTCATCAACTTATAATAACTTGTCTATCCTTAAATCACAAAGCTAAGTATTAGACATTACACCTTATTCTAAGTATTATCATATACTTTGATAATCCTTTCATCATTTATAACTTATACTTATAAGTTTCCCTTTATATGTTATCTTAGTAAGTTAGATAACCTTTCAGTAAACTGAAATATCATTTCAGTAAACCGAATTACATTTCAGTATCCTGAAATTTACTATTTCAGCAGACCAAATTATTTTCAGCAGACTGAATTCAATTTTAGCAACCTGAAATCATTTTCAGTACTCTGAATTCTTATTTCAGTCAATTACGAGCATAACATAGCTCATTGAACACCAAATTCACCAATTATATTGAAAAACAACATAATTCTCTCATTTTAATCTCCCGTCAAATATTATTAATATATAATAATATTTTACACTAAGGTTATCAACCTTTTAATAACATTCTAGTCCAATACTACTAATAATATCTCAATACAATATTATTAGTCACATAAAAATAATTTATGACATTAATCACATAAATAAACAATTTATTTCAATTGTTTTTCCTTTCCGTAATTAATAAACTCGTTTAAACATTCTAAAATGTCATAAACATCATAACACTATAAACCTAACCCAAAGCTTCATCAAAAATATGCATAAGACATGCTCAAAGGGTCTCACATCATAAATCACATTATTCCTATTTTTGGACACTTTTGATTTTTGAAAATTTTACCCAGCCTCGCTAAAACGGCCATAACTCTCGCGTTTTAAAACATTTTTGAGCGATTCTTGAGCCCACTCGAAAATAACTTCTAGGGCTACAACTTTTGTCTCACT
Source organism: Panax japonicus (assembly GCA_020205505.1). NCBI lineage: Eukaryota > Viridiplantae > Streptophyta > Magnoliopsida > Apiales > Araliaceae > Panax > Panax japonicus. The sequence goes on along the minus strand of CM035101.1, from coordinate 16,326,565 downwards.
ATAATTTTCCAAAATCAGAACACAACAGTCCAAAAATTTACATCAAGCAGGCTGTTCGAGATTTGAGAAACAGTTTTATTACTCTCCTTCCGAACGCCATAACTAACTCATCCGGAGTCGGAATTAGTCCGTTCCGGAGTCTATGGAAAGCTAAATCCGAGTACTACAACATACCAAAATCCCAGAAGTTTTAAGGTAACAAAAAATGGACGAAATTGCCCTCGTTCCAGACTGCCACGAATCTACCCAATTTTTTTGTTAGAAAATCGGGACTGTTTTGACATAATCAGTCATTACCCCATGAAAACTCAACATTTTTGAGTCCTACCACTTGGGTTTACTAGCCAACACATATATCTAGCACTACTTTTTGACGGATCGCAAAAAGGAGCTATAGATTTAAAATGGGAAAATTTCAAAGTATATAGAAATTAGGGTTTCAAAATCTAGAAAATCACTTTTCTATTCCTTTTGTTTTCCACCAAATTAACACCTATAAAGGGTAAATCCATACATGAATCAAAGATAAACACATAGATCGTAGGGTTTTAACTCCCAAATCAAAAACCCAATTCATCAATTATATAAAAAAAAAAATTAGAGGGATTATACCTTTTTGCTTCTTCTTCTTTATGGTGGATCTTTTTCCTTCATCTTCTTCCATGGATGAACTTTCTTCTCCATCTTCTTCTTCTTCATGTTCATGGCTGCCGCCTCTCATCTTCTCTCTCCCTCTCGGTTTTCTTTGCCGAGCTTCCTTCTTCTCTCTTTCATTTTCTTTTTTCTTTCTCTTCCTCTCCTCCGTTCCTTTCCTCTTTTTTTTTTAATTGGCCACTTGGCCTTCTTTTCTTTTCTCTAAGTAATAACCGGCCATGTGGCCTTAGCATCTACCAAGTCTCATTTTATTTAATTGTTAATTTAAATGACCACCATGGCCATCATCACTAAATTGGTTAAAAAAAATTTGAGACATGTCTCATAAATGTGTTGGGCTCTCAATTTAATCCTTTTGGGTCATGTAATATATACATAGTCCAATCATTCCATCTTATCTCACCCTAAATAATTAATCCGATTATCCATTCCAAATAATTAGAATTTAAATCATCACTCTACTACATTAAATTTTTATAACCCAATCAAACTTATTTTAATTAAGTTATAAAATTAATAACTTGAGATAATAAAAAATATATCTCTTAAATTAATATTGTTTTTAATATTATTATTCTCCCACACGTGGGGCTTAGTCTAGGCCCTTAATTAATTTCATAGAGCTAGCAATTTTACTTGCTTTACTTACTAACAAAAACTAACTTGAGCTTCCACACCAAAATTTAATTGGGTCATTATAATACTTATCTCATACATAATATATTGGGCTAGATTAAATAATTAATTGCCCTTAATCACTTTATCTACAAGTCACATGCATAATTAATTAATTGGGCTTGTTTAAATAATATAATTTTCTTAGTCCATCAAATTTTAATTCTCTTGGACTCTCTTTAAATTCTTGGGCTATGACCTTATTATAGTCCATTATTTTTAATTCTATTCCAACCCAAATCATTTAATTAGGGTATTCACTTTCTCAATTATAACTTTAATCCTTATTCACATGCCCAATCATTTCCTTAACCCAATTTAGACTTGCTATAATTAGATTATAAAATTAATTAATCGAGATGTATAAAATAAATCTCTTAGAATTAGTATATAATTAAATACTATTATTCTCCCACGTATTACACTTAAGCTTTTAACACTTAGCTTTTAAATTCCCATCTTATCCCACCCCAAATATATAATTAGGGTATCCACTCTAAATATTTAATTAGAGTATCCATTCTGACTAAACATGACATTCCGGACGCAACCGAGCAATCCGTACTTCAAAATTCTATCTCTAACTTAAATTTTGAGTTTTAAATTACTCCCTTCTTATTGCTAATCGTATTAACTAACAATTTTATACTTATTCAAATTCTTATTTGCCCATCAAGGCCAACACTCAAGCTATGCTAATTACTAACATAGTTTTATATTGATCATTAAATCATTAACTTGATTCATCATTTCTCTTGCTAAAATATATATAGCACCTTATTAATTATATATATTTCTATACATATACCCATCTTCGTTTAACCTCATAGCATCTCTTCATGTGAAATCTTATCTCCAATAATAAAATTTCTATATGTACTTATAAAACATTTCTTAGACTATTCAGTTCACATCGAATTTACAGGTATCGTAATACCTTATCCTTGATATTCCTTCAAGTACATATTAATTCATTTCTAGGGTTTAGAAATTTTGTAACCCATAGTTTCTCTATTCTCATTCGAATATCAAACCATATAGGTTTTTACTTGAAAATTTTAAATAAATCCTCAAATTCTCATCTAGGTTTTATTTTTTAACCTTTATTCTAATCATTCAAGATTTTAGAAATTTTTGGGTTGTCACATTCACCAATTCTTCTAAGAATTTCGTCCTAGAAATTAAAGCATACTAATCTCTGCTTATTCTCTTGTTCAAAACTAGGTTGTTAATTTAACCTTTACAATTTCCTCCTTTGAGGATTTCTCTTTCTATCACCATATTTCACCATAACTACTAGGAGTTTACATCTTCTAAACATTCTTCAAAACTAGGTTGTCATAATAACCTTTATTCAATCATCTCAGATTCTACTCGTACACAACGAGTTTACATTTTTTTTAATATCAATCATCACATTCTACCACAACATTACTCTGAAGGGTTTAAAAAAAACTTTTCATATCTGTCCGAGGGATCATAAAAATCATGAACTTTGAGGTTTAGGGGTATTTCTACCTACTACCTCTTTCAATTAAGAAAGAAAGGTACTCTACCTCTGAAACATTTCTTTAATAGGTATATTACAATCACGAAGAAGGTAAACTACCGATGCGGGTACTTTAGCTGATCAGTCTATTATACCTTAGTAATCGGAACGACTATATGCGTTCTTAGATTGGAATAGTTTATCCAATTAGTATATTCCCATTTTCAGGGTTGTTCACCTCAGACTTATCATAAGATTCCGCACCAAAACAATTTGGTTTGGCATAAGCTTTCAAAGAATACTTTGAATTTCATAAACATTTGTCTAGCTGAATCAAATAGCTTAGACACATATCAATAATTCGAATTTCAATCGAAATATTTCTGGCCAAATTCAATTGGCAATAATTTATCTTTAAAATTCTTAAAATCATTTTGACATCATGATACCGCACTGTATATACAGTCCGTTGAGGATTCCGTCATTTTGTGACTTTGTTATACTACATCATACTATAGTGGGCTGACAATCCTTTGATCACATCCAACACTAAGTAATTCTGAATTGATAACTTCATCATTTTTATCATCTTTGCACCAGGTTGCATGATGCATTAATGATATAAAAAATACATTTTGATAATTCAAATCATTTTCGTCTAGCCGAATCAATTAGCATAGACTCTTCTTTAAACCGTTAAAAAACATTCGCAAATCTGTTTTATCATCTCAACAGGTAACGAGGTGTCGATGGCCCGAAGTCCACGCATACACAATAGTCACCAGGAATTGAGAATAAAAATTCATTTTTCAAAAGCATATAGTGCGTATTTAGCTTGATTTCAAAAACTTCGAAGTCTAGCATAGCTAGAAGATTTGGAATACCTATGCTTCCATCATCAACTTCACTTTCTCTATTGATCCATTGCTTAATAGATCTATCTATTCTTATAATCCTCAATGCTTTATTCATAACTTTGCTATACCCCAATTCATCAAACTTACCACACATTATGAGTTCAGTAACTTGCCACCATCATATGGGTTTAAGAACTTATCCTAGTCAGACCATAGGCGTCCATTCGCTGAGGGGTTCAAAACATACCATATGATTATGAGTCATGAACTTACCAAAAGAATGAGTTTTAAGAACTTGCAACTTAACCTTATATCCTCTACCTATTCGTTATACACATGAGAAAAGAATCACCTTCTCAACATGCATATAGCAAATAGCGCGACATTAGGTTCCAATGATTATCAATGTCAGAAACTAAGTGGTTGTCAAACCAAACAAGGCCACTAATCAATATAGGAAGCTAAGCGGAAATTCCCCGCCCATACAAAGAATTGGTCAACCTAACCACTATATCGACCAGGAAGCTAAGTGATTCTAAAACCAAGTACAAATTCCCTGTCCATACAAGGAATCATACAACTCAGCTACTGACATGAGTCCTCAATTGAAATCCCACATAATTCTAACTTTCTCTTTTCTTAATACGAATTTTCTTTAATCTGTATCTTAACATTTACCACTCTTTTCTGAGTTTACATTGTACCATTTCATAGTACCTTCTCTTTATAGCATCAAGCTATATCATACCAATCACTTAACATATCATATGTTATTCAATGATTTAATCTGATCACGTGGTGATCTTATTTTTGTAATCATTTCTCCTTATGCTTACGATCGTTTTATTTTACGATCTTCTTATTCTTCTCCTTAATCATATTATATTATGATTTTATTTGCACTTTTCATCTTATAGACATCGTCTATTTATTATCACTTTTCATCTCTATTACTGGAGTTAGGTAACTCCGGATTCTTATCCTTATAACTCTTTAAGATTCTTCTTTGAATCTTCTTTATATTGTTCTTTACTTAATGATGAATTTTCATAAATTCATCTCTTATCGCTTAAACTCTATTCGAGTTTATTACTTATCATCATCTCCGCAGTTATAGCCTAAGGTACACTTACCTAAGGTTTATAACCTACAGCTTTGATACCAACTGAAGCATCCCCGAATCCGGGCCCCAAATAGCCGCGGATCCAGTACGCTAATTCTATCGCTAATGCGGAAGATATAAACATACATTGTTTATACATTAAACTTTTACACATCATTCCCAAGGTCTACAACCTTAACTTAATACATACCTTCAATATTTTAGAAGATTTACAATGTTATTTTCATTATAAAAATTTAATAGATCTAACTGTACATAATTAAATCTTGCACTCTGACTTTGCCTCTGTCCTTATTCAAGCTTTCACCTTAATCTGAAAATTTTATCATGATATAGCAAGGGTGAGCAACAAATTTGCCCAGCAAGTTTTACATACAATGGAGATATATCATGATTAAAAAGAATGAATAAGCTTTCAAGTTTTCAACAATATGATAATTGTGAAATAACATGAGTCAAGTTTCAATAATTGCATGACTGAATCAATAATGTTTGAAAGTCAACAATGACTATGAACAATTTAACTGAACCTTATGGTAATGAAGGTGATCAGCCATTCATACCGGATGAACATATGCAACATGCACTAAGTGCGAATCAATAATCAGTATAGACATGAATAATCATCAGTAATCATTCACTAACATGCTTTGTAATATAACTCGAGTTTGAGTTAAGGAAACTTGCACAATAATTAGAAGTTCAAGGTTAGGAACTTGCCTGCATAGTTGATTACCGCTACGCAATTTAATTTATTCTGCTTATCGAAAAGACCTATCAGATATAAGATTGATCTTTCAATTTTCAATTCATACCTGATTCCATAATACTATCTAATACTTAATCATATCGTCAAATATTAGATAATCTTACCACCATATTCATTTACTTATAATCTCATCAACTTATAATAACTTGTCTATCCTTAAATCACAAAGCTAAGTATTAGACATTACACCTTATTCTAAGTATTATCATATACTTTAATAATTCTTTCATCATTTATAACTTATACTTATAAGTTTCCCTTTATATGTTATCTTAGTAAGTTAGATAACCTTTCAGTAAACTGAAATATCATTTCAGTAAACCGAATTACATTTCAGTATCCTGAAATTTACTATTTCAGCAGACCAAATTATTTTCAGCAGACTGAATTCCATTTTAGCAACCTGAAATCATTTTCAGTACTCTGAATTCTCATTTCATTCCATTACGAGCATAACATAGCTCATTGAACACCAAATTCACCAATTATATTGAAAAATAACATAATTCTCTCATTTTAATCTCCCGTCGAATATTATTAATATATAATATTATTTTACAATAAGGTTATCAACCTTTTAATAACATTCTAGTCCAATACTACTAATAATATCTCAATACAATATAATTAGTCACATAAAAATAATTTATGACATTAATCACATAAATAAACAATTTATTTCAATTGTTTTTCCTTTTCGTAATTAATAAACTCGTTTAAACATTCTAAAATGTGATAAACATCATAACACTATAAACCCGACCCAAAGCTTTATCAAAAATATGCATAAGACTTGCTCAAAGGGTCTCATATCATAAATCACATTATTCCTATTTTTGGACACTTTTGATTTTCAAAAATTTTACCCAGCCTCGCTAAAACGGCCATAACTCTCGCGTTTTAAAATATTTTTGAGCGATTCTTGAGCCCACTCGAAGATAACTTCCAGGGCTACAACTTTTGTCTCACGATATTTTTCCAAAATCAGAACACAACAGTCCAACAATTTACATCAAGGAGGCTATTCGAGATTTGAGAAACAGTTTTATTACTCTCCTTCCGAACGCCATAACTACCTCATCCGGAGTCGGAATTAGTCCGTTCCGGAGTCTATGGAAAGCTAAATCAGAGTAATACAACATACCAAAAGCCCAGAAGTTTTAAGGTAAAAAAACTGGACGAAATTGCCCTCGTTCCAGACTGCCACGAATCTGCCCAATTTTTTTGTTAGAAAAACGGGACTGTTTTGACATAATCAGTCATTACCCCATGAAAACTCAACATTTTTGAGTCCTACCACTTGGGTTTACTAGCCAACACATATATCTAGCACTACTTTTTGACGGATCGCAAAAAGGAGCTATAGATTTAAAATGGGAAAATTTCAAAGTATATAGAAATTTGGGTTTCAAAATCTAGAAAATCACTTTTCTATTCCTTTTGGTTTCCGCCAAATTAACACCCATAATGGGTAAATCCATACATGAATCAAAGATAAACACATAGATCATAGGGTTTTAACTCCCAAATCAAAAACCCAATTCATCAATTATATAAAAAATTTTTAGAGGGATTATACCTTTTTGCTTCTTCTTCTTTATGGTGGATCTTTTTCCTTCATCTTCTTCCATGGATGAACTTTCTTCTCCATCTTCTTGTTCTTCTTCGTGTTCATGGCTGCCGCCTCTCCTCTTCTCTCTCCCTCTCGGTTTTCTTTGCCGAGCTTCCTTCTTCTCTCTTTCCTTTTCTTTTTTCTTTCTCTTCCTCTCCTCCGTTCCTTTACTCAGTTTTTTTAATTGGCCACTTGGCCTTCTTTTCTTTTCTCTAAGTAATAACCGGCCATGTGGCCTTAGCATCTACCAAGTCTCATTTTATTTAATTGTTAATTTAAATGACCACCATGGCCATCATCACTAAATGGGTTAAAAAAAAAATTTGAGACATGTCTCATAAATGTGTTGGGCTCTCAATTTAATCTTTTTGGGTTATGTAATATATACATAGTCCAATCATTCCATCTTATCTCACCCTAAATATTTAATCCGATTATCCATTCCAAATAATTAGAATTTAAATCATCGCTCTACTACATTAAATTTTTATAACCCAATCAAACTTATTTTAATTAAGTTATAAAATTAATAACTTAAGATAATAAAAAATATATCTCTTAAATTAATATTGTTTTTAATATTATTATTCTCCCACAAGCGGGGCTTAGTCTAGGCCCTTAATTAATTTCACAGAGCTAGCAATTTTACTTGCTTTACTTACTAACAAAAACTAACTTGAGCTTCCACACCAAAATTTAATTGGGTCATTATAATACTTGTCTCATACATAATATATTGGGCTAGATTAAATAATTAATTGCCCTTAATCACTTTATCTACAAGTCATATGCATAATTAATTAATTGGGCTTGTTTAAATAATATAATTTTCTTAGTCCATCAAATTTTAATTCTCTTGGACTCTCTTTAAATTCTTGGGCTATGACCTTATTATAGTCCATTATTTTTAATTCTATTCCAACCCAAATCATTTAATTAGGGTATTCACTTTCTCAATTATAACTTTAATCCTTACTCACATGCCCAATCATTTCCTTAACCCAATTTAGACTTGCTATAATTAGGTTATAAAATTAATTAACCGAGATGTATAAAATAAATCTCTTAGAATTAGTATATAATTAAATACTATTATTCTCCCACATATTACACTTAAGCTTTTAACACTTAGCTTTTAAATTCCCATCTTATCCCACCCCAAATATATAATTAGGGTATCCACTCTAAATATTTAATTAGAGTATCCATTCTGACTAAACATGACATTCCGGACGCAACCGAGCAATCCGTACTTCAAAATTCTATCTCTAACTCAAATTTTGAGTTTTAAATTACTCCCTTCTTATTGCTAATCGTATTAACTAACAATTTTATACTTATTCAAATTCTTATTTGCCCATCAAGGCCAACACTCAAGCTATGCTAATTACTAACATAGTTTTATATTGATCATTAAATCATTAACTTGATTCATCATTCCTCTTGCTAAAATATATATAGCACCTTATTAAGTATATATATTTCTATACATATACCCATCTTCGTTTAACCTCATAGCATCTCTTCATGTGAAATCTTATCTCCAATAATAAAATTCCCATATGTACTTATAAAACATTTCTTAGACTATTCAGTTCACATCGAATTTACAGGTATCGTAATACCTTATCCTTGATATTCCTTCAAGTACATATTAATTCATTTCTAGGGTTTAGAAATTTTGTAACCCATAGTTTCTCTATTCTCATTCGAATATCAAACCATATAGGTTTTTACTTGAAAATTTTAAATAAATCCTCAAATTCTCATCTAGGTTTTATTTTTTAACCTTTATTCTAATCATTCAAGATTTTAGAAATTTTTGGGTTGTCACAATCCATCTTAGTCTTGCCCTTATCTCTCTTAGAACTCTCAGTTCGCTCGGCTTTAGCTGCAATCATATAATTCGAGCAAGAAAGTGAGCATAACTAGCTCAACAAGTCTATCAAAGGATAACATAAATACCACATCGAGAATTATATGATTATCTCTCATAACTGAACAAGTAGCTATGAATTACCATCAAGCATTGACTCGTACTTCTCATTTCATAACAATGATTCCAAAGTATATATAATAACTTAGGAATTCTGAACCGGTCGAAAGACCATGAACATACTATTTTCCATTTTCATACTTGAAAAGGACATCCGGCACTAAGGCCATCCATCCGGCATTACTTACGAGCACTTCTAGGTGATCAGCCTATTGTACTCTATGTTGATCAACACTCTTCTGTTAAACATATTTACGTTTAAGTTTTGGCAACCTCGCGTGCCCATCAAATAACAGATGAAAATACTTTTGTTTGTTCATAGACAAAGTTACCTTTACATCCGTACCAAATACTTGGCATAGGATAGCGTTAATAGTTCTATATCGAAAGACTTGTAAACAAATCAATCAATTCTTCAAGACTAGTCTAGCCGAATTAAAACAGGCATCAACTCTTTTTTTAAAACCATTCATGCATTTCAGAACATGAATCAGAGAAAACTTGACTAACACAGATGTTAGACAAGCGTTAAGAAAACTTGCCTTCAAGCGTTTTCGAATATACTATTCAACAATTCTCAGCATTTACAGGATCTACATGACATATTCAAATAGCACACTGTAATTAGCTACCAAACAAGCTTACTTTATTTGTTTTAACCAACTTCTTTCTCTTCTATGTCTTACTTGAATTTATTTAATTAATAAAGTCAATTTGACTTACTATGCTTCGTTACGGCTCATTAACGTTCTTATGTTATTAACCGACATTCAATCATTATTGGTGAAGTACCAACGTTGAATATCATTCACGGTTTACTTGCCTATACTTTTGCGTTCTTCATTTAATTCTCATTAAACCATACAAAATCTTCTAACGTTATCACTTATAAGTGATTTAAAGTCAGCCTTATTATGTACATTAAGTACATTCATGTACTATTTGGTCAACTATTAAAAACCTAATTTGGTCAACTATTTCTCACTGCCGGCGCTGCGGCGCCAGACTCTAGTATATCTTCGGCGCTGCAGCACCAATTAACTGGGGAAAAAGCAGGATCCGGCGTTGCGTCGCGACCCTTTATGCCAGGTTTGGCGCTGCGGTGCCACCCCTGTGCATCAGTTAGTTTTTACAGTTGGTTTTTCAAACGAAATTCCCGGCTTCATAATTTATTCATTATACATCCGAATTGGCTCATTCAAAATCTCATAACTCACAAATTACATACTCTAGCTGTTCATATAAGAATTTTACATTTTCGAATCCGTTAACTTGGAATTCACCTTTTGGTTCCTTTTTGAGCGTTCGTTTATCGTTTTTGAGCGTTCAATACTCGTTTTCTTCGTTATAAGTTAGAATTCGACGATTCTTGCGTCCACGACTCTTAAATACCCTATCTCAAGTTTTGACATTGAAAACTGAGGTTTCCAAATCACACAACAAATTTTGATCCTTAATCCGAGATTTTTACATTTTTGACGTTTAACGTCTATTTTTACAAAATTCGCCATAACTTCGTTACTCGTGTTCTATAAGCCAAATCAAATGGAACACTCAATTGATTCATCATCTACATCCTAACCAAACAATATGCACATACCTTAGCTATGATGGTTTTCAATTTGTTCATTAACAACCAAGTTCACGTTCATAACGTTTTATGGTTTTAACTTACATAAACAATTACGATTTCTATGTGATTATGACTTATCAATGTTTTCATTATTAATAGTCATCCTTATTCCTCCTAACTAAACATGATCCACCAATCTACGATTCATCTATGAGAAAAAAATCGAAAAAGATGAAGATTAATGTTTACGAGCTATTACCTTTGTCGTTCTTCGCGTTCTTGGTAAACTTCTTATGTTTTGCTTGGAAGTAAGTTGATTACTTGTTTCTAGATTTTCACTCTCTCAATATGCATTGGACAAGGTTTACAAAACTCTAAATGACCAACACAAGCTTTATATTTATAGGAAATCAAAAGGAGGGCAAAATGGTCCAAAGAGCCACCTCCTTAATATTCCCACCTCCTCAACAACTTAGCCACCAAGAAATCACTTTACTTGGTGGCAAAGTGGCTGACCCACCTCCATGGATCGTCCCATGGGTTTCCCCATGAGTTGTACCCATCCCGTGACCTACCGGTTCGATCTGCGATTTGGTTTTCTTGGATTGGGGTTGTCTTAACTTAACATTGGGCCTTGACTTGGGCTAACTTCCATGATTCACTGGGCTTGATATTAATCCAATTCCCATTGGATTGTACAAAGTCCTTAGGTCAAAATCCTATAAGAACTCATCATATTCTATACGTATAACTCACGTATTCTTTTCGTTTAGTATTCATTCGATATCTGTATTATACGTCATACCATTATTTATACTATACTTGTATATCATACGTTTAATAACCGAAATGATTATACGCATTTTATTTCCCTTTTGGAAATCTCTTTCACTAACCCTTAGGTTTTAAGTCCACAGGCGAAAACTTCGTTCATTTGCCATAACTGAAATATTATTGGATATTCCATTATATATTCATATTCTATCATTACGCGTTTGTCAGAATTTCAAACCTAATCTCCGAGCGAAATCAGATGAAAAGTATTTTTTCGGGAAAATTCTCAGAAAACATTCATTTTCGTCTTGATAATTCAAAATAATTAATCCTAGCACATAACCAGAATACTAACCACATCCACACATTCTAGGTCATAGAACGACCTTTAAATATCTTACTCACATAATTAATCAATTAAATTCGTTTAATCCACATAATCAAATAAAAATTTAATTCCTTCAAAATCCAAAATTCTTGGGCGTTACAAAAGGTATGCCTAAAACCTAATTTAACCAAAATTTTCTTTAAGTTTTCTATGTCAATATACATAACTTAATGAAAATGGAAGTAAGAGATGTTAAGAATGATTTTCATATGGTTGAAATTATATAAAAACCATATGAAAATGAAATAAGAAGAAATTGAAGTTTATTTATAATTTTCTTTTAAAAGCTCTTCATAGGAACTATGAATTGCTTAATGAATTTGAACGATCCGAATGAATTATATGAACGATTCGGTGAAATAAGTAGGGATTGGTGAGTTATAACACCAAATTCCAAAAAAAGTAAAATCATAATCAAAATATCGATTAAAACTGAAGAACGAACGAAGAACGCAAAGAACACGCGAAGAATGCGAAGAATGTTGTTGATGGACAAATTTAAAACCATCTAATTAGAACTTGTTGTTAATGATGGACAAGTTTAAAACCATCACGTATAAGTTAGATGCTTATTGCTTGGTTAGGAATGAGAGAAACATTATGGAAGAACGAATTGAACTTAGCTATAGCGAGGTTATGGCAAAATTTCCTAAAAGACGAGTAAAAAGTAAAAAGTATATAAATGAACCCAAATGTGTACGGTTTCATAAGAATGTTAGAAAATGTAGAAAACGTGAGTCGTGGACTCAAGAACGAATGAATTCCGAGTTCGGATGAAAGAATTACAGACGAATGAACGAAGAACGTTAATAACGTTAAAAGCACATAGTGCGTATTTAGCTTGATGCAAAATTTTGAAGTCTAGCATAGCTAGGATTTTTGGAAAACTTATATCTTCACTAATAATCATTTGCTTAAATAGTCTATCTACTATTATTATCCTTAATACTCCATTTACACAAAACTATACCCAGTTCGTCAAACCACACTTATGAGTACATAAATTTGCCACAATCATATGAGTTTAAGAACTTGTCCTAGTCAGACCTTTGGCGTCCATTCGTTGAGGGGTTCATAAACATTTTATATAACTATGAATCAAGAATGTCACATAAGTATGAGTTTTAAAAACTCATACTTAACCTTATATTCTCTACCTATAACGTATCTATTTGTTATACACATGAGAAATGAATCACCCTCTTAACATTCATATAGCAAATAGCGCGACACAAACATTTCAATGATTATCATAACTCCCTTCTCCATACGAATTTCATTTAATCCGTATTCATAATCCTTCATAGTACAACTGACACCCAGAAATCTTGCTGTAAACTTTTCAATCTTCGCTTGATCCTTCTCCATATGATAACCTTATCAGATCACGGGGTGATCTAATCGTATATATTACGATTAATTTCTATATCTTAATCGTTTTGTTTTACGATCTCCTATCACTGTACTTTTAGTCTTTTAGACTCTATCTATTCACCACTACTGTTCAACTTTATTATCAGAGTTAGGGAACTCTGTATCTTATAACTCGCCGAGATTCGCCTTTGAATCTTACCGACCAACTAACTCTATTTGAGTTAGTACTTTCCTAATTACTGCGGTTATTAGTCTCAGGTATTCCTACCTAAGGTTCACAACCTACAGCTTTGATACCAACTGTGAGAGCCCCAAATTCGGGTCCCAAATCACCGCGGATTCGGTTCAATCATTCTAACACTATTACTATATTTGCGAAAGATATAAACATAAATTGTTTATACAATACATTACACACTATTCTCCAAGGTCGAGTAACCTTAACTTATACACAATTCATAACTTAACTAACATATAACATTATTATCATTCAATACTATTACAAATTAATCGCGCGCACATTAACTTTAAGCTGGAACTATCTTTAACATTTCTTTATCTCCGACACATTCGCCTTAATCTGCAATGTTTTATCATGATATAGTAAGGGTGAGCATAAGATTGCCCAGCAAGTTTAAGTTCAATAATTTAACGATATATCATGATTGAAAGAATCTGAATAATAAGCTGGCTATAATTCAACAATATAATTGTGAACTAGTAGGAACAAACTTTTGACTGAACAAGTATTAAACATGAACAAATTTATCTGGACTGAATGGTAATGAAGGTGATCAGCCTTTCATACCCGACTTATACATGCAATATGTACAGAGTACAATTTTACAATGGCAATCAGCAATGATTAACCATAAACATATCTGAATGAAATAACTCTAAGTAGAGTTAAGTAAAAACAAACTTGCCTGAGCCGTTGATTACCGCTATGCAACTTATAACTCTTTATCCGAAGACCTAATATTAGTAATATAGATCTCCAAAATTAGAATAATATCATCACAATATAATAATATTATATATATAGATATACATAGAATAACTTAAACACATAACACATAACTCTATCAGTGTATAACACACATAAGACTCAGTATCAAGTCAAACTATTGCAGTCTGAGTTGAACCCGACACAATTCTAACGCCCCGACGGTCTAGTCAGATAAAATTTCGAGTTTAAGTTCAATTACACTATGTTTAAACACTTAACTGTTATCTAAGATAATTTATTAAAAGTCGAAATATTTTTCATAAGTTCATAATAATTTTTAGATAATTATTATCATTTATCTTGAATATTCAATCATTAATATCGTATTTATATGAATTAAATACAACTTTATTCCTCTATCATTAATATTTATTTATTATCAAATATTAATGAAATGCATGTCATAATATTATAATATATTTATAATATATCAAATTATTTTTAATACCTTAAAAACATATTTATATGATTTTTAAACACTTAAATCCATTATCCAATAATTACTATAAATATTAAAATATTAATATTTTCATGAAAAAATATCAAAAGTTACAATTAATAACTCAAAATATTTTTCTAACCTTTAAATCATTAATTCAATTTTTTCATAATTTATTTAATATATTTATTAAATAAATTAATTATCATTAATATTAATTAATTAATGAAATTCATCCTAAAATATTAAAAGTCACTGAAAATAACTTAAAATATTTTATTATACCATAATATTATTTTTTATGATTTTTCAGGTATTTAAATCATTTTTAAATAATTTATTTAATATTATAATTAAATAAATTAAATACCATTTATATTTCAAAAATATTAAATATTTATGAAATATACTCTAAATAATTAAAAATTATTTTTCAGACTTTAAAATAATTTTTCAGAATTTATTTAGTGTTTTTAATAATAAAAGCCATTTTTTCTATTTATTTAATTAAATAAATAATTTTCAGTAATTAAGTGTCGCTAAAGGTGGGTTTAGTTACACAACTGTCGCTAATTGTGTTCTTCAGTGAACCCAAAAACTCATACTCAGTTTCCAAGTTAGGTAGTTTGACCAACAATAGATTCGTGTTTTTGATGTTTCCTGGGTTGCATAATGTGATAATATTGTAGTTCTAACGTATTACTACAACCCTAAACAAATTACATGACCAAAACATGAACACCATTCAAGATCTAAGCTACAGAAACACTTGTCAGACATGTTCTTGAGTTTCTGGGTTGCCCAGAAACTCAAGCAGTTCGAAGGTACAACTTTGCAGCCTTGAATAATTGCGTTTCATGACTTGTTTATGTGATGTAAAGGTTCACATATATAGTAGTTATGTCAAGGTACAACAAAAATTCAATAGATAAGCTTAACAACATCAAAACAGTAATCTAGGTCAGTCAAACTAGGCCACAACAACTGTTCTTGAACATTTCTGGAAAACCAAGAAATGTTCTTGAGCAGTTTGGCCAACGGTGGTTTGACCATGAATTTCTCTGATTATGTGAAGGATCTGAGGGTTCCAATGACTTTAGTATGTATATTACATGACAGACTACAATATTCAACCAACAACATAACACAAACACTTAAAATAAGCGAGATCTAGAGTCTGCAATCTCATTGTCAGACGTTTTAGAAATTCTGGGTTTGCCCAGAAACCATATTACGTGACTGGTCAACGCTGTTTGACTGATCATAACATGAAATCTAAACACGATCAAACTCTAATTCAAGTTGGAGAGCAAAGACCACATAACATACTACACGTTCAAACATTTAAAACACAAAAACAAATAAAGACACCGATCTATGAGGTCTGACATTTGACTGTCAGACACAAATTTTCCAGATTTTCAAATTTAAGAAATCGTCAATTTTGAGTACTTTGATGTTATGGATCTGGGATCTAACAACCCAGATCACTAATTAACACCTTATAACACATTTAAAAATAACAAATCATAACATCTAACATCAAATCTAAGGATTTCAAGATTTAGGGTTTTTATACCTTTTAGGCTTTGATTCATGAACTGATCCTTGATGATCTGACTTTTGAGAGCTAACACATGATCCTAGCTTAAAATTTTACACACTCTCACTCTACATTCCTGATTTTTTAGAGAGAGAAAGCCTTGGGAGAAAATGAGATTAAAGTGGTCCCTTTTCTCTCTGTTTAATCTATATAATAGATATGGTTCAATATATTTTGCTAGATATAAAAGTCATATGCTAAGCTAGGGTTAGGGCTAGGGTTGGTGATCAACCAAAGATAAAGCAATATTTGCAAGCTACCTTATTAAAGAAATAAAAAGGGCATTTTAGTCATTTCCAAACCATTTTTATTCTAGAATTGTCATTTGATACAAACCCTTAGGGTTTAGGGTTTGAACTCTTAGGGTTTAAGGTTTAAACCCTTAGGTTTTAAAAATAATTTCTAAAATTTCCAAATTAGGTTTTCAAAATCGAAAATTAATATTTCTAAATTATAATTAGTATTTTCTAATTATATTAAAATTTCTTAATCATAATTCAAGTTTACTAATTAGGATTAATATTTTATAATTAATATTGCTAGTTTAGCAATTAGGGTCAAAATTGGTCATTACGGTTTACAACCCACAAACTAGGATTTCTAATAGAAAAATAATTTTCTAATTTAGAAATTAGATTTCGTAATTAGATTAGGGTTTTCTAATAATAATAACTTGAAATTTAGGATTAATATTTCCTAATTAACCTTAAAATGGGATAAATAACGTTTTGGTCACTGTACCAAGGTCCGATTTTCATTATGGTTACCGAAACTTTTTTTTATTACAATCGAATAACTGTACTCTCAAATATTACAAAATGGTCATTAATTTTAATTTCCGTTCAAAATCAAACAAAAATGCTTAGTAGACTAACAAAATCCACGTGGCACTGAGGTGGCACGTAGGGTCCACTCCCACGTGGATCTGTAGTCAAATATAATACACTTTTTGGTTACTTTACAAAGGTCCGATTTTCATTATGGTTACCGAATTTTTTTTGTTACAATCGAATAACTGTAATCTCAAAAATTACAAAATGGTCATTACTTAAAAATTATTATTATTTAAAAATTATTATTATTTAGAAATTATTATTATTTAAAAATGTTGAAAGTCAATGTTGAAATTATTATTATTTAAAAAATATTATTATTATTATTATTATTTGAAATTATTATTATTATTATTTCAAAATTATTATTATTATTATTATTTTGAAATTATTATTATTATTATTAATTAAATATAATAAATTTTACTACTCCACTTTGTTTAAAGGGGATAATACACTTTTTGGTTACTGTACGAGGGTCCATATATAATTAATTTTATAGAATTAAATTTTTATAAATTTAATTTTTATTTTTATTATTTAAAAATTATTAGTTTTATTATTATTTTGAAATTATTATTAATACTATTATTATTATTAAAAATTGTTATTATTATTTTAAAATTATTGTTATACAATACTATTAATTTTACTCCGAAGTTCTACATATTATTAAAATTATTATTATTAATAATATTATATTATTATTAATAGTATTTTATTATTTAAAAAAGAAAGAAGCCCCCTTTCTTTTCTTGATTCCGATGAATCAGATCAACATTGACTTTCAACATTTTTAAATAATAATAATTTCTAAATAATAATAATTTTTATGTAATAATAATTTCAACATTGACTTTCAACATTTTTAAATAATAATAATTTCAAAATAATAATAATAAAGCACATAGTGCGTATTTAGCTTGATGTCAAAATTTTGAAGTCTAGCATAACTAGGAGTTTTGGAAAACTTATGTCTTCAATAATAATCATTTACTTAAACAGTTTATCTATTATTATTATCCTTAATACTCCATTTACACACAACTATATCCAGTTCATCAAACCACACTTATGAGTTCATAAACTTGCCACAATCATATGAGTTTAAGAACTTGTCCTAGTCAGACCTTTGGCGTCCATTCACTGAGGGGTTCATAAACATTTCATATTACTATGAATCAAGAATGTAACATAAGTATGAGTTTTAAGAACTCATACTTAACATTATATTCTCTACCTATAACCTATCTATCTGTTATACACATGAGAAATGAATCACCCTCTTAACATGCATATAGCAAATAGCGCGACACAAACATTTTAATTATTATCATAACTCCCTTCTCCATACGAATTTCATTTAATCAGTATTCATAATCCTTTCCTGAATCTATACCAATTCATAATACAACTGATACCCAGTAATCTTGCTGTAAACTTTTCAATCATTTGCTTGATCATTCTCCATATTATAACCTTATCAGATCACGGGGTGATCTCATCGTATATATTACGATTCATTTTTATATCTTGATCGTTTTGTTTTACGATCTCCTATCACTGTACTTTTAATCTTTTAGACTCTATCTATTCACCACTACTGTTCAACTTTATTATCAGAGTTAGGGAACTCTTTATCTTATAACTCGCCGAGATTCGTCTTTGAATATTACCGACCAACTAACTCTATTTGAGTTAGTATTTATCCAAATCACTACGGTTATTAGTCTCAGGTATTCCTACCTAAGGTTCATAACCTACAGCTTTGATACCAACTACGAGAGCCCCAATTTCGGATCCCATATCACCGCGGATTCGGTTCAATCATTCTAACACTATTACTATATTTGCGAAAGATATAAATATAAATTATTTATACAATACATTACACACTATTTCCCAAGTTTGAGTAACCTTAACTTATACACAATTCATAACTTAACTAACACATAACATTATTATCATTCAATACTATTACAAATTAATCGCACACATTAACTTTAAGCTGAAACTATCTTTAACCTTTCTTTGTATCCGACGCATTCGCCTTAATCTGCTATGTTTGTTCATGATATAGCAAGAGTGAGCATAAGATTGCCCGGCAAGTTTAATTTCAATAATTAAACGATATATCATGATTGAAAGAATCTGAATAATAAGCTGGCTATAATTCAACAATATAATTGTGAACTACCAGGAACAAACTTTTGACTGAACAAGTATTAAACATGAACAAATATATCTGGACTGAATGGTAATGAAGATGATCAGCCTTTCATACCTGACTTATATACATGCAATATGTACAGAGTACAATTCTACAATGGCAATCAACAATGATTAATCATAAACATATCTGAATGAAACAACTCTAAGTAGAGTTAAGTAAAAACAAACTTGCTTAAGCCGTTGATTACCGCTACACAATTTATAACGCTTTATCCGAAGACCTAATATTTGTAATATAGATCTCCAATATTAGAATAATATCATCATAATATAATAATATTATATATATAGATATAAATAGAATAACCTAAACACATAACACATAACCCTATCAGTCTATAACACACATAAGACTCGTTATCAAGTCAAACTATTGCAGTCTGAGTTGAACCCGACACAATTCTAACGTCCCGGCGGTCTAATCGGACAAAATTTCGAGTTTAAGTTCAATTAAACTATGTCTAAACACTTAACCATTATCTAAGATAATTTATTAACAGTCGAAATATTTTTCATAAGTTCGTAATAATTCTCAGATAATTATTATCATTTATCTTGAATATTCAATCATTAGTATCGTATTTATATGAATTAAATACCACTTTATTCTTCTATCATTAATATTTATTTATTATCAAATATTAATGAAATACATGTCATAATATTATAATATATTTATAATACTTAAATCCATTATCCGATAATTGCTATAAATATTAAAATATTAATATTTTCATGACAAAATATCAAAAGTTATAATTAATAACTCAAAATACTTTTCTAACCCTTAAATCATTTTATATGATTTTTAAATCATTAATTCTATTTTTCCATAATTTATTTAATATATTTATTAAATAAATTAATTATCATTAATTTTAATTAATTAATAAAATTCATCCTAAAATATTAAAAGTCACTAAAAATAACTTATAATATTTTATTATACCATAATATTATTTTTCATGATTTTTCATGTATTTAAATTATTTTTAAATAATTTATTTAATATTATAATTAAATAAATTAAATACCATTTATATTTCAAAAATATTAAATATTTATGAAATATACTCTAAATAAATAAAAACTATTTTTTAGACTTTAAAATAAATTTTCAGAATTTATTTAGTATTTTTAATAATTAAAAACCTTTTTTTACTTATTTAATTAAATAAATAATTTTCAGTAATTAAGTGTCGCTAAAGGTGGGTTTAGTGACACAACTGTCGCTAATTGTGTTCTTCAGCGAACCCAGAAACTCATACTCAGTGTCCAAGTTAGGTAGTTTAACCAATAATAGATTCGTGTTTTTGATGTTTTCTGGGTTGCATAATGTGATAATATTGTAGTTCTAACGTATTACTACAACCCTAAACAAATTACATCGCCAAAACGTGAACAACCTGCAAGATCTATGCTACAGAAACACTTGTCAGACATGTTCTTTAGTTTCTGGGCTGCCCAGAAACTCAAGCAGTTCGAACGTACAACTTTGCAGCCTTGAATATTTGCGTTTCATGACTTGTTTATGTGATGTAAAGGTTCACATATATAGTAGTTATGTCAAGGTACAACAAAAATTCAATAGATCAACTTAACAACATCAAAACAGTAGGATCTAGGTCAGTCAAACTAGGACACAACAACTGTTCTTGAACATTTCTGGAAAACCAAGAAATGTTCTTGAGTAGTTTGGTCAACGGTGGTTTGACCATGAATTTCTTTGATTATGTGAAAGATCTGAGGGTTCCAATTACTTTAGTATGTATATTACATGACAGACTATAATATTCAACAAACAACATAACACAAACACTTAAAATAAGCGAGATCTAGAGCCTGCAATATCATTGTCAGACGTTCTAGAAATTATGGGTTTGCCCAGAAACTGTATTGTGTGACTGGTCAACGCTGTTTGACTGATCATAACATGAAATCTAAACACGATCAAACTCTGATTCAAGTTGGAGAGCAAAGACCACATAACATACTACACGTTCAAACATTTAAAACACAAAAACAAACAACAGACACCGATCTATGAGGTCTGACATTTGACTGACAAACACTAATTTTCCAAATTTCCAGATTTAAGAAATCGTCATTTTCGAGTACTTTGATTTTATGGATCTGGGATCTAACAACCCAGATCACTAATTAACACCTTATAACACATTTATAAACAACAAATCATAACATCTAACATCAAATCTAAGGATTTCAAAATTTAGGGTTTTTATACCTTTTAAGCTTTGATTCATGAACTGATCCTTGATGATCTGACTTTTGAGAGCTAACACATGATCCTAGCTTAAAATTTTACACACTCTCACTCTACATTCCTGAATTTTTAGAGAGAGAAAGCCTTGGGAGAAAATGAGATTAAAGTGGTCCCTTTTCTCTCTCTTTAATCTATATAATAGATATGGTTCAATGTATTTTGCTAGATATAAAAGTCATATGCTAAGCTAGGGTTAGGGCTAGGGTTGGTGATTAACCAAAGATAAAGCAATATTTGCAAGCTACCTTATTAAAGAAATAAAAAGGGCATTTTAGTCATTTCCAAACCATTTTTATTCTAGAATTGTCATTTGATACAAACCCTTAGGGTTTAGGGTTTGAACTCTTAGGGTTTAAGGTTTGAGTCCTTAGGTTTTAAAAATAATTTCTAGAATTTCCAAATTAGGTTTTTAAAATCAAAAATTAATATTTCTAAATTATAATTAGTATTTTCTAATTATATTAAAATTTCTTAATCATAATTCAAGTTTGCTAATTAGGATTAATATTTCCTAATTAATATTTCTAATTTAGCAATTAGGGTTAAAATTGGTCATTAGGGTTTACAACCCACAAACTAGGGTTTCTAATAGAAAAATAATTTTCTAATTTAGAAATTAGATTTCGTAATTAGATTAGGGTTTTCTAATTAATAATAACTTGAAATTTAGGATTAATATTTCCTAATTAACCTTAAAATTATTGAACTAAGAATCAGGCTTTCCCTAATTACAAATCAGGGTTCTTAAACAAGAAATTATGGTTTTAAATTTTGAAATTAGGGTTTCCTAACCAATTTGTTAAGATTAACCCTAATTAATTTTATAATTATTTACACTTACGCCATTAAGTTCCCAATTTAGGGTTTTAAATCTCCTAATTAGGATTTTGAATTCCCAGAACTGAAATTAGGGTTTCCAGAACCGGTTTTAGGGTGTCTTGTTAATCGCTAGGGTTTTCTAACCGAACACTGACGTTCTTAATATATACTTAGGTTTTATTATAAATACCGTTTATCTGGTCAACCCTTGACCCTTAATCATATATTGTACACATATACAACCATATACACAGAACATATTCACGTATTCCCTTAATCTTGAATAATTCACCTAAATCTTTCACAGAATTTTGAAATCCTCAAAATTCTTTCTTAAAAATATCAAACGCATACACTTATTTTATGTCTAGGTTCTAATGTTGAACCTTAAACCAATTAATTAAAATTTTTAAAAAAATTCAAAATTCTCGGGTTGTCACATTCACCCCTTCTTCTAAAAATTTTGTCCCCGAAATTTACCTTACACCTTACACCATTCGCCATTTCTTCTCATAATCACATGCTACCCAATACATTCTTCACAAGAATAAAAATTTTGAAATTGTGCTGAGGGGTTTTATAGACTATTGCGTGTCATTTTCGCAAAGGTTATATGGAAATTCATCCGCAAACTGTTTTACCCCGAAGACACAGAGGGTGATTAGCCCAGTATGCCCAGGACTGGCCCAGTAATACTGGTTTTATCTGTTTCTTGTATCCGCCTTGGGCGCATAATTTACCTCAATCTTATTAAATTCCGCACCAAACAATTAGGTTCGAGAAATTTCTTTCAATGAATACTTAGAGTTTTTATAAACATTAGTCTAGCTGAATCGAATATCGTAGACTCATATCAATAATTCAATTCAATCAAATTATTTAGATGTAGCCAAACCCCGTTGGCAAATTATAATTTTTAAAAATATTTTTGACAATGACGTCATGATGCCGTACTGTATTAACAGTACGTTTGAGGATGTCGTCATCGTATGACTTTGTCATAAAACATCATACAATAGTGGAACAACGACTTTAGATCAAATTCACAATTAGTATTCCTGTATTTACAACTCCATCAACTTTTTATCATCTCTGCATCAGGTTACATGGTACATGAGTGATAAATAAAATATATTTTGATATTTCAAATCATTTGCGTCTAGCTGAAATAAGTAGCGTAGACTATACTTTAAACTGTTTCAAAAATGATTACGATTTAAACTGTTTCAAAAATGATTACGAGTTTACGTAATTTTTTTTAAAAAGCACATAGTGCGTATTTAGCTTGATGTCGAAATTTCGAAGTCTAGCATAGCTATGAGTTTCGGAAAACTTATGTCTTCACTAATAATCATTTGCTTAAACAGTCTATCTATTATTATTATCCTTAATACTCCATTTACACACAACTATACCTAGTTCGTCAAACCAAACTTATGAGTTCATAAACATGCCACAATCATATGAGTTTAAGAACTTGTCCTAGTCAGACCTTTGGCGTCCATTCGCTGAGGGGTTCATAAACATTTCATATAACTATGAATCAGGAATATCAAATAAGTATGAGTTTTAAGAACTTATACTTAACATTATATTCTCTACCTATAACCTATCTATCTGTTATACACATGAGAAAGGAATCACCCTCTTAACATGCATATAGAAAATAGCGCGACACAAACATTTTAATGATTATCATAACTCCCTTCTCCATAAGAATTTCATTTAATCCGTATTCATAATCCTTTCCTGAATCTGTACCAATTCATAGTACAACTGACACCCATCAATCTTGCTGTAAACATTTCAATCATTCGTTTGATCCTTCTCCATATTATAACCTTATCAGATCACGGGGTGATCTCATCGTATATATTACGATTCATTTCTATATCTTTATCATTTTATTTTACGATCTTCTATCACTGTACTTTTAGTCTTTTAGACTCTATCTATTCACCAATACTGTTCAACTTTATTATCAGAGTTTGGGAACTCTGTATCTTATAACTCGCCGAGATTCGTCTTTGAATCTTATCGATCAACTAACTCTATTTGAGTTAGTACTTATCCTAATCACTGCGGTTATTAGTCTTAGGTATTCCTACCTAAGGTTCATAACCTACAACTTTGATACCAATTGCGAGAGCCCCAAATTTGGGTCCCAAATCACCACGGATTCGGTTCAATCATTCTAACACTATTACTATATTTGCGAAAGATATAAATATAAATTATTTATACAATACATTACACACTATTTCCCAAGTTTGAGTAACCTTAACTTATACACAATTCATAACTTAACTAACACATAACATTATTATCATTCAATACTATTACAAATTAATCGCACACATTAACTTTAAGCTGAAACTATCTTTAACCTTACCTTGTATCCGACGCATTCGCCTTAATCTGAAATATTTTATCATGATATAGCAAGGGTGAGCATAAGATTGCCCAGCAAGTTTAAGTTCAATAATTTAACGATATATCATGATTGAAAGAATCTGAATAATAAGCTGACTATAATTCAACAATATAATTGTGAACTAGCAAGAACAAACTTTTGACTGAACAAGTATTAAACATGAACAAATATATCTGGACTGAATGGTAATGAAGGTGATCAGCCTTTCATACCTAACTTATACATGCAATATGTACAGAGTACAATTCTACAATGGAAATCAGCAATGATTAACCATAAGCTTATCTGAATGAAACAACTCTAAGTAGAGTTAAGTAAAAACAAACTTGCCTGAGCCGTTGATTACCGCTAAGCAATTTATAACGATTTATTCGAAGACCTAATATTAGTAATATAGATCTCCAATATTAGAATAATATCATCACAATATTATAATATTATATATATTGATATACATAGAATAACCTAAACACATAAGACTCGGTATCAAGTCAAACTATTGCAGTCTTAGTTGAACCCAACAGAATTCTAACGTCCCGACGGTTTAGTCGGACAAAATTTCGAGTTTAAGTTCAATTAAACTATGTCTAAATACTTAACCATTATCTAAGATAATTTATTAACAGTCGAAATATTTTTCATAAGTTCGTAATAATTTTCAGATAATTATTATCATTTATCTTGAATATTCAATCATTAGTATCGTATTTATATGAATTAAATACCACTTTATTCCTCTACAATTAATTTTTATTTATTATCAAATATTAATTAAATACATGTCATAATATTATAATATATTTATAATATATCAAAGTATTGTTAATACCTTAAAATCATATTTATATGATTTTTAAACACTTAAATCCATTATTTTATAATTGCTATAAATATTAAAATATTAATATTTTCATGACAAAATATCAAAAGTTATAAATAATAACTCATAATATTTTTCTAATCCTTAAATCATTTTTATATGATTTTTAAATCATTAATTCTATTTTTTCATAATTTATTTAATATATTTATTAAATAAATTAATTATCAGTAATATTAATTAATTAATGAAATTCA
Organism: Panax japonicus; assembly: GCA_020205505.1. NCBI lineage: Eukaryota > Viridiplantae > Streptophyta > Magnoliopsida > Apiales > Araliaceae > Panax > Panax japonicus. Next base: position 16,300,551 of record CM035101.1, on the reverse strand, counting down.
TCCTAAAATTTTAAAAGTCACTGAAAATAACTGAAAATATTTTATTATACCATAATATTATTTTCATGATTTTTTATGTATTTAAATCATTTTAAATAATTTATTTAATATTATAATTAAATAAATTAAATACCATTTATATTCCAAAAATATTAAATATTTATGAAATATACTCTAAATAATTAAAAACTATTTTTCAGACTTTAAATAATTTTTCGGAATTTATTTAGTATTTTTAATAATTAAAAACCATTTTTTTCTATTTATTTAATTAAATAAATAATTTTCAGTAATTAAGTGTCGTTAAAGGTGGGTTTAGTGACACAACTGTCGCTAATTGTGTTCTTCAGCAAACCCAGAAACTCATACTCAGTTTCCAAGTTAGGTAGTTTGACCAACAATAGATTCGTGTTTTGGATGTTTTCTGGGTTGCATAATGTGATAATATTGTAGTTCTAACGTATTACTACAACTCTAAACAAATTACATGGCCAAAACATGAACCTGCAAGGTCTAAGCTACAGAAACACTTGCCAGACATGTTCTTGAGTTTCTAGGTTGCCCAGAAACTCAAGTAGTTCGAAGGTACAACTTTGCAGCCTTGAATATTTACGTTTCATGACTTGTTTATGTGATGTAAAGGTTCACATATATAGTAGTTATGTCAAGGTAAAACAAAAATTCAATAGATAAACTTAACAACATCAAAACAGTAATCTAGGTTGGTCAAACTAGGCCACAACAACTGTTCTTGAACATTTCTGGAAAACCAAGAAATGTTCTTGAGCAGTTTGGCCAATGGTGGTTTGACCATGAATTTCTCTGATTATGTGAAGGATCTGAGGGTTCCAATGGCTTTAGTATGTATATTACATGACAGACTACAATATTCAACCAACAACATAACACAAACACTTAAAATAAGCGAGATCTAGAGCCTGCAATCTCATTGTCAGACATTTTAGAAATTCTGGGTTTGCCCAGAAACCATATTGCGTGACTGGTCAACGCTGTTTGACTGATCATAACATGAAATCTAAACACGATCAAACTCTGATTCAAGTTAGAGAGCAAAGACCACATATCATACTACACGTTCAAACATTTAAAACACAAAAACAAATAACAGACACACCGATCTATGAGGTCTGACATTTTACTGTCAGACACAAATTAACCAGATATCTATATTTAAGAAATCTTCAATTTCTAATACTTTGATGTTATGGATCTGGGATCTAACAACCCAGATCACTAATTTACACCTTATAACACATTTATAAACAACAAATCATAACATATAACATCAAATCTAAGGATTTCAAAATTTAGGGTTTTTATACCTTTTAGGCTTTGATTCATGAATTGATCCTTGATGATCTGACTTTTGAGAGCTAACACATGAATTTAGCTTAAAACTTTACACACTCTCACTCTACATTCCCGAATTTTTAGAGAGAGAAAGCCTTGGGAGAAAATGAGAGTAAAGTGGTCCCTTTTCTCTCTCTTTAATCTATATAATAGATATGGTTCAATGTATTTTGCTAGATATAAAAGTTAATGCTAAGCTAGGGTTAGGGCTAGGGTTGGTGATCAACCAAAGATAAAGAATGATTTGCAAGCTACCATATTAAAGAAATAAAAAGGGCATTTTAGTCATTTCCAAACCATTTTTATTCTAGAATTGTCATTTGATACAAACCCTTAGGATTTAGGGTTTGAACCCTTAGGGTTTAGGGTTTGAACCCTTAGGTTTTAAAAATAATTTCTAGAATTTCCAAATTAGGTTTTTAAAATCAAAAAGTAATATTTCTAAATTATAATTAGTATTTTCTAATCTTAATTCAAGTTTGCTAATTAGGATTAATATTTCCTAATTAATATTTCTAATTTAGAAATTAGGTTCAAAATTGGTCATTAGGGTTTACAACCCATAAACTAGGGTTTCTAATAGAAAAATAATTTTTGAATTTAGAAATAAGATTTCGTAATTAGATTAGGATTTTCTAATTAATAATAACTTGAAATTTAGGATTAATATTTCCTAATTAACATTAAAATTATGGAACTAACAATCAAGCTTTCCCTAATTATAAATTAGGGTTCTTAAACCAGAAATTAGGGTTTCAAATTTTGAAATTAGGGTTTTATAACCAATTTGTTAAGATTAACCCTAATTAATCTTATAATCATTTACACTTACTTCATTAAGTTCCTAATTTAGGGTTTTAAATTTCCTAATTAGGGTTTTGTATTCCCAGAACTGAAATTAGGGTTTCTAGAACCGATTTTAGGGTTACTTGTTAATCGCTAGGGTTTTCTAACCGAACACTGACGTTCTTAATATATACTTAAGGTTTGGTACAGATATCGTTTATCTAGTCAAACCTTGACCCTTAACCCTCAACCACATACTTTACACATATACAACCATATACACAGAACATATTCAACAATATAATTGTGAACTAGCAAGAACAAACTTTTGACTGAACAAGTATTAAACATGAACAAATATATCTGGACTGAATGGTAATGAAGGTGATCAGCCTTTCATACCTAACTTATACATGCAATATGTACAGAGTACAATTCTACAATGGAAATCAGCAATGATTAACCATAAGCTTATCTGAATGAAACAACTCTAAGTAGAGTTAAGTAAAAACAAACTTGCCTGAGCCGTTGATTACCGCTAAGCAATTTATAACGATTTATTCGAAGACCTAATATTAGTAATATAGATCTCCAATATTAGAATAATATCATCACAATATTATAATATTATATATATTGATATACATAGAATAACTTAAACACATAAGACTCGGTATCAAGTCAAACTATTGCAGTCTTAGTTGAACCCAACAGAATTCTAACGTCCCGACGGTTTAGTCGGACAAAATTTCGAGTTTAAGTTCAATTAAACTATGTCTAAATACTTAACCATTATCTAAGATAATTTATTAACAGTCGAAATATTTTTCATAAGTTCGTAATAATTTTCAGATAATTATTATCATTTATCTTGAATATTCAATCATTAGTATCGTATTTATATGAATTAAATACCACTTTATTCCTCTACAATTAATTTTTATTTATTATCAAATATTAATTAAATACATGTCATAATATTATAATATATTTATAATATATCAAAGTATTGTTAATACCTTAAAATCATATTTATATGATTTTTAAACACTTAAATCCATTATTTTATAATTGCTATAAATATTAAAATATTAATATTTTCATGACAAAATATCAAAAGTTATAAATAATAACTCATAATATTTTTCTAATCCTTAAATCATTTTTATATGATTTTTAAATCATTAATTCTATTTTTTCATAATTTATTTAATATATTTATTAAATAAATTAATTATCAGTAATATTAATTAATTAATGAAATTCATCCTAAAATTTTAAAAGTCACTGAAAATAACTGAAAATATTTTATTATACCATAATATTATTTTCATGATTTTTTATGTATTTAAATCATTTTAAATAATTTATTTAATATTATAATTAAATAAATTAAATACCATTTATATTCCAAAAATATTAAATATTTATGAAATATACTCTAAATAATTAAAAACTATTTTTCAGACTTTAAATAATTTTTCGGAATTTATTTAGTATTTTTAATAATTAAAAACCATTTTTTTCTATTTATTTAATTAAATAAATAATTTTCAGTAATTAAGTGTCGTTAAAGGTGGGTTTAGTGACACAACTGTCGCTAATTGTGTTCTTCAGCAAACCCAGAAACTCATACTCAGTTTCCAAGTTAGGTAGTTTGACCAACAATAGATTCGTGTTTTGGATGTTTTCTGGGTTGCATAATGTGATAATATTGTAGTTCTAACGTATTACTACAACTCTAAACAAATTACATGGCCAAAACATGAACCTGCAAGGTCTAAGCTACAGAAACACTTGCCAGACATGTTCTTGAGTTTCTAGGTTGCCCAGAAACTCAAGTAGTTCGAAGGTACAACTTTGCAGCCTTGAATATTTACGTTTCATGACTTGTTTATGTGATGTAAAGGTTCACATATATAGTAGTTATGTCAAGGTAAAACAAAAATTCAATAGATAAACTTAACAACATCAAAACAGTAATCTAGGTTGGTCAAACTAGGCCACAACAACTGTTCTTGAACATTTCTGGAAAACCAAGAAATGTTCTTGAGCAGTTTGGCCAATGGTGGTTTGACCATGAATTTCTCTGATTATGTGAAGGATCTGAGGGTTCCAATGGCTTTAGTATGTATATTACATGACAGACTACAATATTCAACCAACAACATAACACAAACACTTAAAATAAGCGAGATCTAGAGCCTGCAATCTCATTGTCAGACATTTTAGAAATTCTGGGTTTGCCCAGAAACCATATTGCGTGACTGGTCAACGCTGTTTGACTGATCATAACATGAAATCTAAACACGATCAAACTCTGATTCAAGTTAGAGAGCAAAGACCACATATCATACTACACGTTCAAACATTTAAAACACAAAAACAAATAACAGACACACCGATCTATGAGGTCTGACATTTTACTGTCAGACACAAATTAACCAGATATCTATATTTAAGAAATCTTCAATTTCTAATACTTTGATGTTATGGATCTGGGATCTAACAACCCAGATCACTAATTTACACCTTATAACACATTTATAAACAACAAATCATAACATATAACATCAAATCTAAGGATTTCAAAATTTAGGGTTTTTATACCTTTTAGGCTTTGATTCATGAATTGATCCTTGATGATCTGACTTTTGAGAGCTAACACATGAATTTAGCTTAAAACTTTACACACTCTCACTCTACATTCCCGAATTTTTAGAGAGAGAAAGCCTTGGGAGAAAATGAGAGTAAAGTGGTCCCTTTTCTCTCTCTTTAATCTATATAATAGATATGGTTCAATGTATTTTGCTAGATATAAAAGTTAATGCTAAGCTAGGGTTAGGGCTAGGGTTGGTGATCAACCAAAGATAAAGAATGATTTGCAAGCTACCATATTAAAGAAATAAAAAGGGCATTTTAGTCATTTCCAAACCATTTTTATTCTAGAATTGTCATTTGATACAAACCCTTAGGATTTAGGGTTTGAACCCTTAGGTTTTAAAAATAATTTCTAGAATTTCCAAATTAGGTTTTTAAAATCAAAAAGTAATATTTCTAAATTATAATTAGTATTTTCTAATCTTAATTCAAGTTTGCTAATTAGGATTAATATTTCCTAATTAATATTTCTAATTTAGAAATTAGGTTCAAAATTGGTCATTAGGGTTTACAACCCATAAACTAGGGTTTCTAATAGAAAAATAATTTTTGAATTTAGAAATAAGATTTCGTAATTAGATTAGGATTTTCTAATTAATAATAACTTGAAATTTAGGATTAATATTTCCTAATTAACATTAAAATTATGGAACTAACAATCAAGCTTTCCCTAATTATAAATTAGGGTTCTTAAACCAGAAATTAGGGTTTCAAATTTTGAAATTAGGGTTTTATAACCAATTTGTTAAGATTAACCCTAATTAATCTTATAATCATTTACACTTACTTCATTAAGTTCCTAATTTAGGGTTTTAAATTTCCTAATTAGGGTTTTGTATTCCCAGAACTGAAATTAGGGTTTCTAGAACCGATTTTAGGGTTACTTGTTAATCGCTAGGGTTTTCTAACCGAACACTGACGTTCTTAATATATACTTAAGGTTTGGTACAGATATCGTTTATCTAGTCAAACCTTGACCCTTAACCCTCAACCACATACTTTACACATATACAACCATATACACAGAACATATTCACGTATTCCCTTAATCCTGAATAATTCACCTAAATCCTTCACAGAATTTTGAAATCCTCAAAATTCCTTCTTAAAAATATCGATCAAACGCATATACTTATTTTCTGTCTAGGTTCTAATGTTGAATCTTAAATCAATTAATTAATTTTTTTAAAAAAATTTAAAATTCTCGGGTTGTCACATTAACTCGCGCTGCAGCGCCACCAATAACAAAGGAAACCGGCGCCGCAGCGCCGGTGTAACGACCCCAAAATCCATACAATTTAAATCTCAACTTCGGTCGTTAACCATACATTAAATCTCTATCTTTACATCATTATTCGATGTTAGACTTAATAAAATTGTGGAATATTTAAAACTTTTTTTTACATTTCCTTCTTTCTTTCCCTGAATCGCAACCTTTTCATTACATCTCTTTGATTTAATCTTATATCATGAATTGTTACAACAAAATGACTATACAAAGTCTTACATCATAACTAAATATCCATATACATTGGATAGCTCAACTTACAATTCAACAGCATGTTATGTTCAAATCATTAAATACATTTCTCATAAAACATAAGTAATCTTCGTGAATATAGATCTCTATAACTCACTTAGCACATATCTTTACATTAAAATCTTGACCTACAAAAGTGGTTATTTGCAAGAGTGAGCTCAACAGCCCAGCAAAGTCTAACAGTTTTCATGCATCACATAGCATATAATAACATGCTCGATATACATCTCATTAAAGTAAAATGGCATACATGCTTTTAATTCACATAGCAAATATAAAGATTGAGTTCCTTACTCAATCATCATTACTTAGCCAAAATAATGCAGTCATATATTGACTTTAACATTTCATGATTTCAACATGCATAACATATCATGCAATTTAAAATAGTTCATCAAGTCCACGTAGAAAATAGGAACCGAGAGACTTTCCTTGATCGTTGTTTACTAATAATAGATTAACAGCTTACAGTTATCTGCACTTCACGTGCCCTACACAATTATATAATCATACACATCAACTATTAGTCACATAACAACACAAAGTAATTGTAATGTAAACTCTACTCCACATCTCACAATCTTTTCTATTAATTAGCACACAATGTTCAATTAGATTGTGATAACTTTTCGACTTATGACTCACTATATTTCTTCTTAGTCAAACTCGAAGTTCATTCAAGTGCTTAATTCTTGCTAGGACTACTTATTTGTTTTAAGTTAAATCCATTTCATATCCTATAATATTCATTTCAATTGAATTGAAACACTTTTTAAGTTCATTAACACTTGGCACGGCGTTTCGACGTTCAATCGTCACCCGCCCGATTTGCATCTCTTGTGTATGATTACTATGCTTTTATGACTTATCTAATACATTAATTATTAATTTTAAGCATCATTATGTTTACTAACATATATGTTTTGTAACTTAGGACATCATCTTTTATCATTAGGAGCACTACACATGCATATGTGCATGCCCGATGCCCTTCGATTGCCCCCAAAAATACAATAGTCCTAAAGATGACTATTTTGACTACTTTTACAGACCTCCAATTGAAGAACATAAAGCATGAAAGTTGTAGGTCTATTCGTCCTCGTTCCGGATCATCTTGAATCAACCTAATCGGAGTTCGTATGAGAAAGTTAAGGCCATTTTACTACAAGAGGCCAAAACTGTCCGACTCAGACTTTTGTCCCCGCGCCGCGGCGCGAGAACTAGGCTAACCAGTGGCGCCACAGCGCGAGATTTGCGCTGGGGCACGAATTTCAGTGCTGGGGTGAGAACTACTGGTGTTGGGGCGCGAATTTCGACGCTGAGGCGCCGAAACTTGCATAACCCAACCACGAAGAACAGAACAACTAAATTTCTGTCTATAACTTAATTTCTAACACTAATTAACATGCATAACTTCATTGTAAACTACACATAAACGTTAAAAATCATCTATATAACAATTACCAACAATTAAACAACTACTTTAGAAAACTTAATTCTTTGAAAACACTATTTTTAAGAAAAACTCCATTGTTAACGTTGTTTAACACTGTAATATCAATAATAACCCAAACTTGATTACTTTAAAGTAAGATTCTCTGAAATTCATACCCAATTAACGTACATAAGCTTCAATTTCATAATTAGCATACAATCACATACTAATTTTGTTATACTCCAACACATGTTCATGTTCATCCTCATATGTCCACCGTAAAACCAATTTTGTTTCTCTTTGAACGTATTTGTAAACTACAATCATATATATATGCTAGTTATTATCAAAACATATGGTTTCATCATCAATTAGTAAAACATATGGATTACAGAAAATTTTTGTAAACATATTATACCTCATTGAGTGAATTTCAAGAACACAGAGACTAAAGAATTATACTGTAAAAGATATATGTTAAGATTATAAAACATACCTTTTGCTGCTTTGAAATTACTTGCTAATCACTAAGAAACGTTTTGGAATTACAGAACCCTTTCTCTCAGTTTTCTCTGATACTTCTCTCTCAAACCCTCTGTAATTCTCCTTCTCAGAAAACTTCTATTTTTCTTTTTAGGCTTAAGCCAACTGCATTATACGTAAACTAAAACTAACACAAACGCACGTCTTATTCAAACGTTTAAAACCTACACTACTAATGGCCTTATTAATTCAGCGGTTACCATAATTATTATATATTATTTATATTTTAATTTATTTAATTCATATTACTAATAAATCAAAATTTTAAAATCCAAAAGCCATAGGGCTTTGTTTGGCAAACTAATTTAAAATTAAAGACTTAATATATTTAAGCCTTGTTTGGCAAAATAAATTAAAACTACTTTAATTTATTTAAATAACTCTATAACATAGTTATTTGTCATACATTATTTAATAACAATTTATTAAATATTTCACTTAATCACATAACTCAATCCACATATTAATTATTTAACAACTAAATAATTAACTAAATCAAATTAATCTAATTGAACAATTATTTATCCAATAATAAACACATCCAATAAATATTTATATAAATTAATAAATATTTATAATTTACATTTAAAAAAATCTGGAATGTTACATCATTCCCTCCTTACAAGGATTTTGTCCTCAGAATCACAACTCAAACCACTCATTCGTTACAATCTTCCATACTTACAAAGATTCTGTCCCCAGAATCGAAGACAGAAATTAAACAATTAACTCAGAGTAATCTTTCATCATTATATCTAAATATAGGTTTTATATTTCCTAATACATTCATTACTTTAACAAATTCTAGGTTTCATTTCATAAGTTTCACTTGAACTCAATTCCTTTTCTAAGGATCGTTAACATCAACACACGGGATATTACATTCACCCTTTCTTCTAAGAATTTCGTCCTCGAAATTTTATCAACTAATATTCAATCTATCAAAATAGATTTTACGTCAATACTTCATTCATTCATTGGTTTCTATAACCACTTTCTTTTCACAAAGATCTCTCTACAATTATTAACTTTTCTATTAAAAGTTTCACGTTATTCTTTGATAACTCATCTACTTCTCACTTCAAAATCTCTTTTCTCACTTATTCAACATATTCATCATTCAGTGTCGTATTCTATGACTTACTTCTTTCTAAGGAATATTTTCCTTTTTTACTTCTATCTTCCAGAATAACAAGAATCTTCCACAATTGTTCAATAATTGGGAAGTAGTACGAATAACTCAGGAATTTAAAAGATTCCAAATCATGATGAGGGTCACAAGACCGTGAACTCTTCTCTAGGTTTAATAGTTCTTCACCCCCAGTTCTTCACACTTTAAACCCTCTTTGGCAGAATGTTTATCAATCACACAGACTGGAAACACCCTCCGCAAGTACTCTAGGTTATCAACCTATTGTACATGTATTGTGTACAAACATTTCAGCGCAAAGTATAAACTAAGCGTAACCTCTAATAAAAGAGTTGTTCATCTCAGAATTTAGAGTGCAAGCATTCAACTGAGTGTCTAAGGACCACGAACCTTGTCCATAGTTATAAGTAATCTTTCAACTTTAACTTTTAAAGTCATACGACTATAATGACTTCAAGGTACTTAGGGGATCAATCCTTCGTACATGTGTTGTGCACAAACATTTCAGCACAAAGTATAAAACTAGGTGCAAACCCTAAATAATAGGGTTATTTATCTCAGCTTTTCAACATCTGAATCCGCATCAAAATAATTTAGTTTGGCATAACTTCTCAAGAAACTCTTGAATTTCATGAACAACTTTCAATATTTGTCTAGCTGAATCAAATAGCATAGACCTCTATAACAATTCGTACATCAACCGAAATATACATATACATACAATCATATGTATTCTCATATCTTAAAGAAATCTTAAAATTCTTTTTATGACGTCATGATATCGCACTGTATTTATAGTCCGTTGAGGATTCCGTCATTTGGTGACTTTATCTTACGACATCATACCATAGTGGGCTGACGATCCTTAGATCACATCCAACACTAGGTAATACTGCATTGATGACTCCATCGTTTTTATCATCTTTGCACCAGGTTACATGATGCATTAATGATATAAAATACATTTTGATATATTGCAAATCATTTTTGTCTAGTCGAAGTAATTAGCATAGACATACGAATAACAGTATTGTTGTTAATGTAGTATCCCCGAATCAGGGCCCCGAATCGCCGCGGACTCGGTACACTATTTCTATAACTATTTGCGAAAGATATAAACATAAATTGTTTATACAATACATTACACACTATTCCCCAAGGTCGAGTAACCTTAACTTAATACACATATCCTAAAATATCTATTACACAACAATATTTATCAAATACGCTATTACAACTAGCTGCACTTTATATTTTAAGCTGAACTTGGCTTTAACCAATTCCTGTATCCGAACACGTTCGCCTTATCTGCAATGTTTTATCATGATATAGCAAGGGTGAGCATGAAAGTTGCCCAGCAAGTTTTTATACAATAATATAACGATATATCATGATTGAAGAGTATGAATAATGGCTTGCTATAATTCATCAATATAATTGAGAACTAGCACGAATAATTTTTTGACTGAACAAGTATTATACACGAACAAACATTTCTGAACCAACTGGTAATGAAGGTGATCAGCCTTTCATACCTAACTTATACATGCAAGATGTACAGAATACAATTTTCTTAGCAATCAGCAATGATTAACCATAAGCTTGAAGAAACTACTCTTATTAGAGTTAAGTAAAAGAAAACTTGCTTGAACCGTTGATTACCGCACGCAATTTAATAACGCTTTACTCCGAAGACCTAATATTAATAATATAGATCTCTAAGATTAGAATAATATCATCACAGTATAATACTGTTATATTTATATCCACAAAATAACCTAAACACATTACCACATAAGCCTATTAGTCTATACAACACATAAGACAAGGTATCAAGTCAAACTATTGCAGTCTGAGTTGAACCCGACACAATTCTATCATCCCGACGGTCTAGTCGGACGAAAATCGAGTTTAAGTTCAATTAAACTCTGTCTAACCACTTAACCATTATCACAGATAATTTCTTATCAGACAAAATATTTTTCCTAGGCTCGTAATAATTTTCGGATAATTATTACCATTTATCAACATTTTTCAATCCTTAAAACCGTATTTAAATGAATTAAATACAACTTAATACCTTAATCATTAATATTTATTTAATATAAAATATTAATGAAAATCATTACATAATATTATAATATAATTATAACATATCAAAGTATTTTTAATACCTAAAAATCATAATTATATGATTTTTAAACACTTAAATCCATTATCCGATAAATGATATTAATATTAAAATATTAATATTTTCATGCCAAAATATCAAAAGTTATACTTTATAACTTAAAATATTTTTATAACACTTAAATCATTTTTATATGATTTTAAAACATTAATACTAATTTTCCATAATTTATTTAATATATCTATTAAATAAACTAATTATCATTAATAGTGATTAATTAATGAAGGGTTAAGTTCAGATGACCACCTGTGGTTTAAGCGGTTTCCCACTTAACCACCTGTGGTCCGTAAACCTACATTTAAACACTCGTCCTTTTGAGGTGAAGTGAAAACGTCACTTCTGTCATAACTCTGTTAGTTAAATTGTATAAAGACTTAATTACCCTCTTACGTATAAAGACTGTAATGCAATGACATCAACGATCTTTAAAGATTAAAGTAGAAAACTGGTTTTGAAATAAATTTCCATAGATTTATGCATGAAGCAGCTAGTTTTGTTTGAAACAAAGTAGGAATAAGTACATTTACATTCAAATCTACAAAAAATCAGCTAGAATTATGAAAATTTCATCAATCATCAGTAACATTACAATTAAAATTTTGTAGCAAATACCTTCCGCTAGATCTGAATTTGAATGACGACAATTATATCAAATGAAGCTCTTACAGGCTATAACAAAGGCGAACAGAATGATATGCACATATTACCGTGAAAAATAAGTTCTACTTTCAAAATCTGCTCGCCTCGTAAAATTGATCTTACGATGTTCGAAAAAAATTGAATCAATTGAATCTACACCACATATAAGTCTTTAAATGCCAAACAAAACAGCAACGTATATGATATAAAGAAAGAAAAGTTAAAAGTAGTACTTTGAAGAACAGAGCAAATCCTCCATTTCTTTCCTCTCAATTCCTTGTCCAAAAACAGAGCAAATATAATATATCTTAACACCCAAATACAATCCTCCAATAATTCACCAACACAAGCAGAATATCCAATTTGAAAGATTAATCGCAGGAATCTCCATGTAATATACTTTGTTCAAAGATTTTCCTATATGTACCAAGAATTGTAAATTTTTTCCAATTCAACAACTTTTCTAAAAATTGAAACAACAATGCTAAAATTTAAGAATATCACCAAGTAAAACCCCAAATCCACACCAATTTTCAATATTCCAATTCAGGTAGAACAAACCCATAATAAATGAAGCAAATGCTAAAATTTGAGTACTCTTTTTTTCTGACCAAATACCCATATTGAAAATGGGTATTTCAGGGGACTGAATTGTCTCCACTTTACAACAAGTAGCATAAGCTTCTACCTCCAAATCACCAATAATTGACATGAATGAACAATCTTCTTGAAAAATTTGTGGAGTATCAAGTTTGTTGGTAGATGAATCGGTGACTTCTGGAGCTGATAAAGCTCCATCTCCAAATGGGGTATAAAATTCTGGGGAACAATTATAGGTTTGTAGAAATCATTTACCCCATTTGGAAAAGGGTTTTCAAGAAAAGTATCGGCTACCGTAGTCTCTCTTATCTCGATCCCAGCGAGTCGACCCACGACAAGCTTAAGCTTAAGTGTAGAAATCCGGTCGATACGAAACTCGGACTCGACGGACCCAAACTGATCAACAAATGGGTTTTGTTCAATCTTCATCCATTACTAACCCTAGAAAATTCGTGCACAACTTCTTTGGGTGGATTTGAAATTGGGAAGAACCCTAGAAAATTGAGAATCCTACTACGATTTGGAGATAGATTGAGAAGAAAAAGAAGGGATGATGATGGGATGAAGCAATTTGGGTTTCATGAATGATGAAGAAAAGAGGAGACTGAAGATAACGAGAAAGATAATGAGGAAGAAGAGGGTAATTTAGATATTTACTACTTTTTTTTTGACTGTTACAACCCTTTTCACGCGTTTTTGGCGTCTGACATACACGCACAGTTAATTCGGATGGAAAAGATAACTTTTTCACTTCACCTCAAAAGGACGAGTGTTTAAATGTAGGTTTACGGACAACAGGTGGTTAAGTGGGAAACCGCTTAAACCACATGTGGTCATCTGAACTTAACCCATTAATGAATTTCATCACAAAATATTAAAAGTCATCAAAAATAACTTAAAATATTTTCATATACCATAATATTATTTTTCATGAATTAAAATTATATTTAAATAATTTATTTAATATAATAATTAAATAAATAAATACCATTTATATTCCAAAAATATTAAATATTTTCAAAATATACTCAAAATAGTTAAAAAACTATTTTTCAGACTTTAAAATAATTTTTCATAATTTATTTTGTATTTTTAATAATTAAAAACCATTTTTTTCTAATTTTTTAATCATTTTTCGGAAAATAAGAAATAAACTGTCGCTAAAGGGCCCTATAGCGACAGAGCCGTCGCTATAGGTGTTCTTGAACCTTCATAATCAGATTTCGAGTGGGTAGGTTTGACCGTGATTTAAGCTGTGTTCTTGATACGTTTTGGGTAACTTATGAGGTTACTATTGTAGTACTCGTGTAGTACTACAACTACAAACTCATTTCATGACCAAACAACAACATAGCAGTAAGATCTGGGCTCCCGAAATGTCTGACAGACGTGTTCTTCATTTTCTGGGTTACCCAGAAAATGAAGAACAGTCAAGGTACCTCCTTTGGATCCATATAGCTTCGATTCTAAGACTGGTTTGTGTGATATAAAGGTTCATAATTGTAGTATTGATGTCAGAGTACAACTTTATAACATCATAACAACCTAAAAACATTATCTACCAAAGATCTGGTCCGGTCAAACTACCTGCCAGCAATTGTTCTTCAAAAATCTGGGAATTTCCCAGATTTCGTCAAAACAGTCGGTCAAAGCAAGTTTGACCTCAATTTCCTGCTATTCCAGTTAAGTTCTAAGTGACCTAAAGGCTTTAATGTCCAGTCTACATACCAGAATACAACTAATCAACAACAACGTGGCCAAACAATCAAATTACAGCAAGATCAAAAGCTTCAAAAAGCTTGTCAGGCGATCTGGGTTTCTGGGTTTGCCCAGAAATCCAGAAAGCGTGATCGGTCAATGCACTTTGACCGCTTGTATCTAGAGATCTAGACATGGTATGAACCTGATTCAAGTTGCAGAATGAAGAACACATAGCATACTACAGATCTATAACATAAAACACACAAAACAACTTAATATATACGGATCTAAAGGCCCTGACATTTGCTTGTCAGTCAATATTTTCCAACATTTTTAGATTTCATAAATTGCTAGATTCGAGCATCTAGATGTTATGGATCCATGATCCAACAACCCAGATCTCTAATTGACACCTTATAACACATATTTAACCAAGAAACAACAATATTAAACATCAAAATCATAAATTTCGAAATTTAGGGTTTATACCTTTTTTGAGCTTTGATTTTTATTCTGGTCCTTAGATCTGATCTTGCACATGACAAAAGCTGATAATTTCTTTGTTTCTTACCCACTCTTACCCTCATACACGAAATTCTTGAGAGAGAAAAGGTTGAAAAAAAAAAATGAGATAGAGAAGAAACTTTTCTCTCTATTTAAATCTTATAAAAAGCTTGATTCATTGCATGTTGTTGCTATAATAGGCTGAGTGGTTGGATAATAGACATATGCTAGTGTTAGGCTTAGACTAGGGTTGTTCACCAACCCATATTTTGCCAAGATTTTCAAGCAACCTAAAATAATACATAAAAGGGGCATTTTTGTCCTTTCTATAAATTTCTAGATTTCTTAATTGTTGCAACCCTTAGGGTTTAGGGTTTGGACATTTTAGGGTTTAGGGTTTAACCCTTTAGGATTTATATTTTATCCCTCAAATATTTAGCAACTTGGATTTTCAAAAATTAATTAAATTTTAAAATAGAAAATTTTGATTTCTAAATTTATATTTAGGGCTTCCTAATTATATCATAATTTCCTAATCATGTATCAATCTTGCTAATTAGGACTAATTTATCCTAATTAAAATTGCCAATTTAGCACTTAAGATCAAAATTGTATATTAGGTCTCAAAACCACATTTTAGGGTTTTAAATAGTAAAATAATAATTAAATTTTAAAAATTAGATTTCCTAATTAGATTAGGGTTTCTAATAACTTGACAATTATGATTTATATTTCCTAATTAACATTGCTAATAAAGCAATTAAATCCACCACTGCACAATTAGGGTTCAAAATGGTCATTAGTGTTCAAAACCCTTGAATTAGGGTTTCTACTAGAAAAATTAGGTTTAGGGTTACCTAATTAGCATTGCTAATTTTAGCAATTAAATCCATAATTGAGCATTAGGGTTTCTAACAGAATAATTTGGGTTCCAAAAATTTTGAGATTTAGGGTTTTCAAATTTATTAAGCTTTACCCTAATTAACCTCATACTTAATAACACTTGAGCATTAAAATTCTCATATTCCCAGATTAGGGTTTTACTTTATCAGAATCTAAAACTAGGGTTTTCAGATCTGGTATTAGGGTTTCCAAACAATCAATTAAGATTTTAGATAATTCATTAGGGTTTTCCCTAATTAATTTAATATTATTGGCGTTTAACCTAGTACATACATTGCATTCCCAATCTAGGGTTTTCAATATCCGATTTAGTGTTTTCGGATTTACCGAAACTGAAATTAGGGTTTCCAGAACCGATTACTAGGGTTTCTTATTAGACGTTAGAGTTTTCTAACTGAACGTTGTCTTTCTTAATATAAACTTAGGGTTTGTCACAGATATAATTTATCTGATCAACCCATGACCCTTAACCACATTCTAAACACATCATTAACTATATACACAGAGCATATTTACATAAATCCTTAATCCTGAATAATTTACCTATATCCTTCACAGAATTTTGAAATCCTCAAAATTCCATCCCAATAACATTAAACGCATACACTTATTTCTTGTCTAGGTCTATTATTTAACCTTAAATCAATCATTTAAGATTTTCATAAATTGTCTAATTTCTAGGGTTGTCACATTCACCCCTCCTTCTAAGAATTTCGTCCCCGAAATTCACCTTACACCTTACACCGTGCACCTTACACCATTCACACATATTTCACATGCTACCCAATACACAAGGGTAAAAATTTTAAAACTGTGCTGAGGAATCGTATAGACTGTTTGTTTTTGATTTTCGCAAAGGTTTTATGGAAATTCATCCGCAAACCGTCATTACTTACGGACACAAAGGGTGATTAGCCCGATATGCCCTGTACTGGCCAAGTACTGATTTTATCTGTTTTCCCATCACTGCCAAAGGCACAAAAATTATACCTCAGTCTTATTTGATTCTGCAGCAAAACAATTTGGTTTGGGAAAATTCTTTCAATAAACACTTGGAGTTTTTGAAAATATTTTTGAGAATGACGTCATGATGCCGCACTGTATTTACAGTCCGTTGAGGATTCCGTCATTTGGTGATTTTATCATGCTACATCATACCATAGTGGAATAGTGACTTTAAGTCAAATTCACACTAAGTAATACTGCATTGATGACTCCATCATTTTTATCATCTCTGCACCAGGTCACATGGTACATAAGTGATAAATAAAAACAAATTTTTTTTAAAAGGCACATAGTGCGTATTTAGCTTGATGTATGGAAATTCATCCACAAACCGTCATTACTTACGGACACAAAGGGTGATTAGCCCGATATGCCCTGTACTGGCCAAGTACTGATTTTATCTGTTTTCCCATCACTGCCAAAGGCACAAAAATTCTACCTCAGTCTTATTTGATTCTGCAGCAAAACAATTTGGTTTGGGAAAATTCTTTCAATAAACACTTGGAGTTTTTGAAAATATTTTTGAGAATGAGGTCATGATGCCGCACTGTATTTACAGTCCGTTGAGGATTCCGTCATTTGGTGATTTTATCATGCTACATCATACCATAGTGGAATAGTGACTTTAAGTCAAATTCACACTAAGTAATACTGCATTGATGACTCCATCATTTTTATCATCTCTGCACCAGGTCACATGGTACATAAGTGATAAATAAAAACAAATTTTTTTTAAAAGGCACATAGTGCGTATTTAGCTTGATGTCAAAATTTTGAAATCTAGCATAGATAGGGGTTTAGGAAAACCTAATTCTCCACTAATGATCATTTGCTTAAACATTCTATCTGTTCCTATTATCCTCAATACTCCATTCACACATAACTATACCCAGTTCATAAAACCACACTTATGAGTTCATAACCTGACCACAATTATATGAGTTTACGAACTTACCCTAATCTGACCTTTGGCGTCCGTTCGCTGAGGGGCTCATAAACATTTCATATAATTATGCGTCAAGAATGTCACATAAGTATGAATTCTAAGAACTCGTACTTAATCCTATATTCTCTACCTATGTTCTATTTATCTATATATAATAACTAGCGTGACACAACATTTCAATTATTACCAATGCCACCAACTAAGTAGTTTTTACACCAAGCACAATTCTCCGCCCATACAAGGAATCATACAACTCAGTTGCTGACACGAGTCCTCATTGAAATCCCCACCTAATCTTAACCCCCATTTTTCAATACGAATTCAATTTGTATTCATAATCCATAACTCTTTCATGAGTTTTTATAGTACCATTTCATAGTACAACTTACACACAACATCTTGCTGTAAACTTTTCAATCATAAGATTGATTCTTTCTGATTGTCATAAACTTATCAGATCACGTGGTGATCTTATCGTATATATTACGATTTATTTCTATGCCTATGATCGTTTTGATTTACGATCTCCTATTCCTGCACTTTCAGTCTTTTAGACTCGATCTATTCACCATTACTGTTCAACTTTATTATCAGAGTTAGGGAACTCTGTGTCTTTACACTCACCGAGATTCATCTTTGAATCTTACCGACCAACTAACTCTATGTGAGTTAGATCTTATCCTAATCACTGCGGTTATTGGTCTCAGGTTTTCCTACCTAAGCTTCATAACCAACAGCTCTGATACCAACTGTAGTATCCCCGAATTCGGACCCCGAATCGCCGCGGACTCTGTACACTATTTCTATAACTATTTGCGGAAGATATAAACATAAATTGTTTATACAATACATTACACACTATTCCCCAAGGTCGAGTAACCTTAACTTAATACACATATCCTAAAATATCTATTACACAACAATATTTATCAAATACGCTATTACAACTAGTTGCACTTTATATTCCAAGCTGAACTTGGCTTTAACCAATTCCTGTATCCGAACACGTTCGCCTTATCTGCAATGTTTTATCATGATATAACAAGGGTGAGCATGAAAGTTGCCCAGCAAGTTTTTATACAATAATATAACGATATATCATGATTGAAGAGTATGAATAATGGCTTGCTATAATTCATCAATATAATTGAGAACTAGCACGAACAAATTTTTGACTGAACAAGTATTATACATGAACAAACATTTCTGAACCAACTGGTAATGAAGGTGATCAGCATTTCATACCTGACTTATACATGCAAGATGTACAGAATACAATTTTCTTGGCAATCAGCAATGATTAACCATAAGCTTGAAGAAACTACTTTTATTAGAGTTAAGTAAAAGAAAACTTGCCTGAACCGTTGATTACCGCACGCAATTTAATAACGCTTTACCCCGAAGACCTGATATTAATAATATAGATCTCAAAGATTAGAATAATATCATCACAGTATAATACTGTTATATTTATATCCACAAAATAACCTAAACACATTACCACATAAGCCTATCAGTCTATACAACACATAAGACAAGGTATCAAGTCAAACTATTGCAGTCTGAGTTGAACCCGACACAATTCTATCATCCCGACGGTCTAGTCGGACGAAAATCGAGTTTAAGTTCAATTAAACTCTGTCTAACCACTTAACCATTATCACAGATAATTTCTTATCAGACAAAATATTTTTCCTAAGCTCGTAATAATTTTCGGATAATTATTACCATTTATCAACATTTTTCAATCCTTAAAACCGTATTTAAATGAATTAAATACCACCTAATACCTTAATCATTAATATTTATTTAATATAAAATATTAATAAAAATCATTACATAATATTATAATATAATTATAACATATCAAAGTATTTTTAATACCTAAAAATCATAATTATATTATTTTTAAACACTTAAATCCAGTATCCGATAATTGATATTAATATTAAAATATTAATATTTTCATGCCAAAATATCAAAAGTTATATTTTATAACTTAAAATATTTTTATAACACTTAAATCATTTTTATATGATTTTTAAAACATTAATACTAATTTTCCATAATTTATTTAATATGTCTATTGAATAAACTAATTATCATTAATAGTGATTAATTAATGAATTTAATCACAAAATATTAAAAGTCATCAAATATAACTTAAAATATTTTCACATACCATAATATTATTTTTCATGATTTTTCATGAATTAAAATTATTTTTAAATAATTTATTTAATATAATAATTAAATAAATAAATACAATTTATATTCCAAAAATATTAAATATTTTCAAAATATACTCAAAATAGTTAAAAACTATTTTTCAGACTTTAAAATAATTTTTCATAATTTATTTTGTATTTTTAATAATTAAAAACTATTTTTTCTAATTTTTTAATCATTTTCCGGAAAATAAGAAATAAACTGTCTCTAAAGGGCCCTATAGTGACAGAGCCGTCGCTATAGGTGTTCTTGGTGTTCTTGAGCCTTCATAATCAGATTTCGAGTGGGTGGGTTTGACCGTGATTTATTCTGTGTTCTTGATACGTTTTGGGTAACTTATGAGGTTACTATTGTAGTACTCGTGTAGTACTACAACTACAAACTCATTTCATGACCAAACAACAACATAGCAGTAAGATATGGGCTCCCGAAATGTCTGACAGGCGTGTTCTTCATTTTCTGAGTTACCCAGAAAATGAAGAACATTCAAGGTACCTCCTTTGGATCCATATAGCTTCGATTCTAAGACTGGTTTGTGTGATATAAAGGTTCATAATTGTAGTATTGATGTCAGAGTACAACGTTATAACATCATAACAACCTAAAAACATTATCTACCAAAGATCTGGTCCGGTCAAACTACGTGCCAACAACTGTTCTTCAAAAATCTGGGAATTTCCCAGATTTCGTCAAAACAGTCGGTCAAAGCAAGTTTGACCTCAATTTCCTGCTATTCCAGTTAAGTTCTAAGTGACCTAAAGGCTTTATTGTGTAGTCTACATACCAGAATACAACTAATCAACAACAACGTGGCCAAACAATCAAATTACAGCAAAATCAAAAGCTTCAAAAAGCTTGTCAGGCGATCTGGGTTTCTGGGTTTGCCCAGAAATCCAGAAAGCGTGATCGGTCAATGCACTTTGACCGCTTGTATCTGGAGATCTAGACATGGTATGAACCTGATTCAAGTTGCAGAATGAAGAACACATAGCATACTACATATCTATAACATAAAACACACAAAACAACTTAACATATATGGATCTAAAGTCCCTGACATTTGCTTGTCAGTCAACATTTTCCAACATTTCCAGATTTCATAAATTGCTAGATTCGAGCATCTAGATGTTATGGATCCATGATCCAAAAACCCAGATCTCTAATTGACACCTTATAACACATATTTAACCAACAAACAACAACATTAAACATCAAAATCATAAATTTTGAAATTTAGGGTTTATACCTCTTTTGAGCTTTGATTTTTATTCTGGTCCTTAGATCTGATCTTACACATGACAAAAGCTGATAATTTCTTTGTTTCTTACCCACTCTTACCCTTATACACGAAATTCTTGAGAGAGAAAAGGTTGGAAAAAAAATGAGATAGAGAAGAAACTTTGCTCTCTCTTTAAATCTTATAAAAAGCTTGATTCATTGCATGTTGCTGCTATAATAGGCTGAGTGGTTGGATAATAGACATATGCTAGTGCTAGGCTTAGACTAGGGTTGTTCACCAACCCATATTTTGCCAAGATTTTCAAGCAACCTAAAATAATACATAAAAGGGGCATTTTTGTCCTTTCTATAAATTTCTAGATTTCTCAATTGTTGCAACCCTTAAGGTTTAGGGTTTGGACATTTTAGGGTTTAGGGTTTAGGGTTTAACCCTTTAGGATTTATATTTTATCCCTCAAATATTTAGCAACTTGGATTTTCAAAAATTAATTAAATTTTAAAATAGAAAATTTTGATTTCTAAATTTATAATTAGGGCTTCCTAATTATATCATAATTTCCTAATCATGTATCAATCTTGCTAATTAGGACTAATTTATCCTAATTAAAATTGCCAATTTAGCACTTAAGATCAAAATTGTACATTAGGTCTCAAAACCACATTTTAGGGTTTTAAATAGTAAAATAATAATTAAATTTTAAAAATTAGATTTCCTAATTAGATTAGGGTTTCTAATAACTTGACAATTAGGATTTATATTTCCTAATTAACATTGCTAATAAAGCAATTAAATCCACCACTGCACAATTAGGGTTCAAAACCCTTGAATTAGGGTTTCTACTAGAAAAATTAATTTTCTAATTTAGAAATTAGATATCGTAATTAGATTAGAGTTTTCTAATTACTCAGAAATTGAAATAATTAGGTTTAGGGTTACCTAATTAGCATTGCTAATTTTAGCAATTAAATCCACAATTGAGCATTAGGGTTTCTGACGGAATAATTTGGGTTCCAAAAATTTTGAGATTTAGGGTTTTCAAATTTATTAAGCTTTACCCTAATTAACCTCATACTTAATAACACTTGAGCATTAAAATTCTCCGTTATATTCCCAGATTAGGGTTTCACTTTATCAGAATTTGAAACTAGGGTTTTCAGATCTGGTATTAGGGTTTCCAAACAATCAATTAAGATTTTAGATAATTCATTAGGGTTTTCCCTAATTAATTTAATATTATTGGCGTTTAACCTAGTACATACATTGCATTCCCAATCTAGGGTTTTCAATATCCGATTTAGGGTTTTCGGATTTCCCGGAACTGAAATTAGGGTTTCCAGAACCGATTACTAGGGTTTCTTATTAGACGTTAGAGTTTTCTAACTGAACGTTGTCTTTCTTAATATAAACTTAGGGTTTGTCACAGATATAATTTATCTGATTAACCCATGACCCTTAACCACATTCTAAACACATCATTAACCATATACATAGAGCATATTTACATAAATCCTTAATCCTGAATAATTTACCTATATCCTTCACAGAATTCTGAAATCCTCAAAATTCTATCCCAATAACATTAAACGCATACACTTATTTCTTGTCTAGGTCTATTATTTAACCTTAAATCAATCATTTAAGATTTTCATAAATTGTCTAATTTCTAGGGTTGTCACAGTTAAAACTCACTGGTTCCATCATTTGATCCAATATTTTTCAAGAAAATAAAAGTGTAAACATCAGCATGAAGTCAATAAATTTCGAAAGTCTAGCATAACTAGTAGATTTAGAATACCTATGCTTCCACCATCAACTCCAATTTATATAATGATCAATTGCTTAATAGGTCTATCTATTCCTATCATCCTCAATACTCCATTTAAAATTATCTATACCCAGTTCGTCAAACTTACCACACGTTATGAGTTCAGGAACTTGCCACAATCATATGAGTTTAAGAACTTATCCTAGTCAGACCATAGGCGTCCATTCGCTGAGGGGTTCAAAAACATACCATACAATTATGAGTCACAAAGCTACCATAAGTATGAGTTTTAAGAACTCACACTTAACCTTATAATATTCTCTAACTATACTCTACCTATCTGTTATACACATGAGAAAAGAATCACCTTCTCAACAAGCATATAACAAATAGCGCGACACAAATATTCCAATGATTATCAATGTGATAAATTGAGTACAAGCACAAAACCCTCGCCCATACAAAGGTTTGTACAACTCAGCTACCACCTGAGTCCTCAATTGAAATCCCTCCTAAATTTATCTTACTTATAACTTGCTCTTTGCTCGATACGAATTCCTCGTATCACATCATTTATAATCCTCACGAGTTTATCTCGTACTATATCACAGTACAATATCTTCATAGCATCAAGCTATAATTATTCAAAGATTACAAACCATCTTCCTTTTATAACTTAAACTGATCACGTCGTGATCTTATTCTATAATCATCTCTCTTATAATTTGTTTCTTAACTCGTGATCGTTTTGTTTTACGATCCTCATTCTTTCCCTTTTTCATCATTTACGACATTATTCGTTATCGTTGCTATTGGAGTTAGGAAACTCCCATTTCTTATCTTTATATCTCTTTAAGATTCTTCTTTGAATCTTCTTGTTTATATAATAATTCTTACTTTAAGAATTCTAACTTCATTTACATCGCTCAAAATTTCATTCGGGTTCTACACTTTCATCACACGTATCCATTCTACACTTGGTACACATCGAGTCTCTAACAGTTTCAATATGGTACGCTAAGTGGTTTCCCACAAACAACCAACTAACTAGGTTCTGAGTTACTAGTTCGTATATACCTCCGCTCTATGAAGGAATCGTTTAGCCCAGATACCATACATCAGCTACTAAAGAGTACAATTGCACCATACTTAAATATAACTCTATATTCTTAACTTCTTTATCATTCACTTTTTATAGACATTGTCTATTTATTATCACCTTACATCCTTATTATTGGAGTTGGGTAACCCCACATTCATAATCCTTATAACTCTGCGAGATTCTTGTTTGAATCCTTTCACGCAAGTTTTAATCCCTTATTGTTCAAACTCTATTTGAGCTCATTCGTTCATTATCTTCACCTCTCTTCTCTAAGGTTATAGCCTACGGTACTCCTACCTAAGGTTTATAACCTACGGCTTTGATACCAACTTGTAATGACCCAAAAATCCATACAATTTAAATCTCAACTTCGGTCATTAACCATACATTAAATCTCTATCTTTACATCATTATTCGATGTTAAACTTAATAAAATTGTGGAATATTTAAAAAAAAAATTACATCACCTTATTTCTTGCCCTGAATCGCAACCTTTACATTACATCTCTTTGATTCAATCTTATATCATGAATCGTTACAACAAAATGACTATACAAAGTCTTACATCATAACTAAATATCCATATACATTGGATAGCTAAACTTACAATTCAACAACATGTTATGTTCAAAATATGAAATACATTTGTCATAAAGCATAAGTAATCTTCATAAATATAGATCTCTATAACTCACTTAACACATATCTTTACATTAAAATCTTGACCTGCAAAAGTGGTTATTTGCAAGAGTGAGCTCGACAGCCCATCAAAGTCTAACAGTTTTCATGCATCACATAGCACATAATAACATGCTTGATATACATCTCATTAAAGTAACATGGCATATATGCTTTTAATTCACATAGAAAATATAAAGATTGAGTTCCTTACTCAATCATCATTACTTAGCCAAAACAATGCAGTCATATATTGACTTTAACATTTCATGATTTCAACATGCATAACATATCATGCAATTTAAAACAGTTCATCAAGTCCACGTAGAAAATAGGAACCGAAAGACTTGTCTTGATCGTTGTTTACCAATAATAGATTAACAGCTTACAGTTATCTGCACTTCACGTGCCCTACAAAATTATATAATCATACACATCAACTATTAGTCACATAACAACACATAGTAATTATAATGTAAACTCTACTCCACATCTCATAATCTTTCCTATTAATTATTACACAATGTTCAATTAGATTGTGTTAACTTTTTGACTTATGACTCACTATATTTCTTCTTAGTCAAACTCGAAGTTCATTCAAGTGATTAAG
This sequence comes from Panax japonicus, assembly GCA_020205505.1. NCBI lineage: Eukaryota > Viridiplantae > Streptophyta > Magnoliopsida > Apiales > Araliaceae > Panax > Panax japonicus. Next base: position 16,274,952 of record CM035101.1, on the reverse strand, counting down.
TCTTGCTAGGACTACTTATTGGTTTTATGTTAAACCAATTTCATATCCAATAATATTCATTTCAATTGAAATGAGACACTTTTTAAGTTCATTAACACTTGGCACGGCGTTTCGACGTTCAATCGTCACACGCCCGATTTGCATCTCTTATATGTGTTTACTATGCTTCTATAACTTATCTAATACATTAATTATTAATGTTAAGTATCATTATATTTACTAACATACATGTTTTGTAACTTAGGATACCATCTTTTATCGTCAGGAGCACTACACATGCATATGTGCATGCCCGACGCCCTCCGATTGCCCCCAAAAACACAACAGTCCTAAAGGTGACAATTTTGACTACTGTTACAGACCTTAAATTGAAAAACTTAAAGCATGAAAGTTGTAGGTCTATTCGTCCTCGTTCCAGATCATCTTGAATCAACTAAATCGGAGTTTGTATGACAAAGTTATGGCCGTTTTACTACAGGAGGCCAAAACTGTCTAACTCAGACTTTTGTCCCCGCGCCGCGGTGCGAGAACTAGTCTAACCAGTGGCGCCGCAGAGCGAGATTAGTGCTGGGGCACGAATTTCAGTGCTGGGGCATGAATTTCAGCGCTGGGGCGCCGAAACGTGTAGAACCCAACTACGAAGAATAGAACAACTAAATTTCAGTCTATAACTTAATTTCTAAAACTAATTAACATGCATAACTTCATTTTAAACTACACATAAACGTTAACAATCATCCATATAACAATTACCAATAATTAAACAACTACTTTAGAAAACTTAATTCTTTAAAAACACTATTTTTTAGAAAAACTCCATTGGTAACGTTGTTTAACACTGTAATATCAATAATAACCCAAACTTGATTACTTTAAAGTAAGATTCTCTGAAATTCATTCCCAATTAACGTACATAAGCTTCAATTTCATAATTAGCATACAATCACATACTAATTTTGTTATACTCCAACACATGTTCATGTTCATCCTCATATGTCCACTATAAAACCAATTTCGTTTCTCTTTGAACGTATTTGTAAACTACAATCATATATATATGCTAGTTATTATCAAAACATATGGTTTCATCATCAATTAGTAAAACATATGGATTACAGAAAATTTTTGTAAACATATTATACCTCAGTGAGTGAATTTCAAGAACACAGAGACTAAGGAATTATACTGTAAAAGATATATGTTAAGATTATAAAACATACCTTTTGCTGCTTTGAAATTACTTGCTAATCACTAAGAAACGTTTTGGAATTACAGAACCCTTTCTCTCAGTTTTCTCTTATACTTCTCTCTCAAACCCTCTGTAATTCTCCTTCTCAGAAAACTTCTATTTTTCTTTTTAGGCTTAAGCCAAATGCATTATACGTAAACTAAAACTAACACAAACGCACGTCTTATTCAAACGTTTAAAACCTACACTACTAATGGCCTTATTAATTCAGCGGTTACCATAATTATTATATATTATTTATATTTTAATTTATTTAATTCATATTACTAATAAATCAAAATTTTAAAATCCAAAAGCCATAGGGCTTTGTTTGGCAAACTAATTTAAAATTAAAGACTTAATATATTTAAGCCTTGTTTGGCAAAATAAATTAAAACTACTTTAATTTATTTAAATAACTCTATAACATAGTTATTTATCATACATTATTTAATAACAATTTATTAAATAATTCACTTAATCACATAACTCAATCCACATATTAATTATTTAACAACTAAATAATTAACTAAATCAAATTAATCTAATTGAACAATTATTTATCCAATAATAAACACATCCAATAAATATTTATATAAATCAATAAATATTTATAATTTACATTTAAAAAAATCTGGAATGTTACAGCCGGTGCAAGGAAAAACACAGAGAATAGCTTTTAACTGCTCAACTCTTGGGGGAAGTGTAAAAAAAAATAATGAACATATAGTTCACATAATGTAACACTTAAACAAGTTCTTTAAACCTTTAGTAAAGGTTGAACAGAAAGATTGAACGTGATTAAAAGACAAAGAATGTAAATACAAAGTACATAAACGGTTTTCGTAAATCGTATTCACGTCAAACGAACGTTCAAAGTATACATTGGTTGTATAACTTAGACGTTGATGAATGTTAAGTATGATAATCAAGAATTGATTGAAGATTGTAAAATATAAACGCAAAGTGCGTACTTAGAATGCAGGATTCCGTATTCAGGAATATGGTATACTGTATTCAAATAAAATGAACCCTTAAGATTACATAAAATGTAATGACTTAAACGTTGAACAAAGATGATGACTTATAACATTTAAATGTTATAAAGTTGTAACGAACGGTAATGGAGTTAACGAAGGTTCCGAACTTAGATTGGACAAAGAATATAAGAAAGAATGTAAGTGTTAAAACATGTAAACCAACGACAGTGGTTCGTGTACGCGTAGGTTAAACGTGCTAAGCGTACACATTTGTGTACGGTTTGAATGTAAGGTAATGAAGACTAATGATTAAACCTTTGAATGATGAAGAAACTTAGTTAATGACAAATATGTAAAACGTTAAGAAGCCGATTTAATGATTATAACTTGGATAACGTTCCGAGTCGAATGAACCGGACGTTATAAGATATGAATAAGGTAATGTAAACTATTTAGTGCTATAAATGCATAATATTAACCTTGAATAATCGTTCTAAGTATATATTCAAAAGACTGTATAACTTAGACGGTATTGAATAATCCTGAGGTATGACATTATAGATTTCATGGTTCAGATAAGTTAAGTTTAAGTTGTGATACAATCGTAGTCTGTAATGGTCGATATTTGGTATTTGGGCTAAACGATTCCTTCAGAGAGTGGAGGTATATACGAACTAACAACCGATCTAACTCACTATTAAAGACAGTTTAGATGAGACAAGAATCTAGTTTGTTGGTTATTTGTGGAAAACCACTCAGCGTACTGTATTGAATACTGTTAGAGACTCGATATGTAGTAAGTATAAATGTTATGAGAAGAAGATGAGAATGTAAATTATCATAAAAGATAATTGTAAGGTTGTGACATCTCCGTATGTCATAACAACCCAAGGATTGAAAGTACAGTTGGTCGCGTAAATTTAGATTGTAAGAACGCGAACCCTAAGAAGTAAATTTAAGTTTAAACCAATGCGTAAGTCAAATATATGACTAATTGTTACATGTTATTCCTTATGTAATATATAGGGATTGCGATGAGCAGTTCAGCGTAAACTGTAAGCTATAGTTGTGCGTAAGGCAAGTTTCCTAACTTCATTCATGTTTAATATGAATGCTAGTTTTTTAAACTTTCTCAGATGTTGAACATGAGAAGTTTTACCTATGTGTAAATGTGTGATATTTGTACATGATGTTAGTATGTATGAGGCCTTGTGCCATAATTTTTAACACTTCGATGTTTCTATGCAATGAACTATTCTATGATTGAACAATTCTATGTGAAGAAATTCTGTTTTTACATAAATCGTTATTGTTAAGTCTGTGCTAATAATTCTAGCCAGACAAAACATGTATGGAAAATGTAGAATAATGAAAGTATTTCAAAGTGAATGTGACTAATGTTTTTAAATGATACAAATCAAAATGTATTCTTATTATTCGAGTTGCTTCATAACCTTTGTTCGATTATTGAAGTTTTAAAAGAATGTTTAAATTCTTGATATTGTTTATTCAACTGCTATGACTAGCTGAGCAATTAAATGCTCACACTTGCTTTAAATGAAAAACATTTTCAGCGTATGAGTAGAAGAATTAAAGGATCATGTGGAGATAGATTCAAGCACCTCCTGAAGAAGAACGTTTATTCATATAATGAATAAACGTAAAGACCAAGCGAATACTTGTAGAATAGATTATGTAAAACTATTATGAATCCTTTGTGACGGATGAAAGTCACTCTTGTAAGAAGTGAGAGAATAATGTAATTATCATTATTTGTATGAAATAAAGATTTTAAGGTAATAGAACCTGGGATTTGAGAATGTATGTTGTTATATTTAGTTATATAATGATGTATGTTTGGAATGAGATGTACTCGTGATGTACGGAATCTGGGTGTGAAGATATACCGGATTTCGAGACGTTACACCTTATGTGAACAATGGCTTGGTGGCCTTTTTGGCCACTTTGGTTGGTTGTGGTGGGATGGTTGTAATAACTCAATTTTTTATATAATATTCAGTTATTATAATGTGAGTATAAATTTTTTTACTTATACTTATTTGTTGTGATCTTATAATTATTTAATACTTAATAATTTATTAAGTGTTTCAAGACTATATATAGTAAAGGAGGTAGATTGAATTTACCTTATTATAATGGTATTTAGATTTCAATAATAAAAAGGAAAGCCACATAGCTTAATTGAGAAAGATTCTGGATATGAAGCTATTTATGTGTTCAAAGAATTAATTATATTAAGATATAATTAAAAATGTTATTTCATAACAAATAAAGAAAATGGTGTGAACTACCATAGATGTTTGAATTACATGGAACCACTATCTTTAATGATATGTGGGTGCTAATTACTTTTGCTAGCCTAACCCAATAGGGTAGATAAAAATTCATGAATACTTATAGGGATTGAAATTTCCACATTTAAATATTGGCCTACCTTAATGTTTCATGCAAGCCTTTCAGTTTCTTAAATGTTGTAGGTTATTACATTAAACCCAAATCAAAGCAGTATCAATTTTTTCTTCACCCCAATCTAGCAAAACTAAATGATATGCAGAGGGGGACTGATTTTGAGCAAAAAAAAAATAAAGCTATGATCACCCATTTTGCAAGTCCACTTAGGTAGCCCACACTGGGGGAAATAAGCCGAGTATTATTTCAACTAGCAGTCAATAAGTTAGTTCATTTGACCCAAAATTTAAAATCATGCTCAGCCTCTCTTAAGGCCCAATTCGGCAACCCACATTTGGGGGGGGGGATAAGGAGTTGAATTTGTGTTTGTTGATAGCAGTCAGTTCAAGTAATACTTAGTTAACAAGTTAGTTAACTCCTAAAGTTCATAACTTAGCTGCTAGGGGGCTAACTCACTGCAAAGGCCAAGTAGAGCTGTGAGGTGACTGCAACATGGGGGTTTTAGAGGCTAAGATAGGTGGCTGTGTAGGGGCCAACGTAGAAGCCATGTATAACTGATGATGGGGCTGATGGTAAGGTAATGATGGAGAAGAATAGGGGCCTAACTTAGTGGTCAGGAAGGGGGCTGACTGAAGATATAGAACTTAGCCATATAACCCCTATGTTGCACCCAAGTTCAGATAGTCATACCACTTATGTGAGCTACAAAATATATCAGTCACATAGAGGGAGCAGTGAGAGCTCAGCTGGGAAGGGCAAGAGCAAAACATCTAAGCACATCACCATCATTCTTTAAAGGCCAAAAATGTATACAAACTCAGACCATTCTATTTCCATTCATTCCCATTTCATTTTTTTTGTTGTGTAAAGAAATAGACTGTTAGTGATTTTATAAGCAATGTTGTGGTTGTGTTGTTGTGGTTGTTGATTAAATTGGGAACCATGGAGGGTCCGAGAGACATAAGGTTGGGATGTAATATCCGTGATTTTTATAAATAATATTAATATTGAAAATAATGAGTGTTAGAATATTTATTTGAATATAAATATATATCTTTGTGGCATGAGATGTGGTGATTCAATTAAATTAAGTATATGATAATTGAGAAATAAGGTGGAATTGATAATGAAACTTATTTAAGCTTGTGAGATATGATTAGTGTGGCAAAGTGATGAAATAAGTAATTTAATAATTTAATAAGGAAATGATAAAATAATGTGATGGGTTAATTATTATTATTATTATTTATTTGTCATGTGTTGTGGGAACATATAAATAATTAATTAATATAGTTGCTTCATGTATAAAATGTGACACCCCCAAATTCGGGTACTTCATTCCCATAGAGTTTGGTGCTCACTATCCAAAACAATTACAACTAACTACCCATAATCAAGGATAAAAACATAAATTAAATAATTTAATCCATAATCCTCCCCATTAAAGGGTTACATCAACTTAAAACAAATCCCATGTAAACAGTAAGTAAATTCAAATAAATCTTCATCATTTAGACATCTTGCCCTTGCCCTTGCTAGAAGACGGCTCATCAACTTTATCAACTTTAGCTGTAGTGTTAAATCCAAGAGTGAGTAAACAATTGCTCACTAATATAATGATGACAATAACAAAAACATAAGAATAAGCAATGAATACTGAATAATAAAGAACTCGTTCTTCGAATCAAGATTAGGAAATAAGTTTGAGATTTATATCTGAGGGTCATAAGACCATGAACTATGTCCCAAGGTTACTCAACCTTTAATAGTCGTTAGACTATACAAACATTTTCTTTCGTACTTAGGGGGATCAACCCTTCGTACCATGTATTGTGTACAAACATCTAAACGCTAACGCCTACATAATCCCCTATATTAGGGTTGTTTATCTCAGTTTGACTTTAGGATTTCCACACTAAAGAAAGTTTAGTTTGGATTAGCTTAACAGTGGTTCTAGAATTTTAGAACACTCATCGACTATAGACTAGTCAAATCAAAAAAGGTTTATTAGCCATTCAAATGTTCAATACAATAATATAAGATTAAACAACGATATTTAAAATAAAGATTGAATGTCAACAATTTACAATTGAATAAACATTTTATATCCAAAGTATTACATCCAAAAGAGTTAGAAAAACTCATTTGGAACAATGAACTTGAACAATTTATGCTTTGAATTGCAAGAAACAAAAGTTAGGAACTTGCTCAATAAAAGATTAAAGATAAGAAACTTGCGTAACGATATCAAGTTAGGAATGTAAAACTTGCTCGATGTAAAAGAATTATGATTCAAGAACTTGCATAATCGTAAACATAATAGAGACAAGAAACTTGCTCATCATAAGAATAAGGTTTAGGAACTTGCCTCGTGCGTAAGTTACACAATTATAACAAACGTTTGCCAAACACCCTACATATACCATTAAAATCTCAATATCGATTAGTTATACTAACATTAACCTTATAGGTTCAATTCACCATCTTAGTTAAGTTATAACCTTTAACTTAAGGTCTAACCATATTGGTCAACCACACAACACGAATCTGAAAACTCACTAACATATAAAGTAAAGCTTTAGCATTCAATTCTCATCTTTAACTCTTACAAACATCGAGTTTCAATCGTTATATAACTTGTTAAGTAATAACTTACAATCTTCATATTTGGTATTACAATACACTACAATATGTTATAACATCATCTAATATGATTATCATCTTTTTATGTTTATAAGATTAGGTCACGATTGTATGTTATGGACTGAAAAAAAACAAATTGTTCTGTTCAGGGTAGGGTGCAGCTACGCTACCCTGGCACTGGCGCTGGTGCACAAACCCAGAATGCTCAGCAGGCGCAACTACACCATTTCTGCCTTTGGTACCGGCGTAGCTGCGCTAGTACACAGACAGAAACTGCAGTTGCATACCCTGTTTCACAGTCCATTCTCAAGCAACCCAATTTAAACAGAAATTAACACACCCAGAAGCTATAAATTTGTTAACAACATCACTAAGCATGCATATTGTACTCCTAACAACACAACAAACAAATTTAAAGGATTAAAACAATGTTCATGATTATATCTCAAATTTTGACATGTTTAGCGAATCATATCACTACGACTTCGTTAATCTACCAAATAAATTCATTTCAAATGTATTGTTTTCATATTTCAATATACTAACAATAACAATTATCAATTAACAGGTTCTTACATGAATTGAACTTAAATTTTTGACTCAAAATATACCATATTGTACATGTTCAACCAAAACCAATTCATTCTTCTTAAAAATAACTACTCATTAATTTGAAACTCCAAAATCATTTATAAACTACATATAACAGACTATAAACTATTTATAACATACATAACAATCATTCTAACAAATCATTAACCAAATTTTCCCTTTTCCCAAGAAAACTCTAGAACACAAAACATGATTTTCATGTTTCTCTCTAGCTCTCTCAATTTCTTCCTCTATATTTTCTCTGTTCTCTTTAGACTTGGGCTTAACCAGATGATATCACGTAAAGAAAACCAACTGATATAGCCACTACGCGCACACTAAAACTTTATCAGTTAAAAAAACCAAAAGCTTTATCAGTTATAATATGCTAAAGGCCACAAGGCCATGTTTGACTACACACTAAAACTTTCCCTCAACTTATTTTTATATTTTCTTATCATATAGTTCCCTTGTCACACCTTTATTTAATTAATTAACATAACTCTTAAATCAAATTAATCATTTACCATATAATTATAATTCCCATAATAAATTATAATTTTATTTAACAAATTAATAAATATCAAATTTAATTATTAAATTAAATTAGAATGACATTATAATTATTTAATAATTCATTTAATAGATTATTAATTTTCTAATTTAATTATTAAATCAAATTAGAACATCATCACTACATATATTACTAAATAATTTATTTAATTTAATTACTTCATTAAATTAAATCTTAAATCCATAAAATTACCATATATTAATTTAGTAAAAATTTGGTTAATGATTTGTTAGAATGATTGTTATGTATGTTATAGATAGTTTATAATCTGTTATATGTAGTTTATTGATGATTTTGGAGTATCAAATTCATGATTTGTCATGTTTAAGAAGAAGGAATTGGTTTTGGTTGAACACGTACAATATGGTATATTTTAGTCAAACATTTAAGTTTAATTCATGTAAGAACCTGTTAATTGATAATTTTTATTGTTAGTATATTGAAACACGAAAACAATATATTTGGAATGAATTAATTTGGTGGATTAACGAAGTTGTAGTGACATGATTCGCTAAACATGTCAAAATTTAAGTTATAATCATGAACATGGCTTTAATCCTTTAAATTTGGTTGTTTTGTTGTTAGAAGTGTTTAATATGCATGCTTAGTGATGTTGTTAACAAATTTATAGCTTCTGGGTGTGTTAATTTCTGCTTAAATTAGGTTGCTTGAGAATTGACTGTGAAGCAGGGTATGCAACTGCAGTTTCTGTTTGTGTACTAGCGCAGCTGCGCCGGTACCGAAGGTAGAAACAGCGTAGCTACGCCTGCTGAGCATTCTGGGTTTGTACACCAGCACAGCTGCTTCGGTGCTAGGGCTTGGGGCGATGCAGCTGCGCCCTACCATGAGCAGAACGGTTTTTTTTTATTTCAATCCATAGCATACAATCGTAACCTAATTTTATGAACATAAAAAATGATAATCATATTAGATGATGTTATAAAATATTTTAGTGCATTGTAATACCAAATATGAAGATTGTATGTTATTACTTAACAAGTTATATAACGATTGAAACTTGATGTTTGTAAGAGTTAGAGATGAGAATTGAATGTTAAAGTTTTACCTTATATGTTAGTGAGTTTTCAGATTCGTGTTGTGTGGTTGACCAATATGGTTAGACCTTATGTTAAATGTTTTAACTTAACTAAGATGGTGAATTGAACCTATAAGGTTAATGTTAGTATAACTAATCGATATTGTGATTCTAATGGTATATGTAGGATGTTTGGCGAACGTTTGTTATAATTGTGTAGCTTACACACGAGGCAGTTCCTAAACCATATTCTCATGATGAGCAAGTTTCTTGTCTCAATTATGTTTACGATTATGCAAGATCTTGAATCCTAATTCTTTTACATCGAGCAAGTTTTATAATCCCAACTTGATATCATTACGCAAGTAAGTTCCTCACTTTGTTTCTTGCTATTCAAAGCATAAATTATTCAAGTTCATTGTTCCAAATAAGTTTTTATAAATCTTTTGGATGTAATACTTTGAATATACAATGTTTATTCAATTGTAAATTATTCACATTCAATCTTTGATTTAAATATTTTTGTTCAATCTTATATTATTGTGTTGAACCTTTGAATGGCTAATAAACCTTTATTGATTTAACTAATTTATAGTCAATGAGTGTTCTAAAATTCTAGAACCACGGTTAAGCTAATTCAAACTAAACTTTCTTTAGTGCGGAAATCTTAAAGTCAAACTAAGATGAACAACCCTAATATAGGGGATTATGTACGCGTTAATGTTTAGTTGTTTGTGCACAATACATGGTACGAAGGGCTGATCCCCCTAAGTAATAAAGAAAAGGTCCGTATAGTCTAACGATTGTTAAAGGTTGAGTAACCTTGAGACATAGTTCATGGTCTTAAGACCCTCAGATATAAATCTCGAACTTGTTTCCTAATCTTGATTTAAAGAACGAGTTCTTTATTATTCAGTATTCATTGCTTACTCTTATGTTATTGCTATTGTCATCATTATATTAGTGATCAATTGATTGCTCACTCTTGAATTTAACACTGCAGCTAAAGTTGAGAAAGTTGATGAGTCGTCTTCTAGCAAGGGCAAAATGTCCAAATGATGAAGACTTATTTGAATTTCTTACTGAATTTCTATTATGATACTATTTAATTATGTGATGTATTCCACAGACTTATGTAATAATTGAAGGTTAGATTACCTGAGATTTGTTTTAGGTTGATGTAACCCTTTAATGGGGAGGATTATGGATTAAGTTATTTAATTTATGTTATTATCCTTGATTATGGGTAGTTAGATGTAATTGTTTTGGATAGTGAACACCAAATCCTGTGGGAATGAAGTACTCGAATTTGGGGGTGTAACATAAAATATGGTGTGGGATGTCAAGAATAATAATAATGTATTTATAAGACCATATGATAAAAGTAAGTTTGAATCATGTTATTTACGAAGTTGTATAAGGAGTTTTGTGTAGCCCGTTGGTCGAAATCTAATTACGCTCACACGCAAGTGCACGTGGTCAACAAGTAATATAATGATAAGTCAAGTATTGTTCCCATAGAGACGAGTATGAAATTAATCCTAATAATTACCAGCTTTATATTAATCCAAATTTTATTAAATTATCCAATTCAATGATTATAACTATTTAAAACTAAAAATATTAAAAATACCAAGCAATCAACACAACTAAAAATCTGTAATTTCAAGCAAAAAATGGAGAATTAGGCTTACAACTTCACTTTAAGTATCACTCCGATTACTACACCCTATTTTAGTTCAATTCACTATCCCAGTTTATTAATCAAGAACACTCAAGTAGAACTAGCCATCTCTCGATGCACTAATACCATATTAACTTAAATCCACAAATTAGATAGAATTAAGCTAAACACTTTAGTCCACTAATTCACTTTATTTCTATATGAATTACAATCAAATAAGGTTTAAGTTCAAGTTCTGTATGTGACAACCCAAATTTTCATAAATTATTAAAATAAGAATTTAATAATTAAAATTTTTATTATGAGGTGTATATATTTTGAATTATGTGTTTTGGTGTGAATAATATAATTTTTTATGAGATTTAATAGTTGATTAAACTATTAAAGGAAATAAAAGAAATTAGTCAAGATAAGGAATTGGTGGCAAGGGAAATTAACCCTATAAATATTGGGTAATTTAAATTAAGTCAAAACTATATTATGATTAAATGAATTATTATAATTGTAACCCCCAAGAAAATCAGATTTTTTTGAGAATTAAAATTTTATATTATTATGTGGATTAAATGAATTTAATTGATTATTTATGGGAGCAAGCTAATTGAAGGTCATTCTATGACCTAAACATATCAGAACGTCGTAGTATTTTGGCTATGTGATAGAATAAAAGTGTTTGAATTTTCAAGACGAAAATAAAAGTTTTTCGAGAAATTTTCTGAAAAATACTATTCACGCATTTCTGCTCGGGAATTATTTTTGAACTTTCGAGAAATACGTAACGATAGAATATCGAGGTGATATGGAATATCCAATAATATTTTAGTAATGGAAAACACAGTTTTTCGCCTGTGGACTTAAAACCTAACGTTTATGGAAAATGATTTTCGAGAAGGAATTCAAATGCGATTAATAAAATAAAGCGATGATCGTATAATACGTAGATATTGTACGAGGTAGAGAATACGGGTATGATACGAAGTATTATACGAATATGTATGAATGATAGTATATCTTATATGATGAATAAGTATATGAGTTAGAATACGAGAATTATACGTAAATTATACGTTATGAGGCTTTAAGCCAAAAGAAATGGATTTGTAGGATTGTGTAGGAAATATTAAAGTCCAATGGGATTTGATAAGGCCCAAATGTAGGAATGATTAGGTCTAATGTAAATTGAATGTGCAAGCCCAAGTGTTTGTAATGTAAAGCCCAAAGATTTGTTAATACAAGCTCAAAGTATAAGATGATATTAATTGAATTTAAAGTCCAAAGCAATGATAATCGATGGGGCAACCCATGAGCACATGGATGACCCAAAGTGGTGGGCAAGTAAAGTAACTTAATGGATAAGTGTTGTGGTGTGCAAGTAATGTAACTTAATGGCTAAGTGTTGTGATGGCCAAGTAATTAAAGTGAGGAGCAAGTTTACTTGATGGCTAAGATAGGAATAGTAAGGAGGTGGATGGATTTTTGACCATTATACCCTAACCTAGCAACTACTATAAATAGCAAGCTTGAATTTCATTTGTTGGTTGTTTATTTCATCCAACACTTTATAGCTTATAAGTTGGGAGCTTATTGCTTGAGAGAAAAAACTAGAAAAGCTAGAAAGTTAGACATTGAATTCAAGAATCAAGAAGGAGATTAAAGATTAAACAAGTGTTATTCAAGAGTAAGTAATCTTAAACTATGATTTCTTTATCTTCCATTATTAGAGAAGTGGGTAGTGATAGAACATGTCTGCTAAGAAAGAGTTGGAATGATGAATCAAAGGGCTTAAGTCTTAATAAGCCGTATAAATCATAAATAAGTAATTCAAACATAAATAAGTTATGAACTAATAATGAACGTATATAAACTTGTATCATGTTTACACAAATGAAGTTAGTATGTTAACAAGAAGCAAGAATAATGGTTAGAAGTCATAAACTATCCTAAGTCATGAGAAATGGAAACATAAGTAGTTTGTACTTTTATAAGTTATAAACTCATAAAAAACAAGTAATAACTTATCATGTAAATAAGTTAATGAAGTATGTATATTAAGAAGTTAGTAAGATGGAACGAATCTTAAGTAACGAAGTTTTGCCGAAATTCACACGATTGGACGATAATCGTCGAATTCGTAAAATTCTCGGAATGGAAGTCAAATTTTGATATTAAGCTTGGAAACGTTGGTTTTCAATGGAGACAAGTATTATTTGGCATTATAAAGTTGAAGACTCAAAAATGATCTGATTCCGACTTAGAACGAAGAAACGAGCATTGAACGTTCACGAACGTTTATCGTTTTCGTTAAAAATGAACTAATAGGTGAATTTTTAGCTAGCGAAGTCAAATAGATAAAATTCTTGCAAGAACACGTAGAGTATGTAATTTGTGAACCGTAGGCTCTTGAACGAGCCAATTCGTACTTATAACAAAGAAGTTATGAGGTCGGGAATCTCACAAAATGAAAAATGTATTAAAATTGCCTGATGCTTAAAGTCCACGCCATGGTGCGACTCAAGGCATAAAAGTCCGGCGTCGCAGCGCGAGACCGGACCGTAGCCCCTGTTAATTGACGCCGAAGCGCGATCGAATACACTAGGCATGGCGCCGGAGCGCCGTGACCGAATTCTAGGAACCAAAAGCCCACGCAGCAGCGCGAGCCCAATAGGAGAAGCTGGCGCTGCAGCGCTAGAACTAGATCATGCACAGTAAGAAAAGATTACAAGTAAAGAAATAAAGATAATTGATTAGTAATGAACTAATACATTACTAAACTTAATGGAACATCATTAAGGTGATTGTAAACCTTAAGTAATACACTAAAGATTGAAGATAAGTCGAATAGGAACATAAACGACATGTAATAAATGTACTTAACCAATGACGATCGAGTTTCAAATAATAACGTAAGAACATTAAAAAGCTGTGAGGAAGGATGTTTAACTCGAACCGAGTTGTATTAATGAAATAATTTCAATTAAGTTATAGAAAAGAAATAAGTTGGTAAGAACGATGTAAATGAACGACGGAAAGCCGAAACCAATAAATAACAAATCTAATATATAATTAAATTGAGAAGAAGAGTAAGATTCATTAGGAAGTATGTATGTTCATTCATGACCTAATGTGGTATGTTATGTGATTATGTGTTGTAGAGACCGTAAAGACTCAATGGAAATGTAATTTTAGTGTAGCAGACGCTGAAGGCAAGTTTTTCTAAACGCTTGTCTAACGTTCGTGTTAGCCAAGTTTTCAAATGATTCAAGTTATAAAGATGCATGTATTGTTTTAAAGAAAGAGTCGATGCCAGTTTTAACTCGGCTAGACTAATCTTGATAGATTGATTGATTTATTTACAAGTCTTTCAATATAGAATTGTTAACGTTATCCTACGCTAATTGTTGGTACGGATTCAAGGTAATCCTGAATATGAATAAACAAATGTATTTTCATCGAGTATTCGATGGGCACATGAGGTTGCCACAAATGAAATGTACACACGTTTAATGGATGTAGTGTTGATCAACATAGAGTACTTGTGAGGCCCCCGAATCCGGATACTTGAAACCCGAACTCGGTACTTCACGATACCATTTCTATGAGCGGAATAATACTAATAATAATAACAATAATATAAAACATAACTAAAATTTACATATACATCAGAGTCTTTCTCCCAAGTACGTAACCTTTAGTCTTCATTACATGATATTAGATATTTAAATATCATAGTCTTCATAATCTAAAACTATACAAACAGTACCACAAATCTTATTTTGTTAGCTTTCCCTTGTTTCGGCATGAGCCTTCCGGTTCTTCACACTTAGCTGAAAAACATTTAAATTAAGCAAGGATGAGCATTTGAGTGCCCAACAAGTATTATATATATATATATATATATATATATATATATATGCTGAAAGAATTTAAATGTTTTCTTTATAATACCCTTCTACAACCAGTCAATAGTTGTGAAGTAATCTATACCAATAATAGTATCATAACAACCCTCTTTCAAATTTTTGAAACTACGTATTGACTATATATGGGGTTTTTGTGACATACTATGAACATTGTTTTCATTTTCGAAAAGGTTTGAACAGAAATTCATCTGTAAACCGTCATAACTTACGGGCACGGAGGGTGATCAGCCCCATTGTACCCTGTATTGATCAATACTACATGTACAAGAACGAAGTTATCGTTCACTTTGTCCGCCTTGGGCGCATAAAATTTTTTCCTATATCGGGATGTTCATACCTGTCGGGTTTTCATAACAAAGGTCTTATCTTATTCAACAATAATATAATTCAACATATATATATATCAAAGTTGTATCAACATGTGATTAAATACAATGATTATCCAAGTGGGGACACTTGTATAATCATTTCTAAAAATTAACGAACAGAATATATATCCGAATTATCATATACTAACATGTTGATAATCAAAGGGTGTATATAATATAGGTTTAACAATTTGTACATTAATAATAATAATTATTCTGAACTTCTTACTTATGTCCATTGCATAAAGAAAATGCAAAGTTAGGATACTTGCCTGATGCGCTGCTTACAATTCTCAACTTAGTTCTACCCTTTTCTATCACAACCTATCATTAATCAGATCATTTTACTGATTAGTACAACATATCGTACACATAACACTGCCTATTGCAGTCAGCACATTTCTTATTCACATTATCACACAACCTTAATAACCATTGAATCACAAATAAACACATATCCAATAAATTATCTAAGTCCAGATCAATTTCTGAAACATGTCAGTCTACCGACAGCTTTTTCGGGTAAATATCGAGTCTAAGACTCTAAACCATAATTCAATATCCATTTGGATAACTTAAACATCAGTCGCACTATTTTTCATGGCCTTATAATAATTATTAAATAATAATTATTATCATTTATCATAATTTTTTGAAATATCAGAATCATTATTAAATGATTTAAATATCAAACAATTCTATTATCATTAATATTTAATTAATATTAAACTATTAATGAAACCATTGCCAAAATATTAAAGTTATGTATAATAACTCAAAATATTTTTAAAACATTTATATTACCCTTAAATGATTTTAAACATTTAAAATCATTATTAAATATTTACCATTAATATTTAAATATTAATGAACTATTTATCCAAATATTAAAAGTCATAATTATAACTTAAAATATTTTTAAATCATTAACATCCTTTTTAAATGATTTTTAAATAAATTAAACCATTTTTAAACTATTTATTTAATATAATTATTAAATAAATTTAATATCATTAATATTAAATTATTAATGAAAATATCCCTTAAATATTAAAAGTTATATTTTATAACTTAAAATATCTTTAAACACTTTATTTTCATTTAAAATGATTTTTATATATTAAAATCATTTTTAAACTAATTTATTTAATATAAATATTAAATAACTTTAATATCATTAATAATTATTAATTAATTAAATTTACCTTTAAATATTAAAAGTTATATTTTATAACTTAAATTATTTTTAAATACCTCATCATTATTTAAAATGATTTTTTAATATAATAAAATCATTTTTAATTCATTTATTTAATTCATTTAATAAATAACTTAATTATCATTAATATTAATTTATTAATGAAAATTATCAAATAATATTAAAAGTTATTAAAAATAACTTAAAATATATTCTTATATCATAATATAATTTTAAATGATTTTTCAAATATTAAAATTATTTTTAAATAATTTAGTTAATATTATAATTAAATATATTAAATACTTTTAATATTCCAAAAATATTAAATATTTATAAAATATATTTAAAATAATTAAAAACTAATTTTCAGAATTTAAAACAATTTTTAATGATTTATTTTGTATTTTTAATAATTAAAAACTATTTTTTTCTATTTTTTTATTAATTTCCAGAAATTATATTAATATATGTCGCTAAAGACCACCTATAGCGACAGAACCGTCGCTATAGGTGTTCTTCATGTTCTTCACCATTTCCAGAACCTTCAAAGGCAGTAACCGAGTGGTCATGTTTGACCAACAATCTTTCATCACACAGAGTGTTTCTGGACCAACTATGAACTAAATCTTGTAGACAAAGTTCAATACTACATGTTCTAACAAACAACATGATCAAACAACCTAACACGAGCTAGATCTAAGCGTCCCAAGATGCTGTCAGAGCTGTTCTTCATTTCCAGAAATGAAGAATCAGTCGGGCAGTCACTTTTAAGCTACTCCCACGATCAATCCTGTTAATCATTTTGTGATCTACAAGTTGTAGTGTGTAGACAACATACCAGTGTAAATATCCATGTCACAACATCAACCAAACAACAACAGATTAAACAGATACAAGACAGTCAAATCATGTCAGAATTTTTATTCAAAAATTTCTGGAGTTTTCCCAGATTTTGCAATCATGGCCGTTTGGCCTACTTTGACCGGCCACTGTAGTCAGATTACTTGATTTCTAAGAGATGTTAAGGTATAATATTATAGTTCTAATATAATTCTATAACCTTGATGCAACAAAACCACAAAACATCTAGCAGAATGGAAGATCTGGACCGTCAAATATCCTGTCAGACATTTCTGGGCAAGTTCTTGCTGCCCAAAAAAATTCCGATCAATTCCGGTCAACGGTATTTGACCGTGAATAACTTCATTTCCAGGAATCAACTAGCTATTCTACCACTTGGATCTTAAAGACCATATACCAGGCTATCTATTCAAACAACAAAACATCAAAAATCACAAACACACAAAGATCTAGACGATCTGACATTCGGTTGTCAGATCCAAAAATAATTTTTCCAGATTTTTGAAAAACATAAATTTCGAGCATAAGATGTTATAGATCCACTTCCTACCAACCCAGATCATGGTTTAACACTATATACAACATATTTAAACACTTAAACACAACTTCTATCTACAAATTTTGGACAGAATTTAAAGCTTGGTTTTATACCTTTTATGCTCAATTCTTGATTTCTGGTTATTGATTTGTTGTTGGATTTCGTGGGGCTTCAATAATGGACTGAAATGTTATATATTTTCGTGGCTTTTAGAGAGAGAGGGTCTAGGATGAGTGTAGTGAAATTTTGAGCAACAAAATAACATTTTCTCTCTCTCAATCCTTAAATAGGTAACTTAGATTCATGTATTTGCTGATTTGAGGCTTGTGTGATGTCCAATTTCAGTCAATGGAGTTGTTAAGAGTTGGACAACCACTTATCCTAATGTCAAAACCTACAAGCTAGCCTCTTTAATGCTAAATGGGCATTTTGGTCTTTTAATTTCTAATTAATGGCAAAATTGGAACTTGTCAAATCCTTAGGGTTTAACCCTTAGGGTTTAACCCTAAGGTTTAGCACAAAACAAATCTAGAATTTAGCAATAAGGGTTTGTACAAAAATAATAAAATTAAAATAAAATAACTAAATTTTAGTTTCTAAATTTTGAAAATAATAACTTTGTTAATTAAAGTAAGTTTGTAATTATCTAACAAATGGACATTAGGGTTTAGATCATATAATTATCATTGACTTTGCTATTTTAGCAATTAGGGTTTATCCTTTTTGGTAATTAGGGTTACCAAATTACTATTAGGGTTTTCAATTACCAACTTAGGGTTTCTAAATTTAATAATTATAATCAAAATATTTGCTAATTAATCACATTATCAATACTTACCAACAATCTCAAACTCTAATTTCAAATTAGGGTTACTAATTAATACATTAATACACGACATAATTAATATTATACACTTATAAAATAATGTTGTACTCTAATTTGGATCTCAAATTAGGGTTTAACATTATTACTAGGGTTTGGTCAAAATACACCATAATTGACCAACCATTATCAATACGGTAATACCGTACATATTCATAGCACTGAAAAATCAAAATATAATTAATATTATATTATTATTCTCATACCTTGACAACAATCCAAAATTAGGGTTTGGATTCCATATCTGATTATTCTTTCATATTTAACCTTAATAATTAAGGTAAAATATTTAACTTAATAATCTGTACAAAAATAAAATATTTATTATATTTATTCTAAAAATCACTTCATTTATTATTTAAATAATATATGATTATATATTCATGGAAAATAATTAATAAAAACATTTCTATCTTAAAATTAATTATTATAAAAATATACTTTATAATAATCAATAATTCTAAAATAAATTTACTTGTAAATATTCATGTAATAAATTTATTTTTATTTACCACATAAATACATATACACACAATCTTGTACAAATCCTCATAAAAAAAAATTTATACGCAAAATTTATGATTTATTTATATAGAAAATATCGGGTTGTCACATTCACCCTCCCTTATAAGGATTCTGTCCCCGGAATCACTACTTAAAAACCTACACATAACTGGTTTCATAGCATACACAATCTTTACAAATAGATCTCGATCAACTTTGATCGAACTGATCTTTAACTAATCATATAAAGCTTGTCTTTCTGATTAAACGGAAATTTGATTCCTAAAAGAACTCAAATTCCTCCCTCAAATTTCTTTATAAAATAATTTACTATAATTATAAAAATTATAAATATACAATTAAAAGTTATTCAAATATTACCTGGATTTGCATTGTCGGCTGCCACCGTGTCTTGAACCGTCATATTGAAGACCCTTGATGTTGACTTTGTTGGTTTGTTTGATGATGTCGATCCCGTGATTGCTAATGTTCCACTACCCTTACCAGTATTCACACTACCAGCCTCTACCCTCCTGTTCGAACAATCCTTCACCCTGTGCTCCATTGATCCACAAATAAAACAACCACTATTCATTCTAGGATTGGGGTAGTTGGGAGAGATATGGCCCTCCTGCCCGCATTTATAACACACAAATTTCCCCTTTAAACACTCCCCAGAGTGGTTCTTTCCACACGTTTTGCACTGCACCGCTGGTTTCTTAACACCTTCCTATTTAACCTAGACATTGCCAAAATAGTTCCCCTTCCTTTTTACATCAACACTCCGGCTTCCACTATTAATTCTCACCTTCTCAACTCCCTCGACCTTGCCCTTGTTCTTCTTCTCCTTATTGTAGAGACTCATAGCCTCACTTCCCTCTTTCGCAATTATCGCCTTCTCCATGAGTGCTGCAAATGTTGGTATCTGCAACACTGCCTCCTTGTTATAGAGCCAAGGTTTTAATCCCAGCTCAAATCTCCTCGCCTTCCTAGCCTCCGTATCGACTTGATGCGGAGCAAACCTAGCTAACTCATTGAATTTCGCGGCATATTCTGCCACTGACATATCCCCTTGCTTCAACTCCAGAAATTTTACCTCCATTCTAGACTGCATACTAGCTGAAAAATAATTCTCAAAAAATAAAGTCTTAAACCTATCCCATGTTACCACACCTGCTCCTGCCCTCACCTAATTCGCTTCCCACCAGAAATTTGCCTCGCCCTTCATCATGTAGGTGGCAAAAGAGGTCTTCTGCTCCTCAGCTACCCTAGCTATTATAAACGCCTTCTCAATTTTCTTAACCCAAGTTTGGGCTTCTACAGGGTCAGTCGTACCTTTGAATTCTGGCGGTCCTACAGCCTTAAAATCTTTAAAATTCGCCAAGTGATTATCCGGCTGGTTTCCTTGTTGCATAGCCTGAGCTACCATATTTGCGAACTGCTGCATTGGGTCCGCTTGTTGTTGTCCTTCAACATTGTTGACATACTCTTCTGCCCTCTGATTTCGAGTTTGACGTCTTGGCGGCATTATCTAGTTAAGTAAAAACCATAAATTAACTTACATTCTAAACTTTATCATATAAGTTTAAACTTATTAAACTTGTTTCATAACTCAAACTTTGATTCATATTCATTCATTGCTTTCAAAATATCTTATATAACACAACACATAGTGCTTTAAACATCAGTTATCCCATTGTGACTACAAAAGTCGGGATTTACTTTACCACTTTTACAAAAGTTTTATCATAATGCATTACACAGACATACTAAACACACATATTATATTAAACATGCTTACACAACATACCCTATACTACCTATTTACTACGCCTTCTTTCTTGGACAACTTCTTGCCTGATGATCTTTGTTTCCACAGACAAAACATGCTCCTGGTTTATAGTCAGGACAGTACAGAGTAGTGTGTCCCTCATATCCACAAAGATAACAAATTCTTTTCCCTTTCTTCTTATCAGGTTTTCCTAAATCATAGTTTTCTACCTTTTCTTTTCCCTTATCTCTCGGAGCTGCACATGGGATGTTGCTTGAGGCTCCTATCTGATCAATTTGGATTTTAAGCTTATCCTGTTCTTCCATTGTTTCTATTAATTCCTGACGCAGTTGACTATTTAATAACTTTTCTATCTCCCATAGCCTTTCCAGAGAAGAAATCTTGTTCCTCAGATTCTGTACCTCTGTTGATGCTTGTTCGGCTTTAACTTTAGTGTCTGAATCACTATCTGTCAGCTCCACCATTTCCGGATCTGGTATTATATTTTCTATGATGAGTACCTCATCCAAGTCGTTTTCATTGTGAGCTTCTATTTCAGCTATTGGCTTCAATATCAGCTTAGGTGTATGGGTTTGATTCTTCTTCATGTTATAAGCATATAGCAAGCCTTTTCCACCCGACATCTACACACATAAATTATTTTGATTAACATATATTATATACACATAGTCAAATAATAGTTTTGTATGAATTATCTTTTATTTTGTTTGACGATGAATTTATTCAATTCATCTCTTTTTAAACTCTACATGAGTTATTTATATTTTCAACGTTTCCCTCTGTTCTAAGGTTATAGCCTAAGGTCTAACCCACCTAAGGTTTCTAACCCTATAGCTCTGATACCAACTTGTGACTTTTATGGTGCTTCCAACCATAGCACCTTACAAGGGTACCTATCAACTTGCCACCGACTGGCTCGGCGTCCCCTACGGAGAGTCTGACTTCGGTGCATTCCACACAAGGAAGTCACTAGCGAGAGGCTCGGGGCTGTTCGCAAATTCATGCTTATAGCTCTGATACCAACTTGTGAGGCCCCCAAATTCGGATACTTGAAACCCGAACTCGGTACTTCACGATACCATTTCTATGAGCGGAATAATACTAATACTAATAATAATAATATAAAACATAACTTAAATTTACATATACATCAGAGTCTTTCTCCCAAGTACGTAACCTTTAGTCATTCATTATATGATATTAGATATTTAAATATCATAGTCTTCATAATCTAAAACAATTACAAACAGTACCACAAATCTTATTTGGTTAGCTTTCCTTTTCCCTTGTTTCGGCATGAGCCTTCTGGTTCTACACACTTAGCTGAAAAACATTTAAATTAAGCAACGATGAGCATTTGAGTGCCCAGCAAGTATTATATATATATATATGCTGAAAGAATTTAAATTTTTTCTTTATAATACCCTTCTACAACCAGTCAATAGTTGTGAAGTAATCTATACCAATAATAGTATCATAACAGCCCTCTTTCAAATTTTTGAAACTACGTATTGACTATATATGGGGTTTCTGTGACATACTATGAACATTGTTTTCATTTTCGAAAAGGTTTGAACAGAAATTCATCTGTAAACCGTCATGACTTACGGGCACGGAGGGTGATCAGCCCCATTGTACCCTGTATTGATCAATACTACATGTACAAGAACGAAATTATCGTTCACTCTGTCCGCCTCGGGCGCATAAAAATTTTCCCATTATCGTTATGTTCATACCTGTCGGGTTTTCATAACAAAGGTCTTATCTTATTCAACAATAATATAATTCAACATATATATATCAAAGGTGTATCAACATGTGATTGAATACAATGATTATCCAAGTGGGGACACTTGTATAATCATTTCTAGAAATTAACGAACAGAATATATATCCGAATTATCATATACTAACATGTTGATAATCAAAGGGTGTATATAATATAGGTTTAACAATTTGTACATTAATAATAATAATTATTCTGAACTTCTTACTTCTGTCCATTGCATATAGAAATTGAAAAGTTAGGATACTTGCCTGATGCGCTGCTTAAAATTCTCAACTTAGTTCTACCCTTTTCTATCACAACCTATCATTAATCAGATCATTTTACTGATTAGTACAACATATTGTACACATAACACTGCATATTGCAGTCAGCACATTTCCTATTCACATTATCACACAACCTTAATAACCATTGAATCACAAATAAACACATATCCAATAAATTATCTAAGTCCAGATCAATTTCTAAAACATGTCGGTCTACAGACAGCTTTTTCGGGTAAATATCGAGTCTAAGACTCTAAACCGTAATTCAATATCCATTTGGATAACATAAACATCAGTCGCACTATTTTTCATGGCCTTATAATAATTATTAAATAATTATTATCATTTATCATAATTTTTTGAAATATCAGAATCATTATTAAATGATTTAAATATCAAACAATTCTATTATCATTAATATTTAATTAATATTAAACTATTAATGAAACCATTGCCAAAATATTAAAGTTATGTATAATAACTCAAAATATTTTTAAAACATTTATATTACCCTTAATTGATTTTAAACATTTAAAATCATTATTAAATATTTACCATTAATATTTAAATATTAATGAACTATTTATCCAAATATTAAAAGTCATAATTTTAACTTAAATTATTTTTAAATCATTAACATCCTTTTTAAATGATTTTTAAATAAATAAAACCATTTTAAAACTATGTATTTAATATAATTATTAAATAAATTTAATATCATTAATCATTAAATATCATTAATATTAAATTATTAATCAAAATATCCCTTAAATATTAAAAGTTATATTTTATAACTTAAAATATCTTTAAACACTTTATTTTCATTTAAAATGATTTTTATAATATTAAAATCATTTTTAAACTAATTTATTTAATATAAATATTAAATAACTTTAATATCATTAATAATTATTAATTAATTAAATTTACCTTTAAATATTAAAAGTTATATTTTATAACTTAAATTATTTTTAAATACCTCATCATTATTTAAAATGATTTTTTTAATATAATAAAATCATTTTTAATTCATTTATTTAATTCATTTAATAAATAACTTAATTATCATTAATATTAATTTATTAATGAAAATTATCAAATAATATTAAAAGTTATTAAAAATAACTTAAAATATTTTCTTATATCATAATATAATTTTAAATGATTTTTTATGTATTAAAATCATTTTTAAATAATTTATTTAATATTATAATTAAATAAATTAAATACTTTTAATATTCCAAAAATATTAAATATTTATGAAATATATTTAAAATAATTAAAAACTAATTTTTAGAATTTAAAATAATTTTTAATTATTTATTTTGTATTTTTAATAATTAAAAACTATTTTTTTCTATTTTTTATTAATTTTCGGAAATTATATTAATATATGTCACTAAAGACCACCTATAACAACAGAACCGTCGCTATAGGTGTTCTTCATGTTCTTCACCATTTCCAGAACCTTCAAAGGCAGTAACCGAGTGGTCATGTTTGACCAACAATCTTTCATCACACAGAGTGTTTCTGGACCAACTATGAACTAAATCTTGTAGACAAAGTTCAATACTACATGTTCTAACAAACAACATGATCAAACAACCTAACACGAGCTAGATCCAAGCGTCCCAAGATGCTGTCAGAGCTGTTCTTCATTTCCAGAAATGAAGAATCAGTCGGGCAGTCACTTTTAAGCTACTCCCACGATCAATCCTGTTAATCATTTTGTGATCTACAAGTTGTAGTGTGTAGACAACATACCAGTGTACATATCCACGTCACAACATCAACCAAACAACAACAGATTAAACAGATACAAGACAGTCAAATCATGTCAGAATTTTTATTCAAAAATTTCTGGGGTTTTCCCAGATTTTGCAATCATGGCCGTTTGGCCTACTTTGACCGGCCACTGTAGTCAGATTACTTGATTTCTAAGAGATGTTAAGGTATAATATTATAGTTCTAATATATTCTATAACCTTGATTCAACAAAACCAAAAAACATCTAGCAGAATGCAAGATCTGGACCGTCAAATATCCTGTCAGACATTTCTGGGCATGTTCTTGCTACCCAGAAAACGTTCGATCAATTTCGGTCAATGGTATTTGACCGTGAATAACTTCATTTCCAGGAATCAACTAGCTATTCTACCACTTGGATCTTAAAGACCATATACCAGGCTATCTATTCAAACAACAAAACATCAAAAATCACAAACACACAAAGATCTAGACGATCTGACATTCGGTTGTCAGATCCAAAAATAATTTTTCCAGATTTTTGAAAAACATAAATTTCGAGCATAAGATGTTATAGATCAACTTCCTACCAAACCAGATCATGGTTTAACACTATATACAACATATTTAAACACTTAAACACAACTTCTATCTACAAATTTTGGACAGAATTTAAAGCTTGGTTTTATACCTTTTATGCTCAATTCTTGATTTCTGGTTATTGATTTGTTGTTGGATTTCGTGGGGCTTCAATAATGGACTGAAATGTTATATATTTTCGTGGCTTTTAGAGAGAGAGGGTCTAGGATGAGTGTAGTGAAATTTTGAGCAACAAAATAACATTTTCTCTCTCTCAATCCTTAAATAGGCAACTTAGATTCATGTATTTGCTGATTTGAGGCTTGTGTGTTGTCCAATTTCTGTCAATGGAGTTGTTAAGAGTTGGCCAACCACTTATCCTAATGTCAAAACCTACAAGATAGCCTCTTTAATGCTAAAATGGGCATTTTGGTCTTTTAATTTCCAATTAATGGCAAAATTGGAACTTGTCAAATCCTTAGGGTTTAACCCTAAGGTTTAGCATAAAACAAATCTAGGATTTAGCAATAAGGGTTTGTACAAAAATAATAAAATTAAAATAAAATAACTAAATTTTAGTTTCTAAATTTTGAAAATAATAACTTTGTTAATTAAAGTAAGTTTGTAATTATCTAACAAATGGACATTAGGGTTTAGATCATATAATTATAATTGACTTTGCTATTTTAGCAATTAGGGTTTATCCTTTTTGGTAATTAGGGTTACCAAATTACTATTAGGGTTTTCAATTACTAACTTAGGGTTTCTAAATTTAATAATTATAATCAAAATATTTGCTAATTAATCAAATTATCAATACTTACCAACAATCTCAAACTCTAATTTCAAATTAGGGTTACTAATTAATACATTAATACACGACATAATTAATATTATACACTTATAAAATAATCTTGTACTCTAATTTGGATCTCAAATTAGGGTTTAACATTATTACTAGGGTTTGGTCAAAATACACCGTAATTGACCAACCATTATCAATACGGTAATACCGTACATATTCATAGCACTGAAAAATCAAAATATAATTAATATTATATTATTATTCTCATACCTTGACAACAATCCAAAATTAGGGTTTGGATTCCATATCTGATTATTCTTTCATATTTAATCTTAATAATTAAGGTAAAATATTTAACTTAATAATCTGTACAAAAATAAAATAATTATTATATTTATTCTAAAAATCACTTCATTTATTATTTAAATAATATATGATTATATATTCATGGAAAATAATTAATAAAAATATTTCTATCTTAAAATTAATTATTATAAAAATATACTTTATAATAATCAATAATTCTAAAATAAATTTACTTGTAAATATTCATGTAATAAATATATTTTTATTTACCACATAAATACATATACACACAATCTTGTACAAATCCTCATAAAAAAAAAATTTATACGCAAAATTTATGATTATTTATATAGAAAATATCGGGTTGTCACAGTACTATAGGCTGATCACCTAGAAGTGCTCATAAGCTATGCCGGACTTACGGACTTAGTGGCGGGTGGTCCTTTTCAAAGAAATTATGAAACGCTTATGGTCTTGGACCAGAATTGATGTTTTACTGAATATTGTCATTGTAAAATGTTTTGAAGAAAAAGAAATGCTATTTTGAGTTATTGATAGTATTTTGTAACTATTATCCAGTTATTGAAGATATACGATTCCTATGTTTTAAGCATGTTGTTTAAAAGAAATTGGTGTACTTGCTGAGCTTGTTATGCTCACTCTTGCTTGAACCATATGAATGCAGTTAAAGACGAGCAAACTGAGGTTTTCAGTAGAGATAAAGTAAGGCGAAGATGAATGATTAGTTTATCTTGTAATAGACTAGTAAGTATATGTATTATATTATGATGACCAAAGAATGTAATGGTTTAAGAACCTAGGAATGAGATTTATTATTATTAATGTAATAAGAATGTTGTTGGAACAAACATTTTGATGTCATTTCAGTAGAATGAATGTACAGTTATGAGTACCGTGTAACATCATTTATCGGGTCGGAAGAGACCCAGATTTGGGGGCGTCACAAGTTGGTATCAAAGAATTAGGTTATAAACATAAGGGGGGAAGAACCTTAGGCTAATAACCTCGTTAAGGAAGAGAAGTCCGAAAGAAGTAAACTTGAGCATTACTTAAGTAGAATGAGTTAATAAGGTATTGAGGAAACTTAGTACCGAAAGATTTAAAAGATGGAAAGTAACCCTAAATAAATTAAATGTGATTTGTGCTTATACTATTGTGTATTATGTACTAATCAACATGTTATGTGTTATTGTAGGATGTCATTCGATAACTTGATATATAGAGATATACACAAGGTGATCGAAGGAGCTGTTAACATAATAGAGCCTGCGCCCATGCCAGTGGCAGAGGTACCAATAGTGATTCTAGAGGAGTCGGAGTCAGAGAAGTATTTCTCTGAGGAAGACTACTCCGAGGGAGATGTAGCTTGGACATCGTAACTCGATATGATGGTTGATGGGCGGGAGAAGAATGGAGGTGACATCGGTTAATAACGGTGGGTACCTACACTAGAGTCATCACCTCCATATGCAATGAGATCATTGTATCTGGCAGAGGTTGAAAAAAAATGTGCAACTAAGTACAGTTGTGCAGAAATAGAATGAAGAGATTAGTACTCTTTATATAGCGAAGGAGTCTGCGGAAGCAGATTTTGAGTCAGAGCATAATGAGAAGGTGCTCATGATAAATAAGGCTAGGGATTTTAAGAAGGTGGCCAATGAGCTTCGTAAAGAACTGGGGAGAAGGATCAGAATATAGCACATATGTCCTTACATCCATCGAAGTGCTCATAAGGATTTCAAGCTGAAAGTTTCTTGTATTCCTTTGAGTCAGGACAAACTCGACACACTATTAGTCGGGATACCGTAGCGATGATTGCGAATGAGAAATACGAGGACCCTGTTATGTATTATTAGAAGCCTAGAGTTATAAATATGTGTGTAGTGATGCAAAACCCTCTTTTGTATAAAAAGGGTAGTCCTTTTGTAAATCTCAACTTTTATGAAGTTCATTTGTGGGATAGAGATGTAATAGCTTTTGGCTATGAAAAACAATTGTAAATAGTTTGAACTATGAAGAAGCCTATGAATATAATGAAGTTTTCATTTAACATGCTTTGTTGTGGTACGAGTTGTTGTTTGAAAATCGATAACTAAGTAAGTAAGTAGATATAATGAAATTTTATTTAATCGGAAATGCCGCCAAGGGAAAAAGACAACGTAATCAAGAAGCGGAAACACATAATGAAAATCAAGGGTATTCAAACAACCCTATGCAAGTGTACGTTAATTTATTAATGGCAGCATTTAACCAAACCGGGGGTAGAGTACCCGCGGGACCTAGGGTAGCCAAAACCAACCTATCTTTAAAAAGTTTAAAAGCTTAGGTCCGCGAAGTTAAAAGGAACGACGAACCCAATAGAGGCCCAGACATGGGTAAAAGAAATAGAGAAGGTGTTTATTATTACAAGTGTAGGTGAGGCGCAAAAAGACTTCTTTTGCGACTTACATGATGAAAGGGGAAGCCAACTTTTGGTGGGAGGTTCACTAGGGTGGGGCTGGAATAGATGTGGTAACGTGGGAACAGTTCAAGAAGGTTTTCTTCGAGAATTATTTCCCTACAAGCATGCAAGTGAGGATGGAGATTAAGTTCTTAGAACTTAAATCTAGGCGACAAGACTGGTTCTTCCAGTACGCGGCCAAATTCAGTATGATATGGTAAAGTAGTTTTCTTCACATCTATTGGGACACCAAAGGAGGGAAGGCTCGTAGGTTTGAGCAGGCCTAAACCCTGGCTCTATAGTAGGATTGCAGTGTTCCAGAGGGTTTCCTATGAGACCATTCAGGAGAAGGTGATTATAGCAGAAGGTGGTAGTGAGGCATTGACTCAATACCACAAAGAGGTAAAGAATGAGAGCAAAGGAGAGGGAGGAACCAAGATAGAGAATGCTATTGGTCGTATGCCAAAAAGAAAGAATTTTAACTCCAGGAATACTAGAATGGGACAAGGGGATCCTAAGTGTAAGATCGAAGCGTGTAAGACATGTGGGAAGACTCATCTAGGAGTCTATCTGAAAGGGGTTATAAGTACCTTTAAACATTAGGGTAGAGGAGGAAGAAATAACTTTCATTAATTACATTCGTGGAAATTGTTTCATGTATAATAAAGGTAAGCAGGTATCGGTAAGTACCAATAAAGTTGATAGAATTTGAAGAAATTCTCGGTAGGAATGAGTTAAGTAACCATAGAATTTTAATAAATTGTTAGAATAAAAGTATAAATAGTCAGTTTTTCTAAGAAAACTCAAGGTAGTAATTTACGGTAATAAAACACCGCGTCATTATTATTTTCTATCCATGACGCAATTAGTAGGATGCTAAAGAAGGGGATGAGTCGTTACGGTTGTGTATCGACGTCGTAATAGGAGTAAGTTAACAGTTAAGAATAAATACCCATGGCCAGGATCGATGATCTATTTGATCAATTGAAGAGGGCAAATAATTTTTCTAAGATAGAGTTGCGTACGGGGTATAGTCGGTTGAACGTAAGGAATGAGGAGATACCTAAGATGACGTTCAGAACTCGTTATAGTTATGACAAGTTTCTGGTTATGTCGTTTGGGTTGACTAATGTGCTGAAGTTAAACTTTTTGTAAGGGGCGTCGAGAAGTCGGTGATAAACAGATAAGTTCTCATGTGAGGTGCTATGGTTTAAGGTACCCTTAGCGTCACAGGATTTAAGAGGAAGGTTACGTGAGGCACCTGTATTATCCTTATCAGATGATATGAGGAATTTTGTAGTGTATCTCGATGTTTCGCATAGATGGCGAGATTGCGTCTTTATAGCATGACAAAGTCATTGTTTATGCATCACGCCAGTTAAAGGATTATGAGGAGGTCTATCCTACTTATGATCTAGAATTGGCAGTTGTAGTTTTTGAATTAAAAATATGAAGATAGTATTTTTACAAGGAGAAGTGTGAGATATACACGGACTCTAAGAGTCTGAAATATATCTCCACACAGAAGGAGTTAAAATGCGGTATAGAGAAGTACTGTGATATCTTATATCATACATGGAAGGTAAATGTAGAAACCGACGCGTTAAGTAGGAAGGGTAAGGAAAAGCTATCAATGTTAACGACTCAGAATGAGTTAATAACGGCGATGGCGAGAAAAGTTAGAAGTTAAATTATGGGGTAAAAATGTTATGCACAATGTAGGCTCAATCCATGATAACAGAACGAGTTAATTAAGTATAATTAAGTAATGAGGAGTACAAGCGAATAAAGAAGAGGATGCAAGATAAAGAGAAGATCAAGTATAATCATGTTTTGAAGAATGAATTTGAGTTCTATATAATTCTGTGTTAAAAGAAGGACTACTAAAAGGAAGATAGCAAATATGTTAATAAGTGCTTAACTTCCAACTCAAATTATGATAGGAAGTGACAAGTCATGTAAATTAAGACAATACCTCAGAAAAGGTGAAATG